>VYZM01018883.1:878572-986392 GCA_013398915.1 Dromas ardeola | reverse complement strand
TAAGGCTAGTAGTCAAAAATTCAGTAGGAGATAAAGGCTATGCAAAAAATATTTCTCCCTGATAATGAAAACAATTTTAAAATTCATGAAATAGTCAAATATTTGTTATGATCTCTTGCTTTTAGGTTTTATGTAAATTAGCGCCTATAAGATGAAAGAAAGTGCTTGGTAGCAGGTGGAAGCAAACTCACATAATCATACCAATAAAAAAGCCCTGAGGAAAAACAAAATAAAATGAAAAATCAATACAGGATGTTGTTCTCCAGATATACTATTAAAATGTAGTATTCCAGAGCTGCACTATTGTCCTCAGTAACGGATGATCCTTTTACTCTAAGATAAGCTGAGGGACAAATTCTCCCCTCTCATATGTATAAAAATCCTATTGAGCCTGGAGGAAGCCGCATGCACGCACGCACACAGGAGGGCACAGCCGGAATATGATGATGTGCTTTGCAAAGAAAGGTGCCTAAACGGGCAGGAATCAAAGATGGAATTTTGCAAGGAAAGCTTCCCTGTACCGCTGGATTTTACAGTGTCAGTGAAAAACACCCAAAAGTTTTCTGAGATCCCCCAACTGCTGCAAAAGTGAAAGCCCAGAAGATAAATCTGGCAAGAAATCTGATTATAGTAGATGTTTCTGCAAGGATTCCCTTATTCCAGTAACTAGCAGTTTGCCTACAAATTATGTTTTTCTCTTCTTCCATATTTTTTTCTTAGTTCGGTTCTTATGGCTAACTGAAAGCAGGAATTATATTCAGTATAAATACCATGGAATACAAGGAAAATCTTTAAGGAGATCAATAAATGCCTTTCCCAGGGGAACACAGCCTGTTTTTTCCCAGAGCCAGGGGAGAAGCCGCCTCCTCCCCGCGCGGTGGGGCAGGTTTGGCCGTTGGGAGTGGAGAACGAGGGGGCTTGAGGAACCGCAGCCAACCCCACTTGGGGTCTGTGGCCTGAGAGAGGCACCCTGTAAGACCAAAAAGCCATGAAGGGAAGAGACTGTCTTTCAGGCAGACAGGTCCTTTTTGTTTCTTCAAAAGAACAAAAACACTCTGGGAAAAAAAGAAAAAAAGAATATCAGCTCAGTTATCGGATCGGAGACTGAAAGTCATAACCAACTCTTTTTTTAAGGCAAAAAATAAATGTGAACATATTTATCACCTCTTCCTCTGACCAAATAATTAGAAAACTAAAAATATCTCAATTGCTAGACTGTCCTGAGTGCTACCTACTGCTCTCTCGATGCTGACTACCAAAAGGCAAGTACACTTGAAAAATTGGCTTCCTCCAACTGGAGAGGTGGAACGGCCACTGCCACCCAAAGCAGGTGAAAGAGAAGAGGTTCAGAGAAGAAAACAAGTCTGAACGAGTAATATTTATAGGCAAGAAAGAAGAAACTTTGGCAAAAGAGGTAGAAAATGACGACTGTAATCAAAACAGTAAATATAGGCTGCCCATTTAGGAATTAAATATCTAGGCATTTGAAAAGTAGAACAGAATAGAATAGATTATTTCTGTTGGAAGGGACCTACAGTGATCACCTAGTCCAACTGCCAAGTACACACTGAGAAACGTAATATTCTTTTAGAGTGTGAACAACTTTAAATAGCTTTGTTCTGACACAGCAAATGTAGTGACAGCGATTCAGCAAAAAGCTAAATTTTCAGCTCTCTCAGAGGTTTAATATATAATACCACGAAACTGTCATAATCAAAATCTGCTTGGTTTTTCTTCACTCTCTCGAGGACCATTCACATCTGTATTTTCTTGGGCTGTTTCACTGTGTTTATACAGAGTGTATTGCCCATTCTTGAGGCTTTCTTCTGCCCGTGCCCAGAGCGACACAGCCACCACCTCCCCATATGGTCACCAGTAAGTGACCAAGAATAATTTACGCAACTGTATTTCCAGTCCACCTACTCTTTCAGCACCACTGGTCCTCATGGTTAGACAAAATCCTCCTCCTTATGCTCATTTTATGGGATGCCCCCACCACAGCAGCCAGGAGCCCCCGTTCTGAACCAGGCAGAAACAGCTACGGACGCAGAATCTCCAAGTTCTGCATGCCACTTCTCGCTTGTGATTTAGACCCCGTAAAGTGCTATTTCTCCAAGGCTAAATACAAGTGTGGCCAGCCTGGGGTCTTTCGTGAGCTGTGGAGGTATTTCTATAACACTAAATAGAAGCGTGGCCAACCTGGTGCTGGTTGGGCTGGAAGAACCTTTTCGCCAACAAGGCAAACACCTCGGCTCCAACCCACCCGGCGTGGCTCAGCCACAATGACAAATTGCCAGAGGAGTTCTGCTGGGAGAGGCAAGTGAATTAGGAAATGAATAATTAAACTAAAAGAAATAGGTGAGGACATTCTGAGGGAAGGGAAGAAAAAAAAAAAAAGAAAAAAGAAAAAAGCCGGAATGAGAAGGAACTGGGGGGCAGGTTGTCTCGCAGGTGCTGGGGAGGGAGGAGAGGTGGGGGCAGAGGTGGGGGCAGTTCTGCCAAAACGGTGCCAATATTCACATCAGATTTTGCTATAGCAACACAGCACACCGGTACAGAGGATTTCCTCTACTAACCACTACTCCTTTTAACTACTAATTCTTCAAACCATCAACATTTAATCAAAACCAAAGTTTTAAAACCCCGACTCTTATCACAGCTAGTACTTATAATCCTTTTTTCCAGACTAGATGTTTCCAAATCATGTTACATCTTTCATCTTCCTTGTGATTAATTTCAAGGTCTTTACTGAATCAAATGAGATATTTTTTAAATCTCTCCGTTTTAGGTTTTCAAGCTTTTAGTCAATTCTGCTACTTCAGAGGGGCTATGAAAATTACACGAGCATTTTGTGTTCAGTCACTTCAGTAACTCTGGGTTTTAGGAGGATACCATAATGGCAACTATCTTATTATTTTAATGCATGCAATAATTTAAATTATAACAACTGCAAAAGTCAGGCTATTTTGTTTTATGGATTATCAACAGCCTTATGACCTTGAAAATAGACGAGTTGACTCACTGATTTTTACAATTTAACAAAATAGCACATATAGCATAATTTTATCAACTTTGTCTAATCTGGTGAAAGTGCAGTGCTCTAAAAATAGATGAATGTCCATTCCAGACCCACATCATAGCGTAAGGGAAGTTTATTCGAGGAAGCGAAATTATTTGAGAATAGCTGTTGAGCTGTTAGTATGATACGGTGAAAACTTTTAAGCGCTTGTTTTGCTGCAATGTTAAATGAAGTTCTTTAATATACAAATGACAGAGTCGCGCTGACCCTCATTTAATTCTTCCCTAAAAAATGGGAAACCGAAGGAAAGGTAAAGAGGAAGAGCAGTTAACCTCTGGTGACCAAAGGTGCACTTGATCTGATATTTTGTATTCTATACTCTTCAAAGAGCAATATAAACAGAATTATTTATGCCCAGCAAAATGTTGCTTAATTACTTATGCACCACTGTTTGCTTGTATTTTAAGCTCTCTCTACCACCCACAGGCAGACGTTAAACAGCTGCTAAAAGCTAGCTTTAGTCTTGCCTGTTTGAAATTAGCATACTTGAGCTTTGAAAAAACTTTGTTGCCAATTTACATATGCATAGAGACTGATATTTAGACTCACCATATGATATGTCCCTCAAGAGCTTTTCTTATTGCCTCCATCCTCAGGTCTCAACCTAGAGACTGTAAATCTAGCAGGTGATTAATTCTATACCCTTGAGAAACTAGCAATTAGCACTTGCAACCAGTAAAAAATTGTCATTTCAAAACCCTGTTTACTATGCCCATGTATTTTCTATGAACTCACAGTTAACTCTAAGTAGATGTATATGGCAATAGATTTGCAGTCACTTCTGTCTCTTTATGTAAAAATATAATATAGCTTCCAGCTAATCAACCTATTAAACGTACTGAAAAAGATTAAATAATTGGCATTCCCTTTTTTTATATATAAAATGGGAAGAGGTAGGAAGCATGAAAACACTATACATGATGTTTTATGTTACCAGACCTTAATCAGCTCATTTCAACATGATGACTTTGTAGGGTTTACCTGTTTTGTGTCAATTCTTATCTCTGATAGCTGAAATTACCGTACTTCCAGATGTTCTTATGCATTATTGAGGTCTTCTGCAGTAGATGCTGGAAAAGGTAAGATAAGGTTTTATTTCTTTGTAGTAGTCACAACACTGAGATCAAAGGCAGTAAAGTGCAGTGCTTAGTATTGAAAACTATGATGAACTTAACATTTATTTTCAAGTAGAAAATCTGTCATAAAACTGCTCATCAATCTTCAGTTAACTGTTTCAAGTGTAATCCGCTGGACCGATGCAGAACGTTTTAAAGATTTGGGGGTGCTTTTCCTAAAAAGAATGCTTTAATGCTCGTTAAACGTGTGCTAATCAGCAGCAATGTGTAGCAAGAGCAGAGCACGTTGGAAAGCTGTGCCGTACCGAAAGCCCCCCGGAAAATCTGCCTCGGAGGGAAAGGGACGGCTGATCTGGGGGAGAAGGGGGTCGGAGCTGACAAACCGCAGCGGGGCATCTTGTGCCACACACAAGTATGATTTAAAGAAGAGAAAAAAAAAAAAATTAAAACCAACTTGCTGCTTTGAACAGAAATTTGTTATACCGTGCCTGGCAGTGCAATGAGAATATGGGTCCCTTGTATAGAATCTTTCCACTTGAATATTTCCACTGAACTGTACAAATCTATACTAGATTACACCCTTTTTGCAGCAGGAAAATGCTGCTGCCCCACCTCGATTTTAGAGGGGCTTCTGAAAATTTTTGAGGTGTACCAAGGCAAACCTGGTCTAAAATGCCCGAAGTCATATTTTTCTCATCATCTTTGTAAAAAACAAGGAATTAGTGGTGAATGTAAAAGCAGTCACTAATACAAGGATTTTCCCCCCCCCGAGTTGCACAGTCATTAAGGGGTCTGCTGCAAAAGCCTGCTAGACTTTCTTTCCACTAATTACATCATCAGATCATCATACTGCTAAAATCAGTTGCAGAGTACTTGTACACAACTAAATCCCTGCTTCTAATTACTATTTTAGTCTCTTTTTCCTTGTGACATGTTGGTGATAGATCATTATTTTTTCAGCAATTTGTTCGCATTTATATGCAATATAATTGGATCTGATTAATTATTATGATTAATGACTGCAGAATTTCCTTGCAAAGCTATTAATACTGGTAGTATCAAATGAAAGACATGGACAAATTAAAGCCAATGGAGTCCTGTTGCTTGTACTTACAATGCCTGGGCTAAAGTAACCCTTTGCTGTTCTCAGCTCTGCAATAAATACCAAGGTTTAACCGATATTTCCCTACAGATCTGCGTGTTTTCAAGTGGTATTAAAACATAACTAATGGGCCAGAGATACACATTTAATTCTTAGGTGGACCACTGTACTTAAAGTTATATATCTCTGGATGTATTTTAAAGGAGCTCAACAGCATTATTACAGCTACATTGATTTAAAGTCAAGGAACTCTGACGAAAAGAAAAGACTGAGAAATATTTCTAAATAATATAAAGTAGACTTATCCATTTTTCAGGTTCGAGGTGCAACAAAACATGACAATAAAAGCAGTTAATTTCCATTAAATGTCATATTACAAAATTTCCAAAGGACGTATTTATGTAGTGTGTGTTGTATTTTAAATTACACTCTGGCTTAGAAATAGGATATTACATGTAAAAAAGCAAACAATGACTGAGTAGCTTAGGGGATCGACTTTCCTGCTACCTCTGGGACCTGACTTTAAATCTGTCTTTGAGCAAACTGAAGAAAAATCATTTCAGTCTAATGGCAGTAGCATATAAAAAAAATCAGATAGCAGGAGTTCCACGCAGGTGGCAAAAAGCTTTAGAAAAAAAAGGGGGTGCACAATCAGGTGAGTGATGGCGATTTTGCCTGGATTACTATAAGGCTCAAAGCGCAGAGACTTTGAATGCGATTTTAATCTGTAATAAGTGACAGCAGTCCTAATCAAACCTGAGTCAAAATAAGGGCACTGATATTTTGGGTGCACAGCTGCTGAGAAATTTTGAAAGTGTCTCTGTTAGTCCAACATCAGAAACAGAGAAAAAAAATGCCTGCCTGCAGCAGGAATTGAATACCTATTAGGAGATTTTTTTTTTTTAAAGCATATTAGCTCTTCAGATTTTGAGGAAATAGAAAATATTGCCCACTTTTCAGTGCTAGGAATTTCCCTATAACTAAAACATGAGAAAAAGATGGTGCATGTTGCAACATGAGAAACTGTGGGTCACCAAATATTTTGAAAGAATAATCTATTTGGTATAAAGCAGATTAAAAGGATGTCTCCTTAAAAAAACTAAAACAAAGAAACCCAGCCAAAATACATGTAATATTTGTGACCAGTTACACAGAAATACCCCTTTTTTCAAAGACAAAAATCAGCCAAATTCACAACTGCAACCTGTCAAGAAGTTCCAAATTATTTCTGTGTAATCTAAAACTCACATTGTACTGTTACCTGTAAGAAACCATGAGGTTCCTGATGTAAGCGCATACTAATTTAATAATTTTGTAGCTTATACTGTGTGGGCTACCTCTGTTTGATTTTTAGGGACATCTGTTATAAACACGCTATTGAGATTGGGCTGTTCGTGACATGGGTCTATAGCAATGTGGTCGGTGACTGCCCTTCACCGCAAATAAGGAGCAGGAATCCAAATGAATGTTACTCGTGTGTTAAGCTGTGCCCTGGGTAATATTTGTCACAAAAGACAGGGCAGGACGTTCACGTGGAGTAGTTAGAATGAGAAAGTTAAAAAAATTAGTAACGGAGCATTTCATAGCGTCGTCAAATGAAACACCTTGGCAATTCCATTAGGAAAATCATGACCCCTGATGAAAGGTTTAACATAGAGTAGCATTAAACAATTTGCCAACAGCAGCAATGCAAGGACCATCGAGAAAGCTGAGGCTTCCTAGTGACTACACAAACCAGATGGTGCAAATGAGGTAGCTTAGCGCAGCTCCCCAGGACTTCTGCTCCCAGAGGTGCCTTCACCTCCGGCTCTGGTCCCCAGAAGACCCATCGCCCATGACCCAGCTAAGCATCACCCCAACGGGTGGACCGGCACCACAGGAGACCGCTTAAATAATGACCCCTGGCGCGGTGGTGAGACCTGCCGGTGCTGCTCGGGTGGGAGTCTCAGTGCCCTGCTACCGCAGCAGACCAGAGGGTTCAAGGGTAAAAGGGGATATTGCAGTCTATTTGAAACAACACCAAAAGGAGCTGGGCATCCCGCTCCTTACAGAATTACCAGCATTTCCCCCCACAGTGTGAATTCAACATCCAGTTCGTCACCTCATAGACTCCCAGCTAGGTGATAGCTTTAAAGATGCAAAAGGTCTCACCGAATCCTGCGGTTACTCCCTTTCCCTGGCGTAAATCTGTAGACTTGCACAGGGGAAAACACAAATGCTGTGAGGTCAAACCTGGCCTAATAACCATCAGGTTGCTCACGTGGCATGGCTAGGCGGTATAACACCAGAAAACACTCTTATCAACAAATTCCAGAAGTGAAAGGTTTTTATGGTAAAAAACAAGGTGAAAGAAAGCCATTTAATCAAATTTATTTCAAAAATTTGGGATCGTGCACTGTTTGCTGTATCCTCTCTCAGTGGGCTATTACTTCTTCTCCAGCACAACTTTGTATCTGGGCAGCTCTATGAAGAAGGAGTGTTCCCCCACTTTTTAACATCAATGACTCTTGTTTGTTGGGGGAAAACAATTTCGCAAATGTTTGACTCAACAAGATATTCCAAATACACCCAGGCATCAGTATTCACATAAGAATATTTGTGACACAGAAAATCACAATTTTCCATATGCGTATTCTCAAACTATCCAGAAAACAAAGGCAGCTACAATCATTTTCCAGCGTTTTGTCAAGATGCAACACCAATGTCCTCTGCTCAATGTCTCTCCAGGCTCAGAAATGGCTCTAAGAACTATCATTGTTCTTCCGTGCAACTCCTTGCCATCATTGTTACTCAATATTTGCATGCAAAACTGTCCAAGGGACTGAAATCCACCATGTACTGCACTAGACCCACAGCAAAGACGGCTACTGACCCCAAAGAACTTGCAGGACAAAAACCAAACAAAACAGCAGATGCAAAAGGCATTCCCTCATCCTTCCTCTCTGCACGCCACCTTCCTCCGTTAGCAGCCAGGCAGTTACAGAGCTGTTCCTCACCTAAGTATCCCCGACCTCCTGTAATGTCGCAGGAGAAACCAATTGATTTTCCAAGATACCAAACAAAATCCTTCCCACCCTGGACTGGCCGAATGTTCTCACCAACAAAAATGTGATTTAAATAAATCTTGAATGCAGTGACTGATTGTTGTTATATTCATGGAAGCACAAGTTCCCTTCATTCAAAGAAAAGAAGCAATGATGGAAAAGGTGTAAGAGAGGTACCTAATGGCCTGGAATGGCTGTTTGTGCGCTCCCAAGCCTGGTTTCTCGGAGAGCCTTTGCATGGGGAGGCAGGAAGGAGACAGAGAAGGAGAATGCACACCAGAGTCAGTGACGGGATGCTGAGAAGCAAGGAGGCACAAGGCGACATATTCAAAGTGTCCCATTCCCTATCGAATGAGTTTTCTTTCCGGTCTCCAAGGACTAGGAGGTTTGCTGGTGGGGAGGAGGGGAGCACCTCAGCCTCCCGTGTGTGGAGGCAACTGCGGAGGGAGGTCCCTGGAGAGGAGCGGATCCATGGAAACCTGCAGCAGAGGGAAATAACACAGGCAATTGCATGTGGGATGGGACACTGGCTGTTCCTGAGCTGAAGGCTCAGCAGTGGAGACTGTCCAACCACACCAAGCAACAGCTCTTCTCTGAGTGACCACTAAATTCAATCCACCCCAGGATTCAGGTAGCTGAAGAACTCCTGACACTTCAGAAACATATAATGCTTATAAAATACCAACCCAGATTAACACTTATGAATCTTCCAGCCTCCAAGAGAACCAAGAACGCCGTCCGTCATCGGGATATAAATGACATGTGAATCTTATTATGATCCACTATTGCTAATCCAAAACACTTACTTACATTTGCCTATACTGCACGCAAAACCACTTACTTACATTTAAAAACTGTTTTTGAATGGTTTTTACCTGACCTTGTCCTCAGGAAGTTAATGGACAATAATGCATTGTTGTCCAATTAAAAGTACATCAGAACCTTGCCTGCATTAGTTGTCTTCATCTCTTCAATCTCCCTTCTGCATCTTGCTAGGTAGCATTAGCCCATCATGTATGCAGAAGAGATTATCTGAATAAGCACACATCTCTAATCTGAAGATGAAAAACAATGTCCTGAGAGCCTTTAAAATGGTTTCATAGAAAATGAGGGTGAGATTATTTTGTTCTTCTGTTTTCATTTTTCTTGGGGGGTTTAATCATTTTTTTTGATAAAGACAGTTGAGATAAGTGAAATATCAGTTCAGAAGTCACCGAGGAAACAACATTTAGACCACAGTAATAGAACAGGCAAATGTGAGCGTCATAATCTTTTAGCATCTTTTGCATTGTATTAGCAAAACACAGTATCATCAATCTCCCCGTGTTGTTTTTCACCTGACTACCACCTTTTGCCTTGCACACCCTGAGGAGCGTAATTACGGTCACATAACATATGTACATTGAGTTTGAAAAGAGGGGAATAAAAATGATTTTCATACAGATGGCTTTGGTAAACAGGCAAAGCCACGTGGGTTTTCTTCCTCCAGCTTTCTGAAAGTTTTACCCATTTTTCTGTTTAACTTAAAATGTAGGAGAGCATTAGAGTTTGATGGTATAAAGAGTCTATACATAAAAGATGTGCATCCTGAATATGAACTTACATACTTTTGCATAACTCTAGAATTAATAAAGTGACTTTAAACAGAGAAGCTAGTATCTGTATGTATTTTCTTGGAAATAATGTCTTTCAAAGCAAAATATGCCCACAAGAAGGACTGAAAGATAGATGGATAGATATATAGATGGATAGATGGATGTAATGCACACTTTGAAACACCTAATTTTTAACTTGAGGAACACAGATTTCTACTTTTAATTTTTTTCAGCTATGAAAGTTAAGAGGTTGAGTGCATGGCAGGAAGTAAAGACTCAGGAATAAATAAATATTCTGGAATGCTGAAGAAAACTGAACTAGACATCCATTATTTCCAAAAACCTAGCACAAACAGACTCCTTAGACCTTAATCTTATCCTAATTTAAGATAAGGGGACCTCACAGAACATCATTTTGGCTGCAATTATTATCTCGTGAAAAGCAGCACCACATTCTCTAGGGTACGTGCAACTGAGGAAGATTGGAGTTCAGTCAGAGGCTCCATTTATTTCCACCTACCAATTTAAGTATGGATAATATATTACAGTTATGGAAGGAAAAAAAAAAATAATAACCAGGACATATTAACGCAGCCACATTGCTCTCCCTCTCTCTGCTGAACAGGTTCTCTCTGTACTGATAGCAACTCAGTTCCCCATTAGGAACTGAGGCCATACGCTTATGGAATCACAGAATGGTCTGGGTTGGAAGGGACCTTAAAGCCCACCGAGTGCCACCCCCTGCCCTGGGCAGGGACACCTCCCACCAGCCCAGGTTGCTCCAAGCCCCCTCCAACCTGGCCTTGAACCCCTCCAGGGATGGGGCAGCCACAGCTTCCCTGGGCAACCTGGGCCACAGAATCCTCACAGTCAAGAATTTCTTCCTGATATACAATCTCAGTCTCCCCTCTTTCAGTTTAAAACCCTTCCTCCTCATCCCATGGCTCCCCTCCCTGATCCAGAGTCCCTCCCCAGCTTTCCTGGAGCCCCTTGAGGGCCTGGAAGGGGCTGGAAGGTCTCCCCGGAGCCTTCTCTTCTCCAGGCTGAACCCCCCCAGCTCTCCCAGCCTGTCCTCACAGCAGAGGGGCTCCAGCCCTCCCAGCATCTCCATGGCCCCCTCTGGCCCCACTCCAACAGGACCATGTCCTTCTGGTGTTAGGGACTCCAAAGCTGGACACAGCACTTCAGGTGGGGTCTCACCAGGGCAGAGCAGAGGGGTAGAATCACATCCCTTGACCTGCTGGCCACGCTTCTTTTGATGGAGCCCTAGGATGCGGTTGGCTTTATTTATTATTTTATTGGTGGTCTCAGGGCAACCTTAAATCTTATCAGAAAGGCTTTAGCAGTGAAATATAGAAAACGCTCCAGCTTGCAAACAGAAAAAGAAGAAAGCCAGGGACACGGTGCTGCTGGGGATACAGCACTGAGAGAGGGGGTCGGGGTGTGTGTTGGGCTGCACTTGGCCGCCTCGTGAGCACGTGGCGGCGGAGGCTGAGCGGGAGGCAGGGGTGGAAGGCAGAGCCGCACTCAGAAACAATTTGCAGCAGCGAGTAAAGCTTCTAATGCACGCGATTCAAAACAAGGTAGGCACTGCCTGCCCCAGGGAATCTCAGACGCTATTTTCCCATCCTGAAGCTCTCAGCACTGATTTCTGACGAGGAGGAGAGGGAATGTGTGTTTTTCAATATTTAAGTGTAGAGCAGTGATCAAGAAGGTTGCATTATATCTAAAACTAAGGTGTTTCAGAATTTAAATAGCTATATTAGACATACTACTGTCTTTGTGCTTTCTTCTGCCATGGGACCTCTTCAAGAAATCAATACATTTTATCTGTGGAATATACATAAGTCTTCTTAAGTCATGATCCACTTTTAAGTAACGTGCGGAGGGGCGTTAGGCAATTAGAGATGGCTGAGGAACTGAACATATTTATACATTTTTAATGCCTGTCTTTTCTTCTTTACCTTGGATGAAGCAGCAAGACCTAAAAATCAAACACTGGATGAGTTTAGATGATGAGGTATTTAATTTAAGATATCCATCCTCGCATCTGAAAACCTTACAAATGAAGTGTCCATGTTTTAAAAACTGGCCACATCCGGTAGCTGCTAAGTCTGATCTGTAATCTGTTCTTGGTTATGCAAAGAAACCACTTATTGAAATTCAAGTACATGCTTAAGGCCAGTTAATGGCTATTTTTCCCTCATTAATACAACAAACATAGCTGATATGAAAGGTAGCTGTTCTCTTGCACTAATAAAACTGCAAGATGACAAAAATAACTTTTCATGCTCTCTCTAGTTCTTAATCTAATATGTCAGTGACAGGAAACTGAATATCAAGTAGAAATAGGAAGGTGGTTTTATCAACGTATATGGTATTAGCGAGACCATTAATGGGACAATCTGTCCTCTGCCAGTGTCCACATTTCAAAAAAAAGATGTTGAAAAATTTAAAAAGGTCCCAAGAAGTGCTACAGGAACGGCTAGGGTCTGCAGAACAGCTACATAGGGGGAGACCTATGGATTTCAACCCGCTTAGCTTATTCGATAGGTTAAGAACTGACTTGATCATAAGTTAAATTACTTGTGCGAGTTACAAATTCCTGAGAGCAAAGCATTCCTTAATTTGCTAGGAAAAGACTGGAAAGATCCAACAGCAGCCAGTAGCTTTAAGGTAGATATATTTGGACAAGAAGCAACTGTACCTTTTTAAGTACCAGTAATTAGTTATTAGGGAAAGTTTCCAGGTGGCAGAGCTGACTCCCAGCTCATGAGTTTCTAAAGCAGGAGGAAGGTCCTTCAGACCAAGGGGAAACCGCAGGTTTGATGCGGCAGCTTTGGGGCAGGAGGCTGGGAAAGGACTTCCCTGGGCTGAAGGGCAGGGGGAGACCGGAGCCGGAGCCTCTGAAAATCTGGATATTAAACCTGTGCGCTGATACAACTGACCTGTGCCTTAGGAATCCGGTGACACGATGGACCGGGGACTCCGGCGACATGTATTGTCCTCAGGACTCACACACAGACAGATTTTGTTAGGGCTCGCTGCTGATCCTGCAGCATCCCACCCGAGAGCGCTGCGCATACAGAGGGCGAGGAACAACAGCAGGACGCATGCACCTTCCTGACATTCCAGTATAGTTTCTGTTACTCAGTCCCAAATAAATTTGAAACAATGGAAATATTACAAGTATTATAAACCTGAACATTTTGCAGCGTTTTAACTGCACAGCAGGAGTCGTTGGGACAAGCTCAGCTCTCCCACCCCTGCCCCGGCTCTACGCTTGCCGTTAGGGAGCAGCAAGGTCTCCACGAGGAGAGCATAAAAGGAGGTACATTTTGGCTGAGATTTACACTCCTGTTTGAGTTGTTTTTTTTATAACAATGCCATTACAAACTCGAGAGATCTCCGTCATCTGCAGCACACCCCAGAAATCCTGGATGTGCATTTCCTATGTGTTTGTAACGAAATGAACGCACAGTCGTCTTCTGTAAAGCACCAAAACAATGACGGCAATGAAAGTCATGAAGTCAGAAATGTAATAACATTCCAAATTTCATATAAACCCACTTTTCTTTCTCCACATTGGTTTTAACCTGTTCTTCTTTCACAGGCAATCTGTTTTCCCAGCAGAGTGCCCGTTTATAGGGTGGTCGGGAGCACAGAGACTCCAGGTCCAGGATGCCACCAGCCTCAAACCAGGTGTATTGTCAGCAAGACCCCAGCTCCCCATCCTGAACGGTGGTTATACAGATACCACAGGCTATTTACAGACAGACAAATGGAAACCAACTCTGAGGGGTTACTGAGGGAAGTTCAAGCACGTTGCTTTCAAATTTCCTTGTAAATAAAAATACATGTGAAAGAGAAGAGCTCGGGGTACCTCAGCGCATCCCTTGAGCATGGTTCATAGCCCCCAACATACTGTTCTGGTTTTATAAATTAGAAACCTTGTCATCTTATCATAGAGACCAAGAAAATTGTGGCAAACTTTATCTGCTAAGTGAACCTTAATAACCTCAACTTTAACTTCAAGAAAATTACACTTGGAAACGTTTCATAGTCTTGCAGGTTGCAGGAGACATAAAATTCTTTCTTTTCTCCCACCTCTCCAGGAGTTATTAACCCTCCCCACAGAGCCACAGAGATCTCCAGCAAATTGTCCCTTCCCACAAATCACAGGCAATAGCAGTGCCGAGGGCTCCATTGGCTTTGGCAACATATTTTCAGTAAAAGCTTACATCACAGAGTCAGATTTAAACCTTTAACAGTTAATTGAAAGAAGTCAAAGAAAAAAAAAAATTCCCAGCCTTTGAAATAAAAATGTTACATTGCTGCGACGGGTTCTCACGGAACAAATCACAAATGATTTTTCATGATCAAATGGACGGCACCATTTAATTACAGCGCTGTACTAAATACCCCGGGTCCCTGAAAGCGGCAGCAGTCATTATTTAATTTCTCGGCGAGGACTGCCCTCCAGATGCGTTTGCTGATAGGGATTTGCGACTGCGGGAGCCGCGCTGGCAGTTCCACAGCACAGACAGCTCTGGGGCGAGCGGGGATTTACTGGTGCTTAACAGCTCCAGCGCTGCCGACTCCCGACCACGAGCAGCGCGTGACTGTGGATGCTTCTAGAGACACAGGAATACGACAAATTACAAGTATATTCTGGAGCTCATTTTTGCAAGAGAAGTTTGAAGCAACCTATAATGCCTCGAAAAGGTAAACATAAACAATATAATGTATTATTCACACAAAAGCATGCAAAGATTTTATTATTATTATTATTATTATTATTTAGCAAATTCATGGGTGTGATCCCATAATGGTTTTTTACAACTGACTTTGCAATACTGCAGCTCTCTACCCGTGCAAATGGTGGACCAAAACACATACAAAAAAATACCCCTATGAGGGAACGGCATTGAAAGGATAACACCAGAAAACAGGCCAAAAACTCTGATTCTGCAATTGAGTTTTGACCATTAGTGCAAAAAACCCTTATTACTGTAGATGCTCGGAGCCCGAGTATCTTTAACATACATGAAGGAGCTTGTCTGAACACCCCACCCGGTCAGAGATGTCAACGCTCAGAGCCTGCGGGGCAGAGATTTCTTTCCCCCCTCCCCGTTTTCTCAGACCTCAGGGACACAGCATTCTGAACCTGTTTCCTTCCAGTAGTTTTATTCAATACCTGCTCTATCCTCTGCTATTGGGAAATTCCAGCCTTTCCTATCTTTGTAATTATCATTAATAACATTGAGCTTTGACTTGGAGCACACAGCACAGGTTACAGTTCTTACAGGAGCAGCAGAATACCTCCTGTGAAGCCAAGTGGCATGCCTTCATTTTTAGGTTCAAAACAGACTTTATCTCAGTCCAGGCAAAATTAAAATTTCACCCACAGATCCTCCTGGTCCATAACTATCTCATTTGGTGACCTCAAGTCACACACAGTCTCTGTATGCACAAGAGAGAGGTTTTGACGGTGTGAACAGAGTATTAAGCAAGTTGTCAAAAATACAATTCTACTTGACCGAGCTCTCACAGGGATGTGGAAAATCCTCCTGCAAGGGAGCCGTGCCCACCTCAAAGCCTAAACGCCAGTCCTGAAAACGCTCAGCAGGGGTATCTTCAGGAAACCTCCTCTCATGATGGCTATTCAAAAATCATATTCTAAACCGTCTAGTAAAATATGTTATGTTTAGCATGCTGAAATTGTGGGGAAAAACACACAGCTTTCCACTTCTGGCTGCCATACCTTCAACGTATTTGCCACCACACCAGTAAAATGTGTAAGAAATACTCACTTTCAACTGTTTCAGCCAAAGCCTGCACACACAAAGGAGTGTTAATTACCCGGTGCCAGCGCAGTGGGGGCAAGGCTTCCTTGCAGGGGGTTCACCGCCCGCGTCCTGCGCAGGAGCATCCCCAGCCGCAGCAGGGACAGCTGTTCACATCTGGCTGGCGCAGAGCATCCAGCAGAAGCATCGCGGCGCAGGGGGAGCGGGTCAGGGTCTATGGGTCATAAACGTGCAACCTGGCTCCCAGCGGATGCTCCCCCTTAACCACATCATCCCGTGACATGATGCAGATGATCTCTGCCTTAATCCATTGCACAGCATTACACCATCACATTAAAGACAACGCTTCCACTAGAGACCTTCTAAAGGAGCATCTCACCTGCCCACCATGGCACCCTGATGATCTCTGAAACATCACCCAGAAATGACAGTTCCACGGCCAACTAAAACCGTTAAATAATGCACAAATACAGGATCTGTAAATATATTAAATTGGTGTCTACTTTGAGAAAAGAAATGAAAGTCAAAGAACTAATTCATGCGGCCAGACCAGACTATCAGCAAGAAACACATAATAAAGGACTTACTCCACTTAAACAAGGGGAGTTTCTGAATTTACAGACACATTACTGCACAGCAATATAGTGGTCACTTCAGGAAACTCATATTTTGTTACGAGAAAAGGAAGAAGAACTTCCAGAAGTCCATTTTCTAAAGAAGTTTTCACTGCCATTCAGCGGCCCATTACTATGTCATTACGATCCCTTGTGCCAGGCATCTGTGGTTATTTGGTCTTTCACTGGGATGGAGGGTGCTGTGCCATATATCTTCTGCTTTGAAGTACCAAGGTAACACGTTTTTTTCCCCCCTCAGAAACAAATGACTATAAATTTACAGTACAAAGACCTTCTAGGTGCGTATAAAAGCTTTGGAGGCAGCCTTCGATCCGCACAAAGCTGCCGTACGGGATGTGGATTGAGAGGGTCCATTATTAACAGAGGGATCAAAACAGGCTGCAATTATGCCCAGTTAATCCTCTTAAAACAGTGAGGTATTTCTTCACCACGGTAATTATTTGCACGGGGTGAAAATAACAACCATATAGAACAAATTAAAACTTTACCTTCAGATGCTACCTCAATTGTTATGCAGATTTCATCATTTTCGTTCAGCCAAGAGAGACCCTTAATACTGACCCCTCTTCCAATAACCAAAATAAAAGTGTGACATCATCGCTAAATTAATTACAAGTTTATTTGATTTATTTTGCCATACGCGGTTTCTTCGTGCGACTCTGGCCGGCCTCGTATGCTCAAAGCAGATGCGGTCTGAAATCCCTCTGATTAAAAGGGTGAGCAATACATCAAGCGCGGTTGGAATTTCTGTAGGCTGTACCTGAGCGCCCGAGGAGAGACATCAAATGACCAACGCCGTGTACAAACTGCTTGTCGAGGCTTTTTTAAATACAACTATCACGCGTTTAAATGTCATGCTGGGCTTTAGTTAACTAAGGTGGCAGGTTCTTAAAGCGCAGAATTTATTATGTTGAAATTTTCCAAATGTAAGACTGAAAAGGGAAAAATATGTCGACTTTTATTTATTCCCTATATAAATATAGGCAATTTAGTCCTTCCCCCAAATACAGGCAGATTAGATGAGTTAGACAGTAGTCAATTCATTTTGCATAGGAATGGCTCATTAAAAAAAAAAGAGCCCCACATTTGTATTAGGCTCCGATTGGACAGTGCACAAAATGAATTTACAGTGTCACTCAGAGATGTAGCAGGACTAATGAGGGAGGGATATGGTATGGCGGTGTGGGTAAATCTCCACTCTATTCATTCCCTCAGCTGGTATCGCTCATGAAATGGAGGTGTCCCTCATTATGTATGTGTCTCAGGAGCTTTCTTTAATATTTTAATAAATAACAACATCAGCCCAACAAGAAATTAATGAATAGTATCATTAATAATGAGCTAGAGTCTTGTAGTGATAGGACAGATATTAAATTGAACCACAGTGGTGCTATCTCTAGAGACTTGGGAATTTTCCAGCGGCAAACAAGGCCACTGAATGAAGCAGCCACCGCTCTGTGCCAACAGCTTTTACAACAGGTTGGGAGTAATAAAAGAGGATTTTCTGCACGATAAAGTTAAGCCTTAGAAAATCTGCTGGTGTAGATCGGTGTGAAAAGTACTGCCAAACGTGATCCTTAATTAAACTTTAATTAAGATAAAGCTCTTTCCTTTAAAAAGGAGGGGGGGAGCCGCAGCAAAAAGAGTGTCAGCTATTTTCCTACCAGTTTTTGATCTAAAATAATTCTATATTAAATCGCAGAAAACTGTGTTCAAATAAGTTAGATCCACAAAACCCAGGAAATTCAGGATCGCGGATGAAATGCCATCCTTAGCTCACCCATGTGCCTATATATAAATACACATATAGGAGCCTGCGATACACGAGACCAGTGGCAATTGGGAGCCCTGGGAACAATGGCGCTGGCTGAGCACCGTCCCCATCTCCTTGCTGCGATGGGTCGCGGTGGGACCCACAGCATCCTTTCCGCGCATTTTTCTAAAGGTTTATAAAGGTTTATTTCTGTGTTTTATAGTAGAGGCAGAACATAACACATGCCATACATATAAGAAACATTTTTACAAAACAAAACATTTTGACTTCAAAACCCAGAACAAAGCCTCTCAGACACGTGCGCAGCCCCCATTCACCGAGGTAAATGAGACTATTTGTATGAACAGGGAATATTAACAGGCATCATCACACCAATTTGTAGGCCGTTTCCAACACAGTAAATCCCCAGCACTCCCAAAAACCTGTTTCGTATGAGTTCACGGCGTGTTTTTCACCAAAAAGTTGATGGCCAGACAGTCTGCTGCACCAGGGTGGAAGAGGAGCGGGTGGGAGGTTTCCACCCCAAATCACCATGCAGGGGCTGTTCTGCTCTTGGAAAGCCACCCTCTTAGCCAGTGCATTGCAGCAAATTTTGGTCCTATACATGGCCCATGTATGGTCCCCATAAGCTTGGGAGCTTAAGACAGCTCCTTTCCAAGCATCTAAAGCCATTTCTGTGGCTGCGCACTTGATTTCTTTTCAAAATAATTAAGATGACCTCACCAAAAAACAACTGCTCACCATGTTTTGGAAGTCATACGTAATCACATCTCCTGTTCGTATTTGGAACTGTTCGAACTGGCCCAACTCACTGCTCTTTCCTCAGTACTTAGTTGGGGTTCACCTACCCAACTCTGCAAATTACACCTGGGAGAGATGGACTTCGCTCCTTGTATAAAGACAGTTTGCTAACTTGAGATATTCTAGATCAAAGCAAACCACCTAATCCAATTTAGACAGCACAAATACCCCTCTGGAGAGGACTTCCAGCAGTCCTGTGTGGGGCTCCCAGCCGCCCCTGTGTGCAAACTGGGCAGGGACTGGGGGATGCTCAGTGCTCCCCGAGCCGGCCGGGTACCCGAGAGAAACCCAGCTCGTACCAGCTGCGAGTCTTCTCGTCTGCAGCAGAGCCCGGTGTAACAACAGCGGTCCCTGAGAAAACTGTAAATGTTCACGAATCGATCAGATCAAAGGACGTTAGAGAAGGAGAGGCGGGAGAGTCTCCAGCATCAGTCAGAACACAGAGAAGCTGGGAGCCAGTGAAAAAATAGCGTTGGGGAGAAGTGTTCTCAGACTCTCTTTTCACTAGTGCAGGAAGAGGCAAATAGTTTCTTTAGAGGCCAAAGTTACTATAAATAATAATAATAAAAAATACACAACAAAAAAACTCAAAAAGCCACACACAAGAAACTTTTTTTTTCTTTTTTTTCTAAATATATTTTTTTTTAACATTCTTACAAAGAACTGCTTCCCTGTTTTTTACTGATTTTGTTAAGAATCTCTTCTTATTCCCCAGCAATACTAGTGGGTGGGCATGATCCTCCTCTCATTGCAATTAAATCCAACGGGAGCAGGATGGTGCTTTACCGTGTTAATTGCTGGGTTTGCCGTAAGCCGCAGGAGCGGAGGGGAGCGCGGGCAAAGGCTGGGAGTCCTCCAGCCCCCGACACAGAGACCCACGGCCGGTGGGTCACCTCGCCAGCCCCAGCTCCTCCCCACGCCCTGAGCAAACCCCATCACAAAACCCCAGCCAAAATCTGGCTCCGATTTTGGCCCCGTACGAGACAACACGCGGTCGATCAATTCAACACCTCTCAGCTTGCCTCCAGAGCCTGGGAATTGTTTTAAGGTTTTAAGTGTATCAATTGCAGTTTCACTGAAGGTCAGTGCTAATTAGCACCTTAGTATTGCTGGGGTTTGGGTTTTTTGGGGCTTTTTTTGGTTTTTTTAAGTGGCAAGATAAATTCTTGTAGAATTTTGTTATACTTTAAAAAAAAAGAAAAAAAATTGAATCAAGGCAAGATAATTAAATACTTCTCTTAAATGACAATTGCAAAGACTGACAATTTTGAGATGGACAGGAAATATTCCTAATGGGAAGAGAAAAGGGGACAATGGGGAAGAAAGACACATTTCATCCCTCCAGAGCAGGACAACCATTTTATGGGACACTGAGAAAAGTCCATTTTATAGGCACCGATTTTTGCATGCTTATTTCATTCTTCGTATGTAGTGCATATTCATTTATATCTTCCCTTCCCACTGGGCATGCTCTAACATTAATTTGCTTCGTAATACAATAGTGTAATACAGAGTCCTGGAAAACACAGGTTCTAAGTATTGTGGGAAATTCATGAATCATAGCCAATATGATTTTTTAAACAACAGTATAAGCTCCCCACAGCAACAAATATACATAGGGGGCCTAGTTAAATTCAGAAAGCCTAAAAAAACCCCAACAACAGGGGTACTGAGCCAGAGAGCAGATTGACTCATTATATGTTCTCATTTATTCTTTTAATCTGTTCACAGCATCAGAGGTTGCACCAGGTTGCAAAGATCAAACTTTAGCAGCGATGGCTTCCTCTGCTTCGGTGCAGCCTTGAATTCCATTTTGCAGGAACTTGATCTAAACTGTGATTGTCAACATCACTTAAGATTTAATCAACACAACTTCAAATTGGAGAAAAATAGCTGATTTTTTGGGACTGCCCAATCCAGCTCTGACAGAACTAAGGCTCCTCCCAAGCCACTGTTTGATTATCATAACTTATAGTAAATTTTTCCCCTGAAAGTCTGGAAACACTGTATGCAGTTAGACAGTCACACACACAAATTCATACTGCTTTGCCTCAAACCTAGCTGAGATAGTTAAAATCATATCACTCACACAGCCTGTATCCACAGGTAAAACAAGTAATTTGTACAAACTAAAAGGCAGATACAGAGATAAGCGCAATATTTTTTTTTTTCTTTCATTTCAGTGTCTATAAGGAAATTGTCTTTAAGGGTCTGTGCACTCAGGGGCACTTAACCTTCACAGACTCTCAGCTTTGATAAAACTTTTTATTTAAGCTTCAGAAAATGACTCAAGTATGGATGACACAATGCTAATTCTTCTCTAATTCACGTTTTAAACTGGCACGTTTGACTGAAATCTGAGGTTGGACAGGCACATTGTAGTTGCAAAATCTGATAAATTCAAAGAGAAAAGAGAAAACAAGGTTTAGAGCATGTATTATTCTCTCAAATAAATGATGATTTGTTATCCAGTGACTCTATTAATATATTTAGTGATAAATTAATAATTGGGGAGTAATGAAATAGCCAGCTGATCTTTCCATCTGTCATCCAGGAGCTGGAAGCCCAGCGAGCTGCTCCTCTGCGTTGCACCAGCAGCAGTTGCATTATCTTGGTGTGGATTATGAAAAGAAGAAGAGGCACAATATTTTTGGCAGCTTGGAATCACGCATTATAGAACCACAGAATTGCCCAGGTCAGAAGGGACCCTTCAGATCATGAAGTCCAACCATCACCCCAACACTGCCCAAACCCCCACTACCCCATGTCCCCCAGCCCCACGTCTGCCCAGCTTCTAAACACCTCCAGGGATGGCGACTCCACCACTGCCCTGGGCAGCCTGTTCCAATGCTTGACAGCCCTTTTGGTGAAAAAATTTTTCCTAATATCCATCCTAACCCTCCCCTGGCACAACTTGAGGCCGTTTCCTCTTGTCCCATCTCTTGTTCCTTGGGAGAAGAGACCAAGCCCCACATCTCTACTACCTCCTTTCAGGGAGTTGTAGTTGTCTCCAATTTTGAAGCTCAGACACACACATCCCCCATCATCCTTCCTGAACAGATTCTGAGGTTTGTACTGGGTTTACTGGAAATTTTACATGGTCCATCTCAATGCTGTCTGCCTCCAGGTGCTGTCTGGATCCCACCAGCCCTGATGAAGGGTGAGGAATGAGACCCTGCCCTCCGCCTGCAGGACCCCCGAGCACCAGCCGGGGCCCTCCTCCTCCCCACAGCATCAGGGTCCACACGACACTGCCCTCGGATGCTCTGTCCCACCCAGGGTGCAGCCGAGAGGCATCTTTCCACCAGCACATTATCTTCAGATGCAGCCAAAGGTGCTCTGCTGTCCACTCCCACAAAACCATTAATCACATGAATTAGCGTCGCTGGAGAACTAGCTATGTTTTATTTACCACATGAAAGAGACAGTAAGAGTAACTGTACATTTTGACACGTTCATGCCATAAATTATCCTATGTCCATATTTTACCAGGCTGCTATTACCCTGGAAGATAATGGTTCATTTTTCGGCTGTTACAGCAGAGATCATAAGGTTCCACCCTCAGCAGCTACGTCTCGTAACTGCCTTTCACTCTCCGAAAGCACAGGCAATTTTTCCATAATAAAAACTGGATTAGCATGTATCAAGAAGAGGTTCGACCAGCTGTCACTTTGAAATCAGGCTACTCTATCCGATGTTCGAGATGATAATGGATAAACCCATAAATGACAAGCAGTTTTCCTGTATTTATCTAATAAGTGGCTGATACAGGCTAGCATCCCCTCTAATAAAACAATATAACAGGAGGAAGAAACAGGCGTAGGCTCTATTTGAATTAAATATGAACTGAGCAATAATGGCACATGAAAATATATCATGGCAAATTATTTTTTTTACCTGTTGCTGCTTTCTGAAATTATATTTCATTTGAATGCACTATTCCCACAAGTAGTCAGGAATGATTTCTAAAGTTTTCTGAAATCCAGTTAATTTTAATTTCACTGTAGCCAGAGTCTCTCTCTCTCTCTCTCTGTATGTATGTATATAGGTTAAACAGAAAAACAGGTGTCTATAAATGAAGGGGTTCTGCAAGTATGTTTAAAACAGCAGCATTGTGCCACATGAATTAGCAATGGCAGCAACAGCTTCAAAGAACAAGCAAAAGAATTCATATTAATCTGCAGAATATTAATGTACTATTTGCTAAGTTTTTTATTATTAGGGATGACACTAACAAAATTACAGTTGAAATATAATAGTGGGAAAAGATTAGCAGCTTACTTAAGGTAATGCAAAAATTGGGGTTAACTTGGCTATATTAATAAAGCAGGGAAAAAAAGACCATCAACAAAAGACTGATCACTGGCTAATAATGAAAAGACCAAAGAGCTGTCTTGATGAAATATTGTGTTTTCATCTTTCTTTGAAACCAAATTTTACACTTCCAGTATCTAATTCCACAAAAAAAAAAAAAAAAGAAAATCAGCACAGGCGAATAATACAGGTGTTTAATTCCGTCTGCTCCCTGAGCGGCAGCCGGACGGTGAGCAATGGCCCCCCTTCGAGACCCAGCACCTGCACCAGTGTTGGCGGATTCCCGGGGAAGGAGCAGCCACCAGCGGTGGCGCTGGAAGGGATGCCTATGGGAAGCCAGCGACGGGGTCGGAGGGAAAGGGTCCCTTCTCTCCAGCACCAGCTTCCCAACCGAGAGTGGTCTTCCTCAGCTCCTCACTAATATTCAGCAGCACGGTGGGGTTTTTATGATTGTCTGGAGCCCTTTTCTGCTTTTATCTGCTCTTCCTCCCAAGCCTCCTCTTTAGATGCCTGCACGATACTGATAAAACAGCATCACACAGAAAGAACTTTTCTTACGACAAGAGAGGAATCTTTCAAGATGTTTTCCTTTCCAACAGGTATGTCAAATTTTTCAGAAATTACAGCCTGATTTTACAGAAGAATTGTGCCACGCTACTTGCAGCACACGTTCCTGTGCGCAGCCACAGGGGTTCGAAGTGGAAATCAGCTGTGGCAGCACTTGAGTGTTCGCAAAGGACCGAGAGAGGAGGGACGCAGAAACTGAGGAAGACAGAAGAGCAGAACTAGGACCCGAGCCAGGAGATCCTGCACCTCCTGCCCATCCCTGCCTGGGAGCAATCAGCAATTCAATTAGATCAGCAGCTCCTCTAGCGAGGGATGCTCCACACACATCCCATTAGCCCAGAATGCCGCTTCCTACGTGGACTGGTAAATTAACGCAATACAAACACCGTCGCCTCTTGTGCTCTGCTGTATATACGGCATATTGTTCCTTCCTCCCTTTTCACTGTCAATCACTTTATATTTTGGTGCATGAGACTTAATTTTATGGCCTCTAATAAATTTTGTAGCTACACAAAGTAAAGTAATAATAAAGGTAATTATGCCAGCCCTCCCCTAAACCCCGCCACAGCATCCAAGTTGATAACCCTCTGCGGCAGGCACAGAAAGGGGCATTGCCTTTAATTTTTTTATAAATTGACTGTACTTGAAAGTGTTATGGAGCCAGGTAAAACCAGGCTCTTTGTGACTGCCTTGGCCACGTCTTTCAACAGCAGAGAAAGAAGCATTAGCTTCTTAGGACAGAAGACTGCACGTCCAAGCCCCAGCTTAGGCACCTTGCTGGATCTACCCCCTGGTGTCAGCCCCACAGCCCCTCCACTGCTCACACCACCTGAAAACAGCATCTGGAGTGGATTTGGGAAGAAGTGGGGGTTTCCATCCACTGAGGGAAACGGGCCGGTTTGCATTTTCTTGGGTTTTGTAAGAGGCGTCGTGAAGGAAGCCCGCCGCTGGCACGACCCCAGGCGCCTGCAGCCGGCCAAAAGCAGCTTTCGCCAGTGAAAGGGAAAAGAGGAGAAAACAATAGTTGTTGGTGACGGGAGAGGGGGAGCCGGGGGTCAGAGGGGAAATTCCACTTGCAACATGCAACATATTTTCGTGGGCTGAATCAATCCCCTGAGGATCAGCAAGTCTCCAGCTGGGGAGGGGGGCATTTGACCACAGAATAAACCAGCTCTTGTAGGTGTGGAAGAGAAACTAGTTGGAAATGTAAGGAACAATTAGCCGATGAGTAATGAGAAATGCACCACATTGCCCCGCTCTCAGCTGGTTCTTAGTTTTTGTTGTCCCCGCTCTGGGAAAAGCGGCTTCGCAGTTTTTTCCTTTGTTTGGCCGGACACGTGGGAAGGAGCAGGGTGTGATGGAGCGGAGGCCAGTAAAAGGGTTTGTTTATTGCAGTTCTTGTGATATTGTTTTGCTTATTGTTTAGGAGAATTTTTTTTTTTTTTTTTAAATCACAGATGAGTCAGAAAGGAGGAATTGTTAGCAAGAAACCACAGGCAACAAAAATTCTTGGTACTTCCAGGATGTCTCCCATGCAAAGGCTGTAAAACCTCCCATGAACTGATAAACATCACCTGTTTTACAAATACTGATGCACATGAAGATTAAGAGACTTCCCAAGTGTTTGTCAGTGGCAAAACTAGCAGCATGCCGTAGACATCGAGTGCTTCTCTACACAAATGTGATAACATTTACTTCCTAAACAAATTAAGTCTGATATTGTTAACAAAAAAAAAAACCAAAACAAAACACAACAAACCCACAACTTTTCCTGCCCTCAGTTTAAATCTTCCCTACAAACACACTTCAAGAAAAATAACACTTGGTATGTACTTAACAGCACTGCAAATCATGAACCAAATCTACCTGCAAGTATTCATCAGCCGATGCATCTGAAGACCTCCCATCAACAGTTCTATTCTGTATAAAATTCACATCTTCAGGTTTTCTTAAAAAAACATAGAAAAAGAAAAAAAAGCTGCACCAAGGGAAATAGTAAATATGACACAAAACAGTTACACAAAACAATGTGGGTCTGGTAATGCTAAAATCAACTCACGTTTTTAATAGATTTGGGTATCTAATGACAGACAACATGTTTGATAATATCTGACCCTGTGAAATGGCACAAGAACAGGTATTTTTTGTCGTTGTTTTTACTGTTGCATATTTAAAGGAAGATCACAACCACCTCTGCTCTACATGGTCAAATATAAGGACCAAAGCCTTCCTTCCGAAATCAATTTTAGCTGAGCTATTTTGTTAGTAAATGTCATATTCCCAGTACAGAACAAAGTGCATCAAGTGAAGGGTGATTTGCATTAACGGGAAATAACCCGCAGAGAACGCGTGTGTTTGCGGGTGGATGCAGGGGGACGGAGAAGGCTCACTCGTCTAGGTTTGCCTTGAAGCTTTTGCAAGAGCAAAGGCACAGTATTTCCCTAGCCCTGCCATGCCTCTGCTGCTGGAGGAGGACTTCTGCCTTCCTGCGGTGGGCAGCCGCGCTCAGACTCCCAGACAGCATTTGACAAAGTTCCACATCAGAGATTAAGGTCTTTGTATAGAGATTGAGGTCTAAAGAAAGAAAGGAAGCGGAATAGACATAAATGTAACATAAAATGGATTGACATCGGCTAAAGGGCAGATGGGGGAGGGAGGCATAGTCATAAATAAAAACTTTTCTTTAGGGGAGAAGTAACTAGAAAGATGTTATTGGATCGGCATGAAGAGTCTCACCGTGTGTCACATCAGCAGAAAAGGATATGAAAAGTAAATACAAATTGATAGTAACTACTGAAATATACAGTTAAATCACTGTAAGACTGATGGAAGGTCAGCTGGATCTTCTGTTCTGCAAATTAACTAAACAGGAAATATTCATCAACACAGTGTCACACAGGAAGCGATGCAGCTGCTCATAGAAGGTTACTTGCTAGACTGGTTTGTATGTTTACACAAAACAAGTGGTGAAACGTACCTGGTCCAGCAGAACATTGGCTTGTAAGCCTAACCAGGTTTGTAAGCCTTGGAAGACAGGAGTCTCACCAAACTTCCAAGCCACAGGAGAAGCTGGTGCAGGGCAGGACTCAGCAGAGGTCCCTGGCAGCCTGGTAGGTCTGTCTCCAACAGCTCAGCCCCACAGATACGCTGTTTCACCCCACCAAGCTTTAGCTAGCTAGCAGGTGGAAACAGTCAGCTATGGTCCTCCTATAGAGAAAGAAAGGCTGCTTTATCTCAAGATGTTTTAGGGGTATAACATGTTCTCCATCATCTATGATCTGTGGAAGATGACTTAATGACTAGCTTAGACCAAGAAGCTCCTGTTAGGGGTATTTAAGGTCAGATGACATGAATCTCATTGATTGCCTGCCTCAAACAGGTGGGTGACGCTGCTCTGCATTCACATGTGACAGGCCCATGTGATAATGATGCTTCGCCACAGCCTTTCCCCCAGGGAAGCACATTGCTTCTCAGGAAGGCAGAAGAACAACAGCCCAGCCTTCCTGGAAGCCCCTCGTCCCTTACGGATGCATTTCAGACTGTTGGTGTTGGTGGCACCCTTTTTATGTGTGCTATTTCCTTTGATCTTCTCAGAAAATCGAAAGAGATACTTGTATTTCTGGGCCTTCTGGCTGATTTTCAAAACACGTACCTCTGCTGGGCTGGTGCGATGTCCCATTAAAGGTTGAAGGTTCCTGGCCAACACCAAACACCTGGGTGCTGATGACCTAATTGGTGAAAGAGCGATAATGGGAGTGATGCTCGCAGATTTATTTCCCCCCTCAGTACGGTTAAAAATAAATAAATATTTTATGTTTTGTGAGCTTAAAAGATACAGAACAAAGTTTATTCCAGTATGAAGATGGGCACAATATAGTAACCTGCTGTGACTGTAAAGACTCGTGTATGGAAGTAACACACAAGTTTGAACTTCTCTGGAAGCACTTTATTTATTTTACACCGTTTTCTGGGATATCGTGCTGAAATCGTAACTGAACATATGATTACAGATTAATTTAACTCCATCCAGCATATTAAATCTGATTAGGATTTTTAAACGCTTGCACAAGAACAACACGATCTATGCAGTGGATTATGTGCATGCAATTAGGTTTCAGGGGTTTCTTCCCCCAAAAGGTGCTTCTGCAGAAGGCGCTGCATTAAATGCATTTGCTTTAGTTTGCAACCTAAAATAATCCTGAAGTGTCAGATATGTACGGGGTTTTTTAAAGTAAGCAACACTTTTAAACATGACCCTTAATGTTTATTAATGTAATGTAATGTAATGTAAGTCCCTTAAATATATTGTAGCTCGTTATAATGAAGCCATGAATCTCCCACCACTGCAAAAAGAGCAACAAAGGTTCCAGTCCTGAAGGAGGGGAGTTTCTTACCTTTTTGAATACTTCCATTATACTCACGATATCAGAAACAAGCTACTTTGCAGATTCTGACTTCTAGAAAATTATTCCCTTCAAAGATTATTTATGTTTTCCTGTTCTTGTTCTAACAATAAATGAATTAGCTTTGGAGGAGGGTCCATGTTTTTAAGCAAGTTAAGCTAGTAAAATTATAAACTTTTATTAATCCCAAACAGATACGTTCCAGCACACACCCATACCTACTTACATATACATATAAATGGTTGTGCCTACGTAAGTATAAATGTACACATGCTGAGAAATGTGATCTTCTTTGTTAATCTTCTTTAAAATTGTTAGATAAATATATAATTAGATAAAACAGTACAATTATTTTGCTAACATACAGACCTGAGTTGTATCAATTATGCACAAATATATCATCTGCAACTGGCAAAGGATAAATATTCCCATATAATTTGGCAAATGTTTGACAAAGCCTGAAAAAAAGGATTATTTCCTTAACACATTTTAAAAGTAAAATCCCTTAACTTATATCAAGTGTTAGCAAACATCCATTCAGTCTGAATATTTAGGAGGACATTAGGAATGGATCAAAATAAGGAGACAGAGAACCATCAGTGAAAAATATCTTCTCCTTTCTCAAATCCCAGTGGTAATTGCACGAGGAGCTTTGCCTATAGCAGAGAGGGAATGTGAATTACGTATTGTCAGAACTGGAGCTGCTGAGACCCAGACACCCCACTAATACTGCGTTTAACAGATCACATTAAAGCTTGGCAAGCCCACCAGGCTTTTAACGTTATCAGGTCAAGCATGCCCCCACTTCTGTCCATGAAACCTGTAATAAAAATAACACTTTGCACTTCTGTGGAGCCTTTCATCTGCAGATCTCAAGGCGCTTTACAGATACTGAATAATTAAGCCTCGAACCGTTGCCTGAGTTGGGTGACGGCAATGGATAATGGCACCACGCACAGCAGCATCACCGGTTTCAGACAGAAGCCAAGAGTTATTTCATCCTCAGATGAAAACTGGGGAGGTTTGGACAGACTGGGAGTATTACCCCATTTTTTCAGAAAGCCTGGAGAGATGGTGTTAGTCTCAGGAATCCATTTACCTCTGTATTTCCAGCTGCATCCTGGTATATGCGGGGCAGCTTGGGTGGCATCAAGCACTGTTATCAAAAATAACCAACAAAACCAACCAAAAACCTGGTTGTCTCTGAGGATGCCCGGACAAGAGCACAGCTAAACATGGTGAGAAACCAACAAGAGCAGCAGTACGTTAGGAAAATGAAGGTCTCCAGTGCGTGAAGATCTGTACAGCCTGCGGCACCCACCCGGCAGTTCTCAGTTTTGGGGAACTGAGAGCTCCATGGCTGGAGCACTTGGTTTTTTTATCTCCCCAGCTGGGGTGGTCTCCGTGCTGCCCAAGCTCGAATTCGGAGCAAGCAAAGGGTAAAGCTGAGTCCTTCAGGGAGAGCATCCAATGAGCACCGTGGGTGGGACACCACAACACACATTATCACATTTTTGCTGGTGGATTCAATAGTTTGAAACTTGTATCTGACAGTTTGGAAGTTGGGTGAAATGGTAGATCAAGACACACGTCCCAGGCAGCACGCAGAGTAAAAAATGGAGTATTGTTTCTGGTTTTGCTTTGAAAAGAAAAAGGACGGGTGAATTGTTATGTGACAGGGCAACTTCCAAAATACTTGATGATGTAGAATTGTGTTTCAGTGCTCCGACATATAAGATGGAGTGACTTAGACATAAAGCAATTGCAGGAATTTGTGTGTACTTCTGCTATCTTTCACAGATGCATTTGGAAGGGCGTAAATTAGCATAACTTTACGGAAATCAAGAAAGCTTTAAGAACTAAGGGAGTTAATGTTCTTTATTTATGCTCAATCAGTCTTCTCCAAATACCATTATTTCAAATTAGGAACCTCGTGTGAGCGAACAAGCTGGGCTGCCTGAGACACAGGCGAAGCGCAGTAGGAATTCTCAGGTTGGGCACAGAGCATACTTTCACCCCTGCTCTGGCATCTGGCGTACAGTGTCTGAGAGACCCTCTGGGCCCTCGCATTCATTCCAAGACATCCCTTTGATTTTTAATCTAACTCACGGCACGTTTGATAGCAGCCCTGCTACCTCCCTGTTTCCTTGGGAGTCTCAAAATTTAAACAAGAAGTAAGATTTCTCAGTTCGTGAATTTTTGAAAAAGACCCTTGCATATGTCAACAGGCCCACACTGACATCAGCAAAAGTACATGGCAGTCACTGCTGGTTTAATACAGTGGTGTTCTCCAAAGCATTTACTTAGTATTTTACTGATGTTTAAATGCACTTGGCTTACATTAAAAGCATATTTTACACTTTACGGGCAAGACTCAGAGCTGAGTATTTTTGAACAGTTCCATGGTTGTCGTCCCTGTGCATTTACATCAACACTGAAAGGAAGAGCAGGGAAACGCTGCTGCTGAATGGGGCAGGGTATCTGGTGACGAAGGACATGGGAAAGGCTGAGGCAGTGGCTGCCCTCTTCATCTCAGTCTTGTAAGACCCAGTAAGACTTGTCTTCAGCAACCCAAAGTCCCCAAGACCAGTGGGAAGTTCCGCACAAGACTTTGGTCCCTACCTACCTGAATACCAAGTTTACTGGTGTTCATATCAGATGTTGCACTGAAAGGTTTCCCCTCGGTTAGAAGCTTCATACTCAATAAACAGAGTTATCCTCTTCCTTACGACAGCCTCTCCTGCAGGAGGGTCTATCCAGCCCTGGTAATAATATTTTAGACGAATAATCTAGATAGGATTCAAAGCAACCCAAGATGTACAAAAACACTAGTTCTTTTCAGTTGTTTCAACTACCATTATTTATGGGTTTATATTTCTGTATATGCTTTCTTTGTATTAATCTAGTAGCACTTGAATTCAAAATTAAATACACCATCATTTATCAGCGATACCAGGGCGTGAGTGCTCCTCGAAGGCTGTACCGCCATGACTTCGTCTGCAGGTCGGTGACACTCGTCAGACAGAATCAGCGTCCACCCCGCCGCACTGATTACCCGACAGTTGGATGTTGTCACTGTAGCAAAATGCCTCAGAAGAGATCTGTAAATGTATTTATCTCAGAACATGTTCATTTTAAACAATGAAGTTGTAACATAGGGAACTACATCTAAAATAGTATGCTTGCCTAATAAGAGGCATTTTTCTCTTGTAAAACCCTCTATTAAAGCCACTTTGCTTTGTTAACTTTCATAGCATGTATCCCCACTATAGCCTTCAACACCTGAAAAATTAGTGGAAGAATTTGACTGATTATAGAGGCTGTTTTCCTTGTTCCACTGCTTGTTCTAAAAGGGATACTCAGCAGAACTTGCATTTTTTTTTTTCATTTTGTGCTGTCTGCATGAGTAATTACCTCCCTGATTTCTGAGATGCAATTGAGTAGCTTCCACATTAGAAAAATCCCAAGATTGATAGAGCCATCTCTCCTAAAGGATTAGTTTGCTGCTGTAATTCCACTGAGTAGGTCATTCAAATAGCAAAATGCTACAAAGTTTAATTTCTCCTGTTTGTAAAAGCCAGGTATTGATACCTATTTAAAAGAATCTGAAAAGGGCTGGTTAGCCTTTTGAGGGGAGAAGCGTTTTCACATTCCTGCTGCAGCTTCAGAAGGGCAGGGGGAGGAAGAAGATGCTTGCGTTCCTAGAACGGATCAACGCAGGGGCTGGTGATGCGCCACGCAAGAGAAAGGACCAAAGGAAAGACGACAACTCTGCAAAGATTTTGAGAAACGGTGCACATTTTTACAAACTGATGAGCGAGTTTCTCCCATGACTTCAAGGGCAAGTTACTGTCCCAGTGACTTTGGGATGCCAAGGGAAGGGAGGTGAGTCCCTGGAGCGCCAAGTGCCCAGCACGCCCTGAGGAGAAGAGCATCGCCCGCACATGGGCATGGCGATGGGCGGAGGAAGAGAGATTTTCAGTGATTTCACGTACTCAGCCCCTGCTCCATCCAGGACCAACAGCTTGTGGGAAGTCACGACCAGGGGAAGAAGGGCCATGTGTGTTTGGAGGCCGGGGCGAGCGATCTGGCATCACAAGGTGACATGTATTCAAATCACTTAACGCGTATGAGAAAAAAACCACCAACCTAGTTCCATACTTTCCAAATTATCTTTTTTAATACCTAGTACTTATATATCAGGTTCTTTAATTTATTGGAGATGTCCTGGGAAAGGTTTTGATAGCATTCAGTATTACAATGCCTTTTCATAAAAATACATTTTCCAAATATTTGAATAATGATAGAAGACCTTTTGACAGAGTATTAAGGCAGGAATTCATCTAAACATCACAGGTATAAACATAAGTGGTGCAGACTGCAGCTATGATTCTGATAAATAATTGTGCCAACATCATTTTACCAGGGGAAAATTACTGACCTCCTCTTTCGCTCTACTAAACAAAAAATAAACATATTTTAAAAAATAAAAACCTAAAATTTTGAATAACAATTTTTTTAATTGAAATAATAAAAACATTATAATCTCTTAAATTCACAAAGATCCATTTTATGATAAACCTAGGGAAAGAACTAACACAAAATATAAATAATAAATAATATTCTTTTTTGCTTTTCAGGTAAATAAATGTTTTACTTCCAGTGAACTACTATAGCTGCCAAGTAGTACAGGAGTACAAAGCCTGTTTCTCTGTCATGAGCCATATCCCTGTTTGGTGTAAACTGAGCTCTACTGATGTCAAGAGAGGCTCAACAGTTTATATCAGGTACGGATCTGGCAGTTAATTTAAAAGGCAAGAATAAATCTTAGGTCTGCTCTGAAGTCAGTTTAACTGAAATGCAAAAGATCCTTGCAAGTTAGGTGCACATTTAATTAATTGAAATTCAGCCTCCCTAGACAAACCACAGATGCTCTACTTATTTAGCACCGCGTCTCCTAACCAGCTGCACTAATCTATTCAGTAATACTACCCTGTAGCTAAACATCTGGAGAAACCTAGGAAAGAGAATAATAAATACTTCTAAAATTCTACGAGGCAGACACCTGAAAGTGACTTTACAGAAAAAAGGGGGTTTGGATGCGCGTGGGTGTGGGAAGCACGGATTTAAACCTCCAACACCCCTGGAGAGAGGAATGTAGCGTAAGCCGTAGAGATGATGTCGGTCAGTACCTGCACTGCCTCTGGACCCACAGCTATCAGGGCAGTAATTCAGATTCTACGTTTTCCAGTTTTACTGTTTTCAACTTGGAAACTGCCGGGTAAAATATTCCCAAAAGTTACATAAGCTCAGATGGAGAAACAGCACCACAATTGCACATCAATACTTTTAAATTCTTTCTGGCCACCTCTCTTTTGGAAAATATACTTAAAGGCAATGACATTTCTCACCACGATGCCTTCTTCTGGTTTGCTCTGCTCCTGTAAAGACGCTGTGGAACGGAATTCAGACATTTTGCAAAAAATCAAGATCTTACATAAAAACGGCACATACGGGGAAGAGGAATGGCTGCCAGAGTAACGTAAATAACCCATTTTAGTGCCTCTCTTTCTGAGTAAAACCAATGTGTGACTGTAATTCATTTTAATATCAGTCACTTAAGCTATAAGAACAGCAAGGGACTAAATCTACGAAGTTTCACCTGTGTGCCTAACGGTTATACCCAGTGACCAGCCCGGAACCAAGCTCATGTTTCACAGGGCCAGGGGTGAGGACAGGAGGGCAGGGACGAGAGGAAGACTCTTTCTGGCCAACTGATGGTTTTCTAAACAGATATACTAGTATTTTAACGGGGTTCTTTGAGAAAATTTTTTTTCCTCTGAATGAAGAAAAAAATATTTTAAAAATTGCTAGATTTGGTAAAATCCCTTAAGGTGTCCTTATCAACATATTTGCTCACGTGATGTTGTTTAAAGTGCCAGGTTGTGACTGGTGAGGAAGCCATACTGTACACTGCTCTTTCTGGGAAAGGTCCCTCCTTGTCCCAAGCACTATTTAAGTCACGTCACCAGTAAGTAAAGCGGAAAAATTACTAGTTTCCATTTTGCATTTCCACTCTGGTAACTTTCCAGAGTCAAGTGTGGGTTTTCTCAGAACACAGGACTACTAAAGGACGTATTTGCAGGTAGGGGGTCGGCACGGTGTACTTACCCGAGACAGACAGTGAGAATTTTAGCTCGTTCCCTGCTGCAGGGCTGGATCCCGAATGGCACAGCGTGCCCAGGTCTCGGTGCAGCACCTATAGCATGTCAGGGGACCTGGTGGGGTCCTCCCTAGGCTGAATAAAATTCACATTGCGTATGTTCCATATGTCACCAGAAAAGCATAGGAATTTTGTGAGAGGATAAGTAGCCAAGAGACAGACCACAGTAAATTAAACAGCCTCCTCCCTGCAATGCTAATTCAGGAACTTGCTATCTCGGCATCTGATATCATGACATCGATGATACTTGAGAGACTGGCAAGCGGTAGGAAAGCATCATTTAAAAAAGAGAGAGAGATGAAATCAGAAAACCTCTCTATCAATCTGCCAAGCTGTCAGAGACGCTTGTTCTGAAACAATTCCTCTCATTTCCAATAAATTATGTCAGAACCGGATAAAAGGCATAGACAGCGAGTCTGGAGACAGCCGCCTCCTCTCCTGAGCTTTGTTCAAACAATTTGGGGTAAATCTAACATCAGTTCCAGATGACAGTGGGTCTGGACAGTTAATTTGGGAAGCCTGATGCAAGCGACTAGCTCCCGAGGAGGAAGAGCACCAAGAGGAGGGGTCCCGAGTCACCGTCCCTTCCTCCCGCCCCAGGAAAAGTCTTCAGCCTGAGGGAAGATGGGTTCTTCATTTTAATGATAGTACCTGATGAAAAGACAGTGTGTGTCAAAACAGAAATTAAGCACAAAATGTAAATTCAACATCGATTATGTATACCAATTAATACATTAGAGTACATCCCTTGAAAGTCATTAAAATATAAAACCAAAGGATTATCAGGAAATTAAAGAAATTCAGGAAAAATCTGTCAATCACCTAACCTTTAAAATGTCAATAAGAGCAGCTTGATACACTCAATGTATCAAGGCGGCTCACTGGGTTGCTCCGGACCCTGTGTATAGGGACAACACATTAACCACAATCTTTCAAACATTTGTATGGATATTCATCAGGAAAAAAAAAACCAATCTGGTGCCAGCCCTGCCCAAGGGATCTCAGGCAACCCCAGGAAAAAACAGTATGAGCTGATCTTCACTGGCTACTGCTCAAAGAACTTTGCACTGACCTGATCCCTGAATTAAAGCGCAGCCAACACGTACTGAAATCTGGTACAGTGGAACGTGCCAGGGTGAAACCTATGGGTAGGAGGAGGCCACACCGAGTGGTGGCTTAACAAGTGCACATTATTAACTATATCACAAAACAACTTCTAGGAAAGGAACCATGATGTAGTGAGAATTTACATAGAAAAATAAAATTCTTTCCTCTGGATTTAGGGAAGGAAACCTCCGGAATAGCTAAACCTTGTTTGCAGCAGGTAATCAAACAGATGTTTACATCCTACCCAAGTGAATGTGGAGAGCAGGTCATCCTACCCCTTCTGGCAGCAGTCTTTCTAGGTATTTGAAGACTGTTAGTATGCTTTTCTCTAGTATCCTGTAAAATAAGCAATGGCTCCTCTCTCAACATTCCTCCATTGGCCATGTTCACTGCACTTCTCAACACATGTATGTTTTGCTTTTTTCTGCAGCAGTTCCTAACTCTTGAAACAGGGTGCCCAAAATTGGGTACTCTACCGCAGCTGAGGTCTTACCCTTCATGAGCAAAGGATGCTCCATGTCCTTAGGGTTATTTTCGTGTTTATACAGTCTTGTATGAAGTTGGTTTCTTTCAGAATAACACAACACTGTTGACTCCATTTGAAAACCACTCCAGCATGGTCTATCACTCATAAACACTACAGACTCCTATAATCCACATCACCCACAGAAAAACCTACAAAATACAAATTAATGGATACAGTTCTAGAGCACATCCTGAAAGAGTAGAGCACCCACACCACCTGCAAGGCATCCGAAATCGTTACTATCCAGGGTGATCTTCTCCATGCATCAGTAAGAGCTTCAGTCTGTTCCTTCCTCCAGCAAACACCCCTGGGAAAACTTTCCGCTCCCCCTCCTATCCAGCCATTTTCTTTCTTGCCTCTTTAGCTGACAGTAGTTTTGGACAGGAAGACTCTCTAACATATTAGTGGGTGCCTAGCACAATAAATAATTATATTGTAATATAGATAATTAATTAATACTCCCTCTTTAATTCATTGTTTCATTTTAAAAAGGTGCTCCCTCAGTATCTCTTCAGCTTCCTTTCTTTGGACTCTCCTTCTGTGGAGATTCTCATCTTCTTGCAAGTTTCATGCTTCCAAAATTCAGTACATTACATTTGTTTCCCAGATTCAAATGTACAGCAAAACTTACCCAAACGCACGAGTGCGTTGCCCCTGCCCCCTCTCCAGACAGCTTCCTCCGGTCACGTCGAGCAGGGAAGAGTTCCCCGTTACTCCTGTTACTTAACAGATTTTTTTTGTGGCATTCCAATTAGTTCTATTGTTTATCTTAACGAGGATAAAAAAAAACTACCACTTGAATGTGCCGTTAAAATCAGTGAAACATTTGTGCTAGTTTAATAATTGTTACATGGGGTTTTTTTCTGTGTTTACATTAGAAGCATTTAAGGTGTTTAGACAGAGTTGTTCACAGACGCACATTGCGATAGAGTCCCTGTGGTGTCAGCTGTAGATAAAAAACACCCACAGCACACATAGCATGAGAATAACCTACGTAAGTAAATACAAAACCTGTTTGGCATTATCTGGAATACATAAAAGAATATAATTGGCTAGATATCTGTTTCTGAATCTGCAACTCATTCTCTGTAACATGGGTTAAGCAGCGGTTGTTTAAAGGTGACAGGAAAGTATAATTGAAAATTGAGCTAATCAGAGATTTCTGTGCTGAATTACCTCGGTAGCAAGCTGCAAGGGTGGGAGGAAGAGGGAAGACAAAGCAAAGAGGATTGCTTGCTTGCTCTCCACACTGCAGTGTTCCCTTCCCTTTCTCTGAGAGTCTCCCAAAAGACTACAGAGAAATATCAAGAAAACACATATTGTAAATTATAAGCCAAAATAGATCTTTGAGGTGATTAAAATGAAATTAAAAACTGTCACGTATTTGTTTCATACAACCACATTTCCAAATACCAACTATCACTGTCCTTAGTTTTTTGTAAGAGGATAGGATACTAAAAACTCTTCCTGACTTTTATATAGTTAAAATTGTCTTTGTCCTAGCTTCCAAATTATTTTACATTTCTTTGTTTCAGGATGCAGCTTCAGGATGAGGACTGGCTAAGAGAAGTGGCTAAACTCTGCGAGACACCCTGTTTCCATTGCACTCATGGCCCCACTGTACACTAAACACACCAGAGGCATCACTAGGTCTCCCCAGATCTCCAGGACACACGTGCAAACTCAAGAGGTTCAGATAATAATTAGTGTGGCTACAACCTTCCTAATTATTTAATCCATAAAGAACATGTAGGAGTTTCCAAGGCCCTGCCTGCTCATGTTCTCCTTGACTTCACTACCATAATCTCCTTTTTCAATCATTCACCAAAACACCTGGGACAAGCGGTTCAGGGAGCACAGACCCTGGTGGTTTATGGAGGATGAGGAGGTTTGTAGGATCGCTGCATGGCCGGCGAAGCTGGGCAGAGCTGAACTGTTGGGATAGCTGGACACCAGTAAGAGTTTCCAACAAGGAGGAGGAAACAGAACTGGATTATCCATTCGTCCAGAGAAAGCTAGAGCTAATGCTGGCACCAATTCGATGTCCCTGCTTCTACCTGCCCCTTCACTTCGACGAAGCCGGGAGCAGAAGCCACAGGATGCTGTTTACCAGGAACCATAGCAACTTCCAAGACCATTAGCTGCAATCACTGACGGCTCCACTACCTGACTGAAGGGTTGGATGTGTGATATTTAGTCTGACCTATAAAAATATCTCTGGAGCAACCTGCGTGCATAAGTGTCACATCAAATGTTTGTCATACAAGGTATGTGACACTAGCCACCTGATGGAGCATCACTGCACCTGAAGGGGGAACTGCTCTGTTAAAGGGCTTATAATATTCAGCTCAGATATTAAAAAAATCAGCTGGTGATAGTGCCGGGCAAGAGAGTGACAATCAGATCGCCCTCTCTTCCTTACTTATAGGATCCTCTATTCTCAGTTACCAAGCACTTTTATTAAAGTTGCGTGTTATTACAAGCACCGACCCAGAGTTCTTCTCAAATGCCACCAAAGATGGCAAAATGCCACCCTATGGAAACCTGAGCATGAGGACAGAGCTCCGTGGAGATGGAGAATGAATGTTTCCAGGTATGGACGGCTCCTAAAGCCCAGTTCCAGCCTGTGATCCCTTGGGTGGCTGAAGCAAGTCTGGAGAGCCTCCACCACCCTCACTCCCTGCTCTGGGGACAGCGAGGTGCCCCGTGGTCTGTCCACCACTATGAACACACAATAAAACTGCGAGGTGTTCTTGGAAACTTATCCGACAAAGTTAAACCTTAAATATCTGAGCCGGCATTTAGCTATTCTGCTTACTTATCTATCCTAGAAGTTGTTCTTAACAAATAACGTGCCTCTCATTCATGCAAAGTCACCTTCAGATGGGTATTTACCTCGTGCCCACTGGTTTGTTAAGTTTGCTGTTACTCCTCTCAGATCACACTGGCCTTTGCTAGCAGGTTCATGTAATCCCTGTCCGTATTTGGACCCAGGCTGAAACCCCAAGAACAATATTGGAGATGCCTCAAGTGTGCTAAAAGCCAGTTTCTGAGCGTGGGGCTGGTTTTGGCCGTGCTCAACGTTCTCATGTGCTCTCAGACCTGCTATTAGTCTGTGCAAAGCACCACGCACCAGAAGATCCCTGGACAGACGAGTTGTGCTTTCCTGTGTGTCTGGACAGGGCATTACAAGAGTTATAATAACTAGAAGATGCTGTACACACATGCCATTTTATAATTATTACATAACTACAGATACTATCATTTTAGCTGAAAAATCCCTGTGTCATTTACACACACTGCCATTCCATAGAAACTTTCTGAAGGTGAAAGAAAAATAATCCAAGGTTTCATCTAAATTTAAGACATTTCATTTGGCTTTCACAAAACATCCTGCTGTATCAAGCATTTGACCTCTGTAGCATTTGACCCTTTTTTGTAGTATGTAGATTTGAAAATTAATTCGTGTTCATTCATCACATGTTTGGTTTTTTTCCCCTCTCAAAAGTAGGATATTTATTGTCACAACAACGTTACAGGGCATTAATTAATATGTGGCACTTTTAGAACTGGTGCTTGGGGACTTGAACAGAAAGTACTACCAGCGTATGAAATCATGCCTTTGGCACTCCTTGATACTGGAACAAGTTGGAGAATGTATATTCATTAACTTGAGGCTTCCTTAGGAATTACCAACAGCAACAGAAAGAATGAACTGAAGCTATCACTCCTAGAAATATGGCTTTAAGCAAGAGTTTACTTGATTTTGGCCAACATTTTTGAAGGCCAAGCAATACATGAATACAATGTTCTTGCATAAGAATAGTTTTATCAGAAGAAATTACAATAGCTTGTGGGAGTCATTACAGCCCATCAAAAAGAATGGACAAAAATAGATTAAATTATCTCCTCGACAAAAAAAAAATATTAAATTCCTAATGTAGTGCTGGAAAAGAGAAGGAAAACACAACATGTATGTTTGTTGTGTTCATCAGAAATCCATATTTGCTTGTAGACAACATGCCCCTCTAGCCCGCTTCTCCCATGTATCTTGAGTTATTTGATTCTTCACCTTTCCTCTCCGTGGCAAAAAATTATTAACAGTAAACTTAATTTTACAATAGCTGGAGTCCCAGGGTCCTCACCCACATGCACATCACCTACAAACCATGGTGGAGAGGCGCTGCCGGCCGGGGGGGCTCTGCCAACGAGACAGCTCGCCGTGCCCATGCCGCGCTGTGTCTTCATGACACCGAAGTTGGAGACAAACCAGACAGGGGTTTTCATGGCGCATCTTGAAAATGCCACCCACAAGTGTCAAGAGAAACATAGTCTTAGGGTGCCTGTGGGATGCTGGGGACCCTGCGGGGTGCCAGGATGCAGCTCACGCTGATGGATGCTGTTCCCAGGCGGGCAGGTGGCTGGGTCAGGCCAAATAACCCAGGTATTATCAAACTTCTTTTTCACGGGTATTCAGGTATTAAAATGACAAACTGTGGGGATGACTGCTAGCCTGGAGACACCACCGTTCCGTTATTTAATGTCTATTTTTTTAAGTGCCTGAGATTTTCTCTGTAAAAAAATAATGAACTTTACAAAATGTCACTTTTACTAAAAGAAATTACAGCTTGAATACCTGAATATGAATATTAAATAAAAAAAAAAGTTCATTTAAATAATGCTAAGGTTGTGACACAAACTGACAAAAGCGGGGAAATGCAGAGTCACAGCCGACACTGTCCTTAATTCACACGACTTTTGGGAAGGGCGGGAGGGCAAGAGTGTAACTCCAGTCATGGTGGCAAGTTTGAAGACTTTGATTTTTGTAATTTTGTATCCATACCTTAATACATTTTAAAGAATTTTTAATCCCTTTATTTAATAGAAGAAAACATTTTTTTCAGAAACGATCAATTGCGTTTAATGCCATTTCTACGCTCGCTGCGTGGGGTGTTGTAGAGCTTCATCACGCTGGCAGAGCAGAGGGGCTGATGGCATTATCTGAAGGTGAATAGGTCAGACAGAGGACCTACGCCAGACTTTGCCTACAAGAACCAAAGTCCATATCTCTCTCGGCGTAGAATAACTATGGAGAAATGGCAGAAAAGGCGCATACCAGCACGGTCTGGTTTTGCGTGCGTAGCAGTAGCCCCAGTACCTGTGTCCATGCACCCACGCTGGCACAGCCGGCACCAGGCGAGTGCCCCAACCCCGCGTGGCACAGTGTCACCAGCAAAGGGACCGGGACGGCTCTGCCCAGTCACCCCTGCCCTGAGCAGCCCAACCAGGGTGCCACGGCTGAGGAGAGCAACCTTGGCTTTGTAAGAACGACAGAGGGTCGCCATGGGTAAGAAATCTACTTTCTAGACTTTCCTGTCAGCGGTGAGTATTTAAAAAGTTTTGGGTTTGCTTTTCATCTTGGTGGGGAAGGGAGGAGGCCAAGAAAAAGAGGATTTTAATCACTTGAAAACAGACACCTCGAATTCTACAAACAGGGTTGGAGCACATGCAAGATAACGTTATTTATGCATCCTGGCCACATCGCACAAAACAAGTGGATGGACAAGGGCATGGCACATCACCATGTAAATTATCTCTCTCAATAAATCCAGAGCCTTAGACCAGCTCCTTTTACACCCACAAATGACAAGGGGCAATCAAAATGACAACACAGCTAAACTTGGAAAGTCCAGTCCTATTTGCAAGCCGCAGAAAAGAGGTGATTAATACAAGCTCTGCAAACTTTCTCCATTTTTTTCTCGAAACAATGGAAAATCTTATTTCTGACTTACTGAAACTATGCACACCCAGAACTTGTGTGTTTATGCAGAGCTGAGCTGCACCATTGCTGCTTTACAGCTCAGGGCTCCAGTAGCTTCAGTACGTCTGCATCATGCACATCAGACACAACTGTGAAGTGTGGACACATCTGATGCATCCAAACCTCTTTCCAAAAGCATCGGTCAAAAAATATTAATTTTCCATGTCCTATTTCAGATACTATCAAGGTAGTCATTTATACACTCCAAACAATAAACGAGCATCATAGGATAACCCAGGCTGGAAGGGACCTCAGAAGGTCACCTGGTCCAACTCCTGCTGAAAGCCAGGTCAGAGACAGGGTCAGACCAGGGCTTCAGCCAGCCTGGGCTTGACAATGTCCAAAGACGGAGACCTCTCCGGGCAACCTGTTCTACCCCTTCGCTGTGCTCCAATTGCAGTACATTTTCTTTATTTCCTGTCTGAACCTCTCCCATTTCAGCTTACACCCGCTGCCCCTCATCCTCCACCATGCTCAAAGCCTGTCTCCACCCCTGTCGGCAGTTTTTGTCGTGCTGTTATGAATTTTGTTATCTTTTGCATCTTATTAGTAAAAAGGTTAGAACACCTGATGAAATCTTCGTTTAGTGCAAAATGGTGTGTCCATTAAATGAACCGCTGCTGACCAGGGATCTGCAGCAGAGCAGGATTATTGCTCCGTCCAGGGAGGGAGGGGAAAACTTGAATGTCAAGAAGCGTTCACCCTGTAAAGGAATTCATTATCCCACTTTTATTGTAGAAATTATATAATACTAATAATGTGGATACTAGTGTGGGACAGGATATATGATTGTGCCTTTTTGAATGTTATAAACAAATGAAAATAAAATCTCTCACCAAGAAATACAATACAATCAAAACCCTATGTGCAAGCTGAGCCCTGGGAGCAGCGGGGCTTAAAAAGTTCATCGCACCAAGAAGACAACAACAAACCGTCAATTCAAAGAAAGGGCATCTTTCCCTGATCATGTGCAAGTGAGCGTCCACTACCACCTAATCACTTCTTAAAAATGAAACGAGCGATACTTTTGATCCTTTATCAATTATATACAGTCATGTATATATTCGAAACACTGAAAACCCTTATTCCTGCTCACCCCTGCTTGTTCCCACCCATCCTGAGTTGCACCAAGAAGCTGCAATCACAGACAGTCTTTCTGCACACGAGCATTTGCTGCCATTATTTCTGCAGGAATGATGTATAATTAGAAGGAAGATTGCTTTTGCCACTATGCATTGAGGGTGATAAAAAGAACATGGATGGTCTTGTTATTAAAATACCTCATTCTGACTGACCAGGGTTTGAAAACCCTTGGAAAAGCCCACCTCTCACACTGCAGATGCTCTGGCTCCTCTGTGCTTATCAAATACGGCTGTCAGTAGCTGATCGTGATGTCATCAAAGACAAATCTGGTGGTTTACCACAGTAATAAATATTAAAGTTATGTTTGGGTCTCTCTTGTAACCCATCACAAAAGCTCACCCAGCACGAAGAGAGGAAACCGGCTGGAATTGTGTATTAAACCCCTCTCTCCTGCACCGCCTTCTCCTGCAGCCACTCAGAGGCACCTCGCTGCCCGGGGAGCTCTCACAAGGCCAATGGAGAGTAACAGCGAAACATAAAGTCACATACGTGGCAGTGTCTTGCCTCGTATCTGGCCACTTCTTCTAGTGCTAAAATTCAGATATGCTTGCCAGATCTGCTGAAAAACAGTAAACAATAGTGAATTTAACTGAATTTACCAGATACCTTTGTGTGTGAACTCACAGGATAACACAACTACAAAGTGTAAAACTTTTGTACGTGTGTTGCCTGTCGATAAACAGCTGTAATTCACAGCCTGAGAACAATCTCACGAGGGAAAGAAGCTCTATCACTCTGAAATTAATAACAATGAGAAAATTACTTCCCTAACTTACAAAGTTTTTTGACAACAAACTCCTGAGACCTTGAAATGTTTAAACAGAAGCGGCTACAAAGAGGCAACACCCTGCAAGCATGACAGAATTTTGTTAAAATCAGGCAGGGAGTCTGGCCGGCATTTGTATTTTCCCTGCCAAAGCCGAAGACATTTCTAACCTAAGAGAAGCGAAACCGGCTGCCAGCTGGGTGTCCCACAGAACAAACCCGCAGGTGGAGCCGACGGTCGGTACCAGAAAATATATTTAAAAAGTGCGTTCTTAATAATAAACCCTCAAGTGATTCTGAGAGAGGGAAAGACCTACCTGTGTGTGGAGGATGCTCAGCGCATCTCAGTGCAGCGACAAATCAATGCCTCTGGTGATTACCTTTGCAGGTCACTTTCTAATGCAACTATCAATCAAATTTCCTTCCATTCTTTCAAAATTAAGCAGAAAGAAAAAGAGATTTTAGTTTCCTTTTCTTAGCTTATTTTTAACAGAGGCACTACAGAATTATGATGGTGTCCTTTTGGTAAACCAAAATGTCAGACACATATTATTCTTTTAAACATCTCCTGGCCTTTCTCTGAAAGGTTAAGGTGGTTTAAATAAATTTAGTCAAAGTAAATGACAGCTGAGGAAGAGTATTAGAAAACTATACTTATCAACAACCTCTTTTCCTTAAATTTAAACAAGTCATTTACCAAACTGCAGTTTAAGGAGATCATGACAATATATGATCTTCCTCAGAAAGATGAAAACAATTTTAAATGGTAAAGAAATGCTGGGTGGGAGAAATTACGCACGAGTTAATGAATCTTAATGCACGGTCTTAACTCCCCTGGAAGTTGCAAACCATGTTTTTTCAAATGATCACGCAGCAGCCTGGGCTTTCACACGAAACCTTAAATGGGAGTTGTCCTTTTCCTCCTTTTACATCACCTTAATGACAGGAACTTAAGTGGGACAGGCAGGGAAAGCGTGAATCCAGACATCATCTGCAATAGAGTCAGGCGAACCACGTTAATGTTATACAACTGGTCTGCGATTGTTGTTATTAGACATGGGAATATTGTTTAAAGCAGAGGATTTTATATATATTTACATACTATGAGATGCAACTTTAAAAGCAATTCTAACACACGTGAACGCTGCAGACTGCACATACAAAATATTCTTCTAAGAGGAAAAAACACCCCAAAACCTACCAGTAAATCAAATGTCTCTATGAGATAACTTAGCAAGAGATTATTTATGAATGAGCATTGATAATTTTGATCTTGAGCTCATCACACAAATAAAATAATGATCAAAACGTGGTATTTGAGGCTTTCAGGAAGGGAAGGGCGGACTCTGAAGACCTCCCCCTCCCCGGCCGTACCCAGGAGTGCTGCAGGTGCCACCTTCCCTTAGGCAGACGCTGGCAGGGCAGCGTGGCGGAGGCGTCACCCAGATGCAACATCCCTGCGTGAGCAGCAGACAAGGCGCTGGCTTGGCCTTGTGCCGCAGAGACGGGCGAGCGTGGCCCCGCTGCGGCAGACGCCCACCCGCCCAGCACAGCCCCCGGCTGCCTCCTCCACCCCTCCTTTGCCTCATCCTGCCGGGTGAAGCCCCCCCCGAGCCATCACACCTTCCCAGCGACCTCTTCATGGTCAGAACTGTGTTTTCCTGCTCCTGGGTGAAGTTCTTTAAAGAAAAAAAATCACATGGTAACATGGTCCCAAAGGAAATCAAGGCCAATTGCTTAGGGCAGCAGCAACAGCCCAGGAAACCCTCCAGAACAGGACAAGCTACTACAATTCAGATTTATTGTGCCATATACACTCACTTAATCGCCAGCGTAGAGGACCATAAAGTTGTTATATTTACACTCAGTATCTCACCAGGCACCGTTCGGTACCAGCACGCAGGTGATGAACGTGATAACTAAATTGTTATTTCCCCAGAAACAATGGAAACTAGAATGACACGTCTCACTGTCCCGTTTGAATGGACTCACTCACCTTGCTGAGAACACATCAGTGGCAGGTCTCCACCAAGGAAGGAGAAAAATACCGAATATTTTTCAGTAAAGCTCTCAGAATACTAGGCAGAAGAGACCTGTAGGCTTCTGATGGAAGAAGGAGAAAGTAGCATCATTGGAAATAGGACTAAGCAATTATGAAAATAACATGTCTCAAGTTACCCTTCCCTACTTTGTCTTCCTGAATAACAGACTGAGATTTTTTTTACACATCAATATAGCATTTTTCCCATTCACATCTACTGAGAAACCAGTATGAGTGAGTAGATATGGCTGCATCACCAAAATCCAGAGGCAACATCTGTACCATACTTTCCTGCTAATGTTGTCTGCTACAGCTTGGCCACCTCCACCTTCAACAGCCCACATGGTTCACTTCGGAGACTCACTTCAGCAAGTTTCCACTTTCCTGGAATATATTACGATCTCCATTACCTATTTCCCATGCAGATAAAGTGAAAAAGGGGTCACCTATTTGGGCCTCCGTTTAAGCACATTTTCAGAACCGGGTTGAAGGAGCACCAGGACCTCTGGCAAACAGCCAGAGGAAGAGGTCTCTACCTTACATCACCCTTTTCCTACGCTATTTACTCCAGGGATCAACTCAGAAAGGATCAAGAGAAAAAACTCTTGTGTGCAGGTAAAAAATACGCATTTTACTCTGTACCTCGTGTCTCCCTGGTAAAAGAGCCAACAAGGACGAGTTAGCAGGGAGGTTATGGCCGGCGTCAGCCTGTGGCTGGGTGATGCACATGCTCCGGAGACCCTGTGGTCCTTGCAGACAGCTCTGGCACCTCCTGCAAAGCCAGCCGTGGGGCAGAGCTCAGCCCACAGCCCCGTGCCCGCCGCAAGCAGGACAAACTTTGTGTATCCCCAGACCACAAAGCAAAGACCTGCTGCCCGAAGACCTGGCATTGTTTTAATTGTCACACAATTATAAACGCCTGGTTACGCATTTCCTTTCAAATTTGTCAGATAAGCAACATTATCCAACTCTTTGCAATTGCACAAAAGCACAGCTACGACGGAAGTGTTGCTTTCAGTACGCAGTTGCAGAAATTTTATTTTTACTTTTTTATAAGAAAGCCAGCATTATCTGTTCATTGGCTCAGCACGAGGGTCTTACAAATTTCTACCAAGTTTCCATAGAAATGCATTGATTAGAGCATAATTTCAGTTAATATTGTCTCCTTTCAGCATGCTATGCTTGCTTACACTAACTGTGCACCTTCCCCTTGCAGTCGTTTTCATCTTTTGTTCGGCTCAGTAGGTTTCCTAACTGGTGGATTTTATTGAGTTAAATCAAGCTGTCACTTCATCTGCCTGAAGGATGACTCAAATACAACACATAATAATAAAAGAAAAGTAGGATAAAATAATCTTGTCAAGCCAGAAAAACTGATTGCTTGAAGTTGTAGCCTTCAATCAATACACTAATTCCACAATTTATACCTCTTTCAATTGGAGAGGAAAGAAACCCTGATATGGTATTTCTTGGCTCACTGACCAACTTTGACCTTCTATCTATGTGAATGTAGGATTAGCAAGCGCTTCTGCTTAGTGAAATCACCTATGAAAATAGGAAAGCAAATAAGTGACATTTGAGGTTCAAACTAACTTTAATAATTGCCGAGATGCAAGGGGTGCTTATTGCTTAACTGCTGTGGTTCCACCACTCGGGGCCGCGCCGCCGCCGGTGGGTCATGGATTTGGTGGCGATCAAAGGAGACCAAGCGAAGGCTTGGGACGGGGGCACAGGAGCCTTCGGCGTGGGGTCACAAAATCACAGAATTCACCCCAAACCCGCGCGCGCCGCTAAGGCCGTTGTCAGCAGTCCCAGCAAAACCATTTTACCCGCCAGGAAAACAAAGCTGCCACCATTCGTATCCCATTTCACACCGCCACAGATTAAAAAGCCCGTGCTCTCACCCAGCTTTGCCGCTTGCAGATGCTGCTGACTGGAGTCAAGTGGATGAAGACAGTTTATTCAGGCAGCTTTAGAAACCAGTTTCTTAAGGTATAATGAACCGTTATGTCATTTGTTAATTTTTTTTAACGGTCCATCATTGCGAAAACCTCTTTTATTTGTAAATTGTAATTAATCTGCATAGCTTTATAAAAGAACAATAAAACCGTTCATTTAAAAATTCTGGATGCTCTTTGGCTGTCAGGTTTCTGCTTTGCTTTCATAATTCCTCCCCTGCAGGCACAAACCAGGAAATAAAAATTCTTTGTTTAGCAAGCCTTTTATATTTCACCCTGCCACCTGCTTAACTCAAGTTGTGGCACGCTATCAAACAGGCCCTGGAATGTGAGTTGCCTTTCTGCCCTGTGCCTTAAAAAGAAAAAGAAAAGCCTGCGTAGACTGCTATATCAGCTGTGGTGTTAGAAGCGCCAGTCCATACTGCTTGAAATAATAAATATAATTAAGATAGTGTAAGTGGGTATAGCTTTCCTTTGACTGGGAAGGGCCAGTGTTTAACAAACGACCATTCCTCCCTCCTTCCAGGGATATTCTTTATGCTGATTTTCAGTGATTTCAGCGATACTTGCCAACCTGAGAAATCAAAGCTGGAGACAGAGACGTGCCTAGCCTAGGATGAGGTTTTCTCTCTGCACGCAGCCTGGGCCGAGGCTCAGGAGAGAGCAGGCAGCTTTCAAATCTGCATCGCAAGTGGCAACCCATCTCAGGGCAACAAACAGCAAAGCTACCGCGGTCCAGGAGGTGCTTGCTGCCTCTTTTCTCCTTCCTTCTTTTCACCAACGCAGGTCAGAAACAGCACGGTGTTTTTCCTAAATAGATTCAAACATCTCAAATACCTCACAGAAGTGACGAAGAAAGAGCTCTTGTTGGTGCTTTATCCACGGAAATGGCCACCTGGAGAAGCTCCTGACAAACAGTGCTCTGGCGAGAAGGTCCAGCACGAGGTGTCACACTGAGTGCCCCACCACCAAGGCAACAGAAGACCCTGATGATGCACCTGATCCAAACAGTTTACTGATGAAAGGAATGCCACAGACTCACAAGAGGGACTGCACGGTGGCAATTAGTGACAGCAGGGAGAAGCTGAAGGACTTCTTCATTCCCTGACAGATGTGAGCGTACAAGAGCTTGACCCTTAAAGTCTGTATCTCCTGTACAGAGAACTAAATCCTAATGGCTCATTTAGAGGTGCATGTGTTCCCTTCAACCTGAAAGGGATTAGATGAAAGCTAAATTTTGTAGCAGTTTGGTTCAATGAAGGTCATCTTCAGCAGTGCTTGAGTTTTCACCGTCATGCTCCTCCATGCCATACTATTACCTCGGAAGTCAATTCCCACCATGTTTCTCACATTCTTGACCATCAGAACTTGGACCAAGACACACCTGGACTTGCAACTCAAGTGTTGCACAAGTGAGTTAGCACAAGGTTTTTTGCAAGAGACGTGGTCAGAGGATGTGCAGGTTTATCAGATGCTGTGCTCTGGACCAGGTCTTACAAGGAACACTTGTGTCCTGAGGCCAGGAGCAAGACATGGTCAATCCCAACAGGCCCGTCACCACGGGCATGTAAGAAGCTGCAGACATACCTGAGTCAGAGCTGGCTTAGAGGGCTGCCTGAAGAATAACTGGAAATATCACAAAACACCTGGAAACTGAATCCACTGGGTAAAAACAAGCGTCAATGAGCAACGAATATGGTCACCATAGTACTTGCAATATTGTTGATCGTTCTTGGATTTATGCAGCCTCTGGCCACATATGCAAGGAGCACAATTAAGCTTTCAAGTTCCTTTTAGCAAGACACAACTTTGATTAACCTTTACTTTACTCAGAGTTTACTTTACTTAGAGCATAACATGCTGCTGGAGACATTTCCTCTTTTTTCAAGGGAGTGGATGGTATTTCCCCAGGCACCAGCCCAAGCAACACGAAACACCTCCACGGAATATTAAGCAACTACTGGAAAGTGCCCTTCGTGTAACTGCGTTTCCTAACAGCCTCCCCCATCCCAGGCAGCGGTTGGTATCAGACCCCTTTATCGCCCCACGTTAACACTGTGGTTGGACAGACTGTGGCTGCTCCTCTGCTTTCTCACCACTTCTGGCGAATTACAGCATCTCTTTTTAATGGGGGAACAGAGTTAATGACGCAGTGTTAATGAAAAGAAATAAAGCGCACAAGTGTTAGGTGATCATCTTACACTCTGAACATCCTGACTCAGAAATGCTAAATTATTAAAACCTGGCACTGCTTTAACATTGTTTTTTACGTGCAGTTTTCACAGCAAAAAGAGAAAGCATCAAAGGAAAATAAATAAAAAGACAAAAAGAGGAAAAGGTTACTGAGTACCAAAAATTTCCCTTATTGACTATATGCAATAAATAGAAAATAAATGCAAAAAAATACTCCAGGTGAGATCTTAGTCTCTCTGGACATCTTTCTTATCGGTAATTTGGATCTACTCTATCACACATATAAGTACCTGCAGGAACTAAGGGTCTACACCAAAATACCAACTGCTTTCCCGTCTCCTTACTTTTGAAGGGAAGGGGAATAAAAGAAGACTTTCGCAGAATAGGAGGCACAGCCCCTGAGCTCACTGATCACATTGTCCTTGGATTTCTGCTGCTATGAGGGATGAAGATGCATCTCATGCTGATCCTTTGAAGCTCATGGAGATGAAGGTTAAGAGGCATTTGAAGTTGTTAGTTTGTTTGTGGCCAGGGAAGAAGACGCTTGGTGCCCTCAATTCTCAAGGCTGAAGGATGTCACCGTGACTAACCTATTGACATTAAGTCCAATACGCAAGAACAAAGATTACAGCCAGGGTCAGCCAGTGGCAGTCCAATTTCACTCAAAGTTTTATTGCTGACACCATTGTTCATCTGATTGTTCCTCAACACTTTCTTATAAAAGAAATGCTTATATTTAGTCTTATTTTCAGTCATTGATTAAACTTCTGTCAACTGAGCAAATACTAGTTTTGAAATTACTGTGTACTTGAGAAAGTAGGAAAAAAAATCTATCAGAAATGAAAAAAATTGCTCATGGAATAAGCAAATAAGGGTGATGGGCTCTGAGGTTGAATAAACAACTTGCACAGTATATGCAGAGAACAAAGCTACTTCCCTCAGCCCCAGCTGCAATGGGACTCCAGGGTTTGAGGTGCTCGACTGAGAAGAAATTGGCAGTTGAATATTCCAGCAACCAATAACCAGGAATCTTTTCATCTGAATTCTCATCTTCTGCTGACCAAAAATAAAAAGCAAACACTGTCAGTTTGTTATACATTAATGATTTAAACCTTGGGAGTAATACCATTTTGAAAGACTATCTGGACCTTGGCTCCACTGTAGCACAGTCACTGTCCGAATCACCTCTGGAACGTACTGCAGGTACCAACTCCACATCAACGCCTCTCTTGCTAATACAGCCAGTAAAAACCTCAAACAGTTTTGCAGCTTTCAGGAAACAAAAAGGCAGTGAGCAACAGTAACCACAAAAAACCTAGGAGTGAGATGATGAGTAAACCACAAAAGCCTGAAACGGGCACGCAAATAATCCTATTCCTGAACCCACACTCAAATAGTTTCACAATTAAACATCGAACACTGTCTTAATCCAGGCACCTGAATCCTGTTAACAGGATCTCTCTCTGGTGTATTTTTATTTCAGCAGCAACAGCGAGAGGGCTGGGTTCTCCTGTGCTGGGTAACGTATAATTTATACGGCAAAGAGCTCCGACCCCCCAAAAACCAGCAGCCCAGCCCTGGCGGTGGGGCAGGGGAGGGGAGATCTGAAGGAGGGATGTGAAGGCAGCAGGATGGCCACTCCGTGGATTTTGCGGGCCAGCACGGGGAGGAGCAGAAGGGTGCCCGGGGGTGGCGATGGAGCCGTGCCACCCTGCACTGCCGGCGGGATGGGGACACGGAGCATTCTCACCGTGGGGACAACCAGAGACACCTGAACAGGCCACCATTGGCCCTAAAACCCAGGGTGAGGAACCCACTCAGTGACCTCTGCCCACTTACACCAGGGCTAATTTTGGACCCCACGCTCTTGACCGACCTCAGTGACCCCGATCCAGCCCCAGGGTCCATTTGTCACCCACGGACGTGCCACCGGGAGGATGGGGATCACCGGTCCTTGCCACCGCAGGGACATTGGTGGCAGTGCCGCGATGCTCCAGCCCCATGTCACCTCCAAGGTTTGATTACCTGAGCTTCAGCTGATTGTTTCATTATATCACTTAAATGTTATGGTTTTTTTCTCTTTTGGTGCTGGTACTTGTAATTTAAAGAGAGAGAGAGTGACAGAGAATATATACAGCAGGGCAAATATTTGTTGTATAAGATAAACATACAATTATCTAAAATGTAATCTTAATATGACTTATTAAAATAGATTACATTTTAATGTGCACTGCAATTTGCACATTATACAGCTCACACTATATATGCAGCTTCTGCTGTGTGACTACCCTGACAACCTGCACAACTGAAGATATATAGAGAGACGAAAAAAATACCGCTATCTTTCTCTAAATGGATGTATTTGGTGTTGATAGTCAGATACAGTTTTCACCTTTATCCCAGCTTGTTTCTGACCCACTGAGTTAGTGTTAATCACCCCTGTGGGCACCAATAATTTCCCCATATGTGGAATTTGATAAGTTAGAGCACCCACTTCATTTCAAGAAGATTCCAGCTGACTATCCAGTTATCGCTATGGACAGCTTCAAGCACTTCCATGCCGGTCCTTGTATTCTCAGCTTTATCAAGTGCTTTGCACTTTTTGTCTTTTATCTCTTAATTGAGACCTGACTGCAAGAAATGCCTATCTCTTAAAGGGTGTTGCATTAAGTATTAACTTGAACTGCTTTGGCTACTTGAGGGACAGAAAACCTTAAGAAGCTGGGAAAAAGGTGAAAAATCTCCCCAAATCTCTATTTAGAAAAACTGTGCAAATGCTACAATGTAAGAAAAAAAAAATATTCTTTTTCTGCTTCCTCTGCCTCTCCCCACAAGTAAAAAAAAAAAATAAATAAAAGAAAAGTGTGTATTACAAACAGAAGTAAACTTCATCTACACCTTTCCTTAACTCATAATGCATTAAAATGCAAAGGTTCTGGAAAAGGAAAGCATTAGGAAATGAATGATGTATGAATAAGAAATTATTTAGCCATTAAAGGTGATAAGGAATTATTCTTTTTTTCTCACTGTAATGTTCTCTGTCATCCATTAGTTGTAAACAGCAGTAGCGGAGTCCCCTCATGGGGATGTGATTGCCCCACAGAGCCCTGGGCAGAGAAGTCTCTCTAGTTTTTGCGCCATCCTTTCCCAGAGGATTCCAGGGAAGAGCGGGGGCTCCGGGGGGTGTGAAGACACAGCGTGGGAGATGCGGGTTCTGCCTCACTGCTCCGGCACACCCCAGCTCCTTCCACACGGACGTGCTTTGCATTCGGCAGAAGCCCGGCGAGCGCAGGGCTTGCAGCCTCCCCGGGTGTGCAATCATACGGTAAGCCCAGAACTTGATTTGGGCTCGTGTTTTTCACAACTTTCCTTGGAAACAACATCCCTGAAAGTTGGACTCAAACCGCCTGAATTTGGACATCTAAATTCAGAATATTTTGGGGAAAAATTGCCATGAATCTCCTTCTGACTCAATTTTATCCTCTGTAAAATGGGGTAAAAATATTCCAATGCCAACTCAAAATCTTTGGGCAAACACTGGGACCGAACCGTGCTGCCCAGGCAAGCGACTGGGAGCCACTACCTTATTCTTCAGAATGATTGCTTTCTTTTTAAAAACAAAACAAAACAAAGCATTAACTAATTTTTCTAGTTCAAACCCCATTTCTCAGGAGGGCCGAGCAATATTTTTTCTGCCAATTAATTTGCGGCACATAAAAGTAGTAGAAAAGCAGCACTTGTCCTTCCCAGGAGTCCATTAACTCAGAAGGAGCTCAGCCTTCATGACTATAGGTGCCACGTGCAGGCCAGCGGTGTAGCAATATGCAATGTTCTTTTGCATTGGCATACGTACCAGTTTTGTTCCTCTGAATATTAAAAAAAAAGAATATATCAAAACTTCTAAGGCTATTTGCCTATTAGAAGAGTATAAGCAACTTCAGATCCTGCGCTAACTCAAGTTCATTACTACTTCTGCAGCAGCAGATATAATCCTTTACTGATACATGAGAATATCAGTTTGCTGCTCCGAAAAAAAAAAGCCACAAGCAAGGCAGACAAGGTCAGGACTGTGAGCAGGAAACGGAAATATTGATAAGTCAAAATAAACTTTTTCTTTCCAATATAAAGGCACCAGTCGCCAAGGTCACATTATGGTGGGAGAGCAGCAGCCTCACCTTCCCATCCAGAAGCTAATACTGAAATAAGAAAAGTAGAGGAAAGGCCATAAAAATGAAGAGAAACTCATTATGCACAACAGCTATTCAAAAAGGGTTGGAGGATGTTACCTGCGGCATTTGGGAGGCAGAAGGTCTCCTCGCGGAGCACAAAACTCCAGTGGGAAATAAAGACACTTATGCGGATATTTTGGCTGGTTAGGTGGAAAAGCAGAACAAAGGCACCAAAGGGTACAGGGTAGAAAAGGGACAATAAAGGGAATTTTTTACATGGCTAACACTGGATAAGGGAAATCAAATACCTCCGGCCCCAGAAATAAAAGCAAACGTAAGAGTTGTTGAAGAAGGTATGATTCAGCTGCCAGGAGTGTCACGCTCAGAAGCTTTGCTGTGGCACGGTACATTTAGCAGCACCCCCAAAACATCGGAGCCGGTCCCAGGCTGACACAGACCCCTCCTCTACGAGTGTTTTGCACTAATGTTCTCTGAGCATATTCCCACTGAAACCAGCTCTCTAAAACAAAGAAAAAAAATACGTGAAGAACGTCTAATCTTGTGTTGTTTTCTTACGAGTTCATAACATCTGAGCTTTGGGCTGGTTTTTGGGAGGCTCTGTAAACTTGGTACATGAGGTGGGTCGGCTGCCATGAACACAAAACTCCCTTCAGCGAGTCCCCCCATGGACGTAGGGACCAAAGAGCGATATTTTAGGAGCTGAGCTAATCACGAAGACTATAGGAAATGCAAAGGCTGGTAAGAACTGAATTCCCCCCAGCACCAGACTGCGAGGAAGAGAAGTGAGCTCCCTTCCACCTGGGGAAGACCATGCCGGCATCGCGCCTGTCCCCAGGCTCAGCCCCACCACGCTCCGTGCCGAGACATCTCCGCTCCTCGCACACAGGCACCGCATGCCCCTGAAACCCGCGAACCGTTTGACTCCAGAGACGCTTGCGTTATTGTCAGTTTCAAGAGTTAAATATTCCGGGAGGAATTTGTTACTGCACAGCGATACATAATGCCTGAAAACCCCCTGCACCAATATTGCTCTCAAATTGGCAGCAAGTGAACAAGGGACATGAAGGATGCTTCAGCACAGTAACCTATCCTTCCTTCTCTCTTGGGAGCCACTTGGCCAGCTTTCATCCTCATAATTATAATAAATTTGACATTTCATAGATAATATTGATTTCTGTATTTTAGCATTTCACCATAGGTGACAGTCTAGCGTCAAGAATGAAATTTCTATTGATCTCCAGCGCATTAATCTCTCATGTGTATGTGATCATTTTTATAAGACCTTTTACTGCACATAAATCAATATTTCATATTTCCAGCTATGCCAGAGGAGATGTCATATTTGTAAACTGTGAGTTGACACCTGCAATTCCTTCCTGTTCAGCTTCAACTGTTCAGTAACAGTCGATTCAGGGTTGGGAAAGGATCAAGCTCCAGAAACAAGCCAGATGAAAAAGTGGAATGTAGAATACAGTAATTAGCTTAATGAACAAAGCAGCAGAGTAAGTGAAAGAAAGCTATGTTTCTTCTGCTTACGCTTGCCTCATGAATACAAACATCTTTAGGGAGGTTTGCTAACCGACTGATAATGCATTTTAATATGTTCAGAGGACATTATAGCATAAATGTTTTAAGAAAATAGAAGCAGTTAGAAAATAAAGCAAACTCTTACATTGACTGCCTTGCTTGATAGACCCTTACAACCATCTTAAAGTATACCTTTTACGTCCGGTATTATGAACTATTTTAACTCTGACATGGTACAAGAACTGTCTAGTTACCGTTCAAACAGCTATAAGCAACTCTGTAATTTAGGAAACAATAACTAGAGTAATAAAATTCCTCTCTTTAAATTGAAATATTGACTTCCCACAAATAACGAATGATACCAGGAAAAAAAAAAGAGAGTAAATTGCAACGAGAACTGTAAGTTCTCTTTCTAGAGGTTTAAATGAATCAGTTTAAAATAACACAAATGAAACATCTTTAAATAATACAGAATCCACATCTAAATAAATAAAACTCTCTAGCTGCTTTGGGATTTGTTAAATTAGTTAAATGAGCAATTACAGCATGACGTCCAGTGACCACACTCAGGCAGCAAGCCCCTTTAAAGCATTCTGCACTGTTAAATATTCGCTATATTAACAGTGACCTCCTATAGTTTGGATAGTTTAATAGTTTGGGATAGAAGTGGATAATCTGCGGTTTAACGAATGGAGTCGCTCAAAATTACATCTATAATACATATTCAGACATACATCCTGATAAAAGCACCGCCTAAGTTAAGTACTGGATACGTATATATAATCACAACCATAAGCTTTTACACCTAATCTGAAATAACCATCCACTCAATCATTTTGAAATTATGTGATATTACCAGTCAAAAGGTATGCAATTAGGATGCAGCCCGACACCGTGCGGCATTACCATCTGCTCCCGCCAGCGCCGTGGCTGGGCTAATGGCAGAGCCTCGTCAGCGGCCGCCCGGCCCCGCGCAGCAAATATTTCCAGAGAAGGGGCCTGTTTCAGACAGCACCGCGCTCCCCTGCCCAGCTAAAGGCGGGTTCTGAAATTCCCTTTTTACAACAATTTCCTATAAGCACTATTGACACACTATTATTTCAAATGATATGTCTTTTCACGGCGAGGAAATGCTACCCTTGCTTCTTTTTAAAGGCCAATCCTTTTTGTTCATCTCTAAAACGTGTTCGTGCCCATACAGTATGTCACCGTATGACTGTTTTAACACGATGACAGGCACATCATCAAAGTATGACTGACTACCATGTGAGTGACTGGGTCTCCAAAGTTGTGTCAGGTGTTGACTGAAGGGGCAGCATTAAAAAAGCATCTCGACAGAACGGACGGGTGTCACGGGAAAGACATCTGTGGGTGATAGGTGTCTTTACAAACCATTTAGTCTTCCCAGTGTCAGAGGAGCAAATCTGGAGAGAGCCTTCTCTGCTGTCAAATTTGTTTGGCAGTGAATTAATACGGTGTGTCTGAAGCCCCGTGCGAGGCAGCAGAATAGCAACGCTGCTTCTCACATTGGAGTTGGGCAGGTGCCGTGTTCCTGCTGCCCACTCCAACCCCGCAGTGTTTGCAGTCGGCTGCAGATGGCTACAAGGATTTTCTTTAGGAACAACACCAAAATAGTAAACACAGTTCACCGGGAACGGTTTCACAAGTGGTGTTCACAAGCAAGAGCCAGCCTCACCATCCAGCAGCTGATGCCTCCTGGTTCTCTGTATGTGGTAAAGCAGCTGTGGCCAGAACACCAGCTTCCCACTCAACCATGCCTGTACATCTCAGATCAGCAGGGAATCTGCAGATATGGACAATCCATTTGCATGACCTGTCCTCACCACAGAAACAATCCCCAGAAGTATCACTCACCGACAGTGGTGGCTGGAGATCCATGCTGTGGAAACACCTCCATGAAGATGCACAGGAGATCACTTCCTTCAAGAATGCCCAAAAAGCTTTCACAAGAACTAAAGGAAAGAAAGAAGGCAGGAATTTCTAAGCATAGTTGATTATTTTAAAACAGAAGATTGCAAACCACTGCAAACCCACAGTTCAGCCAGTTGGGAGCCCCTCCATATCCCAATGGATGGGTCTTGTGGGTCAACAATTGGTTGCACAGCTGGTATTGGCAACAGGGTTTTGCTTGTTATGGCCATGGGACCCTCACCGAGGACCGAGGGCTACTAGGAAGAAATGGGATCCACCTGAGCCAGAGGGGAAAAAGCATCTTTGCCAACAGGCTGGGCAACCCAGCAAGGAGAGATTTAAACTAGGAGTGACGAGGGAGGGAGACACCAACACCCAATCCAGCGAGGAAGTGGTGGGCCAACTTGGCACACAAAGCATGCATGGTGACGTGGGCAAGACAGACCCCATAATTGCCAGTACAGGGCTGAAGGGGCCAACCTCAAGTCCGTACAAATGAACAAGGAAGCGTTACAGGGCGAGCTCCCATGCCTTATCTCGGAAATCACCAGCACTGGGTGCCCCTGACGAGCCATCAGAGAGTATCCGCTCCATGTTCTGCACAACTGCATTTGGGCAACTTCACTTTATGTCTTACCATCAACTGTTTGACAATGCAGATCCTTTCATAAACGTTTTATTTGCTTAAAGATAAAGTTATTTGTTGTTGCATACTTCACAGTCAGTGGATTCAGACACAACACAGCATCAACATTAATTACCTCCTAGGCTCAAAGCCAACAGACTTATGGAATATACGAACACACTTGACCATAACGGAAACAGAACTATATTGAATTTAATCAAAAAAAATTTTAAATCTTCTGCATTTCTAATGACAGAAAAGTTACAAAGCAAGTTACAAATCTGGAAAACTTACATACTCATTCATCTCAGAAAACATTAAATTAACGTACTACATCAGGTTCAAACTTAAAGAAGCTTAAGCAGTAGCCTCTAGATATAAAATAGATCCAATACAAAGAAACATCTTGCAGTTCTCCACGCTGTTGATCCAGTTCAGAAGTATAATGAAATAAAGTGAACTCTAGAGGAAGGAAAGAATACGCTTGAATGCAGTTTCTTGGGTCTACTCTTTAATACTGTAAGAATAATTCAATACATATTCAAACTTTCACTATTGGGATAGTAATATTTACTCCTTCTGTTATTCTTATTAGTGCTGACATATGCCAAGTAAAACATTCTGAGAAAAACAGTATTTTTTAACTGAAAAATACATATTTCTGAACAGAACTTGTGTCATCTTGCATGCAATAAAGTGGGATGACAGTATCTGCTCTCAGAGAACAGTAAGACAGTTTTGCAGGAGCTCCTTACAGAACATGCACTCTGAATGAAATTATCCATGTGGTGTCAACACAGGCTATTATTAACACATTAGGTGAGAAAAAACGTTTTGCATTATTAAATTAGCGAGAATATAATTCACATTGTGGTTGGACTTTGCCTCATAATTTATGAATTGTAAATACTCAAATATTCCCATGGCTGAATTAACTGTATTCATCAGCACGAGGGAGCAAAGAGAAAAGCAACGGTTCCAGCCCCTCATCCTCGATGCAACCAGAGCAACTGGATTTTGGACAAGGAACAGACTTCAAAGCGAAGTTTAGACTCACGACAAATGCAATGGTGTGGTAAGAGATCCCAAGGATCCCGCGCTGGTCGGTGGCTCTGTCAAACACAGAGGCTGTGCCCTGGCATGAGGCCACCACACACACGTCTACCTTAAACAAGGGCCAGATCCTGAAGCCACTGCAGTCACCGAGCCCTGCGCTCACAGAGCTGGGCCGGGATCATGGCTGATTCCAGCAGATCTGACATGGAGTAACTTGATATTTTAAACATGAAGTGACTAAAACCTATGAGTTCTTGCCTTGATACACTGCAATTAAATGTTCAAGGCACTGGAATCACAAAGGACTATTTTTAAAGCAGGGGAAGCTCATTGGGAATCTATTCGGGAAAAGAACAAGTATGAGGTGTTCTATCGGATGCTGTCAAAAGTCCTCTAGAAAGTGAATGCAAAAGGTGAAGTTCTAAGAAATGGTCCAGCTAGAAGAATTCCTCTGGGAACAAAATGCTAAAGAGGAAGGTATAATTAGTGAGACTTATAGGCGGAGAGAAATCATCTGACCAATACCATTATTTCGTTTTCCCTCTTTTTTGATAAGTTAACTTCACCCAAGTTAATGGTGAAGCCAGTGTTGAAAAAGCAAAGGTGAGAAAGGGTGAGCGGAAAGGCAGTGGAGCCCAGACCCTCCGACCTGCACGTGATGCTGAAGAGTCACAGTTTCCCAAACTCCAAACTTTGCAGATCATTTCCAAGATGTCTTTGCATGGATCAAAAAGTATCTATGGGGGTACACCTGCAAAGCGTGGGAACACGCCTGTGCTCCTCAGGGCTCTAGTTACAAGTCATAGAAAGCACTGAATAGGACAAGAACTAAAACAAATAAATTAATAAATAAAGCTACCCACAAACATGACGACACCTACAAGTGATCACTATGAAAATCAGTCCATAGGTGTTAGATGAAAGTTAAAACAACTTTTCACTCAATATTGTCCACAGCCTCTTTAAATTCACTTCCTGGGGGATTTCAGCCTTTGAACTTCACTGGCTCGAACAGTCTTCATAAGTTAATCTTTAGAGTGCCTATTCACTGGAAACTAAAATTTATTGAAATACCTCATCTAAATTTTGCAATTTGTCCTGCAAATAATAATGCGTTTGGAACGCATAAACACGTCTGAGAGCTTTTCAGAAGGCAGTATCAGTTCTGTCACTGGGGAAAGGTCACCAGCGAATTAGTAGGAGGAAAGGGAGTAAAATCCCGGTCCCACAACCTGGAGGAGCCCCTTGCTCCTCTGTCTGCTGGCTCCGATTCCCTTCCCAGCCCAGAGCATCAAGGCACGCATAGCAGCAGGAGGGGATAAATCGGGGATTCACATCCCTCACACAAGTTAACTAAGGAAATTCTGTAAAAGGGTGTTTCTTTTATGCTTCCCACAGTTTACAGTTTATGTACAACAGTAACGTTCACAAACCAAATCATACAGTTCCAGAAATTATCCACCAATGAACCTGAGAATAATTAAGCAAAACAAGAAGAAAGCATCTTCTATTTACAAACTACGTGGAAGGGGAAGGTTTGTTCAGCAAGTTATCCAGTTTGATGTATTTGTTCAACTCTAATATCAACAACAGTCTTAGAAATTAAACTTCAGATGAACATCTGAAATAATGAAAAAAAATCACAAAATAGAATAAGAGGAAAGTACACTCACCTGTCAAAGGAATAGGAAAATTCCCTTTCAGATTGAACCATTTTCAGTGTATTTACTGGGACAGTTTGTCACAATAGCGTGACGCTCCAGTGAGACCAGAACTAGAGGTGCAGGCTCCATTCAGCGGTTTCATCTGGTTATGGCCTTCCAGTAACATGAAAACTGCGAGATTTTGCATAGTTCCAGCAGGCAGCCAGTTTGAAGAAGACTTTCAGGAAAGGAAATGCGGAGACCACCAGGCACCAGAGCTGATGATAAAATAACCATGAAGTGAATCCAACAGGTTAAAAATCTCTGCTACTCTTGCAGACTGTCAGATTTATCTCTCCATGAAGAAAACATTCCGGACGCCATTAATCACAATTATCATTACCAATCGTACCACTTTTTTACAGTCAGGGCTCACAGCTTGGCTACGGCTGCAGTGCGCAGGCCTGCCTGTGGAATGAGGTGCAGGGACAACGGAGTTTGGCCTGCGGTGATTTAACTCTGTGGCATCATGGAACAGACTATTTTTGCTAATCAAACAGATCAGCACAGAGCGTCCACAGAGTGTATTGGCTTAGTGCGGGGCTGAGCTGAAACCAAAACAGAGAAACCTTTTTCCCGGGGCAGAAATGGATTTCTCTACTCGAGACCAGTCGGCGTGCATCCCCCGCACGCGCTCCTCCTGCCTCCCACGCGGGCGAAAGGGGACCGCATCTGTGAACAACGACCAGTCTGAATCTCTCAACTCTCTGTTATTACTCCTACAGCCTGGAGAAGTTCATCTTGCACCTTCCATTAGACCGGAGGGAACCCGGATTTTAGGAGTTGAACCAAGGTAAAAAGGGAGGAGGATGAAGAATTAAAATTTAATTTTCTTTTTTTTTTTTCCTGGAAAATAGAAAAAAGTCCTTTCCTTTTAGATCAAGCTAAAATGTTTTCACTAATGTAAAATATTTCATATTATATTCGTATACTTTGATTCCTTTATTCACTTTTTCTCAATTTAATTTTGGTCAGTGTTAAATGAGGAAGAGGTAGTTTTGAAATGAAAAGTGAAAAGTTCCATTTGGAAAACTCTGAAAGAAAATGTCAAATTTAAAAGTTTTGTCTTGTCTTCTTTTTTCAAAGTGTCTACTTTTTCAGTCCAACCAACTGTACAGACTCTGCCTGACCTCAGAAATTATTTCAGATATTTTCAGCCACCTATCTATTTGGTCAGGAAAAAAATAAACACCTCAGCTGTACCTCAGATCTCATTTACACTCGCAGAACTGTCAGAACCATATTGTTTAAATACAGCAAAGTAACTAGTATTTCAATTTACATAACTGTGGCCAACTCAAGGCCACTAAAATAAATGGGCTCGTATTGTTCCATCAAGTAGAGCTATGCTGAAGTGGCTGTCCATATCAGAGAGCCTTAAAAAACTGATTCTACATGCTAGCAGTAAAATTTCACAGAAATCTAGTGGTGACAACACTAACCATCACACCACCTACACCTGATACAGAAGCCACCATGTGAAAGGAGGCTATTAAAAAAAAAACAACAAAACAAAACAAAAAAAAGACATCTGAGTCTTGCATTTTGTTCCTTAATCGTGTTTGTTTCTTAGGGAGACAAAGTGTTCAGCTCACAAGATAAAAGGCAAAACAGGATTAATTTTAAAAGTTTTTTTTTCCTACTATTTTTGAACCATCCCAATATTCAACAAAGTAATTGATTTTCCAAAATACGATTACGTATCTATATTGGAAAGACAGCAAATCAAAGAAATATGCAGCAAGGTAAGGACCCCTGGTGACCCGGTAGTACACACGTGCTGAAGCCCACCGAAGGACACGCTCAGCAGGAGGTATGTGATTTAGCAGCACTCCAAGAGCTACACTGGCCTGAGTTAGAGTGGTAAATTTTGCAGTTTTGACTGAATAAAGAAAAGGAAAGCGGTTAATAAACTGAGTAAAAAGTAAACCAATGAATGTGGAGGAGGAAAAACAAATTATTAATAAAGCCATTGATTTATAAGATAAACACAATGAAAAATAAAGAAAAAAAAAAACTTTTGGTAAGAGTTATCATGGTTGTACCGTATGCACAAAATGCTGTTTTCAACCAACAGGCTATTGGTAGTTAACGTCTTATTGAACGGTGCCCTTCAATGCAGCATGCGACCACACCTGGGATTTCAGGGGTCAGTGGGCGATCAGAGCGGGGACCTATTCATTCCCATGGCCGGGACCCAGCTGCTTCTGGGGGACCCTCACCCAGGTCAGCGCTTCTCCCACCACGGGACGTCTCGCTTGGACACCACCATCCAAAGTACTTGGACCAACATCAGTCATGGTCACCCTCACAAATCAGTTCATTAAGAATTAAAAAATGGATAATTTTGCTCTTGAGGGAGGGACTGCATCTGTAGGAATGGGGCTGGGACAGAAACTTTGGCACACAAGCACCAGTTTTGTGTCCCAGCCTACAAGGGTCATCGCAAGGCTGCCGAGGAAGGGTTTGCACAATACATCTGGCGTCCTTATCTGAAAGCTGAGCTACTATTTATGTATAGATTTGTTCAGGTAAATACAATGAAAGTCTCCTGGTACCTGTCATATCAGTTCATCATTTGGGGATTTTAAAACTATGTTAAATACCCTCAGAAATCAAACCTCACAGCTGATGCTATTCTGAGCGGGAGGTTGGTATCGAAGACCTCCCAAGGTCCCTTCCAACCTGAGTTACCCTACGACCTTATGAACCCTCTTTGCTCATAAAGAAAAGCAACCTGATGCTGTTGGAGAAATATCCCACAAAAAGGCTTGAACAGAAATGTGACCAAGTTGTATGTGCAGACTTCCCTGCCCAGGACAGGTCCCCTGAAGTCACCGAGGGTCCCACTAGGTCCAGCGGAGAAAGACTTAGCAGGATTAGACCTTTGGTTTTAAAAATCAGTTTTGATGTGACCTAATGGCTTTTGCTGTTTTGAAAAGAATATGAAAAGAATGACAGCAATATTGAATTTTTAAATACATGCTCTGTCCACCTGCAGAGCTTTTCTCGCATACTTTAATAAGGACCTTTACCATGTCATTATACATTTTAATTACACTGTTAAATGTCACAATCACACATGCTAATGACATCATTATACCTATTTACACCAATTATGTCATTTGATGCAATTACAGTAATTCTGCCAATACACACAAATCAATAAAAAGGTTTTGTTTGCATTTTTAAATGAGCAATCACAAAAGAATAACTCCACTTTCTAAGAAAAGCAGGGCAAGTACTTAAATGCTGGAACTAAAAAAGTGCCATTTGAGGCCTGATTCTTTCTCCCACTGCTATGATGAGGCAATAACTTCCACACCCAGAAGATGATGCATTTCCACATTCAGAATAAGAGGTTTCCAGGAAACTTCCTAAATGAAACGGCGATGCGCCGGAAGGACTTCTCCACCCTTCTGGAGAGCTCCCACCTGCAGAAGGATGCTTTGCAACTGCTCGCCCACGTCACTCAAACAGGAGCGCGCTGGAAGAGCGAGTGTTACCGATACTTACACATCCATCTACAAAATGACTTCTGTTAATAGGCTCTTCAGTCTAAGAAAGTTTGACCTCCATAAGGACCTCTGGGTTTTGATCAAATAATTCCTTAGCCACGTCTTCACTCAGGTAGGCAGGTGGACTTCTATAGTCTTTCCATATCAATCATGGGAGCTAGAAATCATGGGGGCTTTTTCACTCCTTCAGTCTCTCAGAGCACTCTGTAATTCATTAGCATCCATCTCATCACGGTGCCACTGGACGTGGCTCTGTAGTACCTGACTGTGATGATCAAGCCTTTTCCAGAGAGGGCGATTCCTAGGATGGTACCTCCCCCCCCTACAGCCTCAGTCCTCAAACATTGTTTTTAGTCCTAGATGTGTAGCCTAAATACAAACTGGTAAACAAAGATTACCAAGTTTCTCTGTTTCAGAGATCTTCCCTATTCAATATTTACTAATCTTTTTGTCTTGGGATCACCTGCAGACTTTGCCAGTAATGATTTTACACTTTTTTCCAGCTCATCAACAGAAGTGTTAAAGTGGATAACTCCACATTTGATTTCTGAATTCATGAATCTTTTCTTCAAACTCCACCAACAATTCATGTTTCACAGGGGAAAATGTCATGCCGTTTCCAGATCAAAACACACTGCTCACCTGATGGCTAATATTGCATCATACACAGAACGGAGCATCATGGCATGTATTTTTTGATTCCTTCCAAAATTCACGTTCTGGAGCCAGGTTCAATCCCAGCTCCACCAGTCACACCTACCACCATCACACAGGGGCTGCACACAATGACGGGAAGAGAACCGAGGAGCACACAGTATTATGAGTCTTCTGTGCCCTGTAGGCTGCTGGAGAGAACAGATTCAGGTGATCAGTTCCTGCAGACTCCTGAGATCACCACCATGCTTCCATGCAACTCTGAATGATACCTCAGCATATCACGGGTTCTAACAACCAAAATGACACATTTTGCCTCCAGTGGCACTACTCAGCATGCTCAAAGCTAATCTCCTGTAAGTGATGCCTGCCACCATGCAAACATGGCAATATCCAAACAGTCGCTCTTACTTCATCTCCCACCCTGTGCCTCTGAGTTGGACCAATGCAGAAAGATCCATTGTCTCTCTTGAATCCGCTTAAAAATAGCCAAGCTCAAACAAACCAGGCTCACAAAATTTGTACCCCATCTCCTATAGCCACAGACTTTCTCTGGAGCCCTGGAAGAGCCTGGACTCACACCTGGGCAGCAGGTACAGAATTTTATTTGCAATGTAGCCACACAGGCCTGTTCATACGCCTTATCTTCCCTATCAGCTTCGGAAGCAAGCAAAAGGTACATTCAAAGCGCAGCGGGCACACACAGTGTGCTGGTCGGGTAACTGGCGAGCCTAATCAGTTTTCTCTGAGATACTGAAAGGAGTTCTATGATGGCTATTGCAGAGTAAATGACCGACTTTGCAGCCCATTTATTTTGCGATAAAGTTCTTCCAAAAAGCTCATATGATCCAGGAGCGGGGGAAGGGGGGAAGGAGGAAGATAAATATAAGTAAATCACTTCTAACTGGAAGCAAAGAACTTAGATTTAGCCCTAAAATGAACAACTCGAGAATACCATAACTGGGTTATACTATAATTCCTTTCTCAAAATAAGTTTGTCTTTGGTGCCACATAAACTAAATATTATATGCAAAGTGTACATAGAATAATTTTATATATCGAGTTGCTTTGGTTTTATTTATGCAGGAAAATTAAGTTCTTCCATTATCAAGCTATACATACAAATCAGGACTATGATTTATCATGTAAAAAAAGCAGAAATTTTGCAGAAGCCATTTTTCACAGAGTTAGACATTATAGACAAAGAACAGATACTTTCTGGAGTGGAGTCTTGCTACCTCCTACAACTAAATAATCACCCTTTGATTAATAACAGGCTACTGCACAAACCATGATCTTACAGCAAACTGTCGCAATGTTTACTAGGTTTTAAAACTTCCATTCAGTACAAAGAATCATATATTTAAAAAAAAAAACTAGAAAGCCAGTAAAATTTGAACACATCTGTTAAAACCAGAGAGGAGGGATTCAAATATGAAGCTACTGTTGATTTGACATCTCTAACAGGGTTTGAAAATGATTGAGGTTCGTCACTCGATCTGCCCAAGCACAGGAGCTACTTCATCAATTAAGATACCGACAGCTCTAGGGAAATAAATGGAAGGACCCAGGGAAAATGAACAAAAAAAGACAAAACAAAAGAAAATGGCAGGTCCCTGTACATCAGACAAACTTATGATAGGCTGGTATAAAGGCACACATAAGTTGGGGTTTTTTGTAAAAAGCCATGGAGTCCACATATGCGTACCCAAGGGTCAGGCCTCAGCCACGGACACTGTGGGTGCTCGGTGTGGTCAGTTCACCACCACAGAACACAGGCAAGGTGTTTGCAGGATCCTGCGCATACGGACAGAGAAGATAACTACTTTGGGCTTCAGGTATGTGGACATTTTGCATGGAGAAGAGGGAAGAGCAACCAGCTGGAGCTCTTCAGGGGCTCTGTTGGAGTTATATGAACAGCTTGTCCAGAAAAAAGACACTCGGGTAAGCAGCTCTGCCCCCACCAGCCATTTCAGTACCGTTGGTTGGCTCAATGTTCACCTTTTCAGAGCACAAGGGTATGGTATCAGTCAAGTAAGATGCAAAAACCCTCATACACCCAAAGTTTATACAGCTACAATGAGATAAATAACTAGCCACTCAGTTTTGAAAACAATGTCATGACCAGTTCAGCAAGGTTACATGCCACTGTGCAGAAGACCTAGTTCTGAAGCTCATCCTAATCTTGAACTCCCCAAGTGAGGTGCTACAAAGACTTTTTCTCACAGCTTTCTGTTTCTGCAAACCCGCTGAGAGTGCATCTGCTCCATCATCCAGGTCACCCATGAAAACATTAGAGTATTGGCCCCGGCATTGACCCTGGGGTACAATACTAGTCTTTGGCCTCCAACCGGACTTTGTGTCACTGCTCAAGAGCAAGATGAGAAAAAAAAAACAGTTTTGAATTTTGATGAGACAGACAATTCAGTAGTCCCAAATAAATTGTTCCTAGATTTGGACCCTCAGCATACTGCACTCAAGCATGACTCCTCACACAGAGCTTCAGGGCTTTTTCACTGTTTGAACAGACCTCCCTCATGGCGCAGCTAATACCGTACCTTCGCAAACAAAAACCATACACAATTGATCAAAAGCTAAAGAGAAAGACCATTCCCACCTAAGTCTGCACGAGCAAGTACCGATTCTCACCTGTCCTACACAAAAGCTATTGATGCCCTTGACTCTGGCACTGACTTTGGTGACTCTTCATCACAGTGAGGATACTTTAATCATATACGAGCCTCCTAAATAACGGTGTGCAATATCAAAATGTAGCATGTCTAAGCTAATGCTAACCTGGGCACTGAAGGCAGCATAGCCGTGGTACTCATCTCAGGCCAAAGCAACAGTGATAAAGCTCTTTCTAAATCTGCTTACAGACTCCAAATACACTTTAACCTACATGCAAATGAAGACCACAAATTACAATTCTTTCCCACAAAAAGGGGGTTCCATTTTTTTGAAATACTGCTGGCAGCCTGCAGAAGTTCTTCCATTAAGCTTTTTGTCCAAGGCTGCTCTTTCCTCTCTCCCTACTACTGAAAAGAAAAAAAAAATATATTGAGAGATTTCATTTTATCTTAGTATTTAAGATGATCAGTTTTGTGTCTGGATGGTTTGAAATATGTTCTCCATTGAACAGATAAGTCTTGGGCAAATGACTGACCTTTTGAAATAATATTTATAATTTTAGAAATGTAAAACTTAACATTCTTTAGTAATCCAATATTAAAATACATTTAAGTTGATCTATTAAATGCTATGATTCAAACTTTTAAAAAAATGTGCAATAGAAAAACATTAACAACATGTGTGGTTTAGAAAAATTCATTTATATAGCAGTTTGCAATGTCATGATGTATTTTAAATAAAAGAGCTACAGACAAAGGTATTGATTTTAGAGACTTAACTAAATAAACAGTATGTAAATTCTGTCTTTTTCTATAAAATTAGATCAGAACACACATATTACACTGTCTTTTTCTAAGGGAATGACAGCTATTGAATTTGGCAGACATTGGAATTTGGTTAAAGAGTTAAAGACCTTTGATCTTTGGTTTACAATTAAATGATACCACTGTAAAAGGACAGTAGCGGAGTGGGCCAGACAGTATTTATGAGGCACAGCTGCAAGCGGGAGGTGTTATTGCTTAGGGCTCCCCGTAAAGCAGCTCTGGGTCTTGTTGTGCGTTACTGATGTCATGTCATCTCGGAGGAGGGTAACGACGAGAGGAGTGACCTCAGCCAGGCACCAGGCAACACTTTGGGTTCTTTTCTTGCCTTTCTGAGAGTCCTTTTCCAGCCTGTGCTGGGGCACCCCAAGCAATGCTGCGATTCCTGGAAAGGCCTTGCTTGGGGATCATTTTGGGGAGGGGCCTAGAAAAAGGAAGGGAAACTTTGGGCTGAATTAGTCTCCAAGCAGTCTCCAACTGCTTTTTAACAAGCCCCGCGTGGAGCAGCCCACTGGCACCCCGGCGAGCCCTTCTCACGCCCACCCAGATGGGTTGGATCTCCCAGTTTACAGCTTGAAGAACAGCAACGCTGACCGTCACTATATAAAAGAGAGGAAGATTTATAGATAACCTTTCTAACAAAGGGAAGATCATTCCCCAAGTTCCTTATTAATTTATGCTCCTCTATAATTATCACTTACGGTAACCACTGGAGCTCTAATAAATGTATAATGAAAGCAAAAACATAGCACGCTGCAGCGCTCATTCTGAGATTACATATTTATAATAACAAAATATGCAATTCAAGACTAGTCCAGGTCTTTCCATCCCAGCCCAACCTCTCGGAGGGCTGGGGTTTTTTTTTTCCCCCCCTTCTTTGTTATGTCACTCTGCAGACAGATCCCAGGCTGTTCCCTGTCACCCACCGGAGCAAACGCCTCAACAGCAAGCACAGTTGGACAGCCCTTAATTAGTGCTACTTGGGGGAGTCAGGATGAGAGCCTGTGTCAGCATCGCACTTAGATCCCCATCCGGCGGGGTTCTCAGCATCCCGGGATGCCGCCGGACCGCGCTCAGCACCGGCCCCGATCCAGCCCCTCGGCAGCGAGATGGCAGCGCCGAGAACCAGATGACAATTTGAAACGCAGGACACGGGGTCTTTTTCGCTCCCCCCTACAGTAATACAATGCATGCTGCATGACTGGTAATGTTAGAAGAAATGTAGGAAATAATGTTCTTTACGTTAAATGGCCTCAAATTGTTCTATTACATTTTACAAAGTATTTATTTCTTTAGGCTAGAACTGCGCAGGTTATCAGCTCTACCAAAATAGAACTGGAGGTGTAGGAATAAAGAGAGAAATATCAAAATCACTTTTCACACCGTTAAAAGCTCAGAATGGAAATCAAAATACTATTCTTCAGCTATTTGAATATGAAATCCTTATTTCTTATTCAAAGAGACAGAGAAACAACGTTAAAGCATCAGATTGCTGATACGTATTAAGAACATCCTGTGGTATTCCACAGTAAATAACCAATTATTTCAAAAAGCAGCAAAATCGTCCCCCTGTTACATTGACGTGCAACTGGAAGTCTGCCAGACGATGTTTTCAAGGAATTATGTGAATGCATCCTGGATTTCACATTTTAATTTTTGTTATTTTAACAATTTCAGTTTAAATTAGGTGGAAATGTCAGCTTGTTGCCTGAATCAAGTTGTATCAGGCACTGTCATCCAAAATACTATATCACTCACATATTCCTACCCAGACAAATTGTGCTTTCATTTTATTATGATCAACATTACACCCAAACTGGAGCTGATGGCATTTTCTACTGCAAATTTATCATTGTTTATGAAAGATTCATAAACTGAGTTGGGCATCTGCTAATGTCTTCATAATCTGTGAGTAAACTTGAACAGTTCAGATTATTTTCAGCTCGCAGTTTCTCCCAGATTATTTGCTTTGAAGGGTCGATATTCATGGTGTGTTCAGACACCACCGGTCACCTGCATGATTTCTGCTCCCAAATTGGGGTAATCTCATTTTTAAAGCAAAACAGCTAATGATGCCTGGAGCAGCCCAGAGTGATACCGCGTAAAGTGTTGAGATCCTCGAGCACTTCACAAATACCCGGCACATCCCCACATTCAAACAATTAAAGCCACGATCAGGAGAGAACCAAACAAAAACAAATGGGGGCTTCATTTGTGTGTCTTCCTTCGCTCTAATCTCCACCAGCTACGCTCCGAGTTCAGGCAGTAAACAGGATGATTGATTGGCTTCCATGCCCAAGTAGCAAAAACTGGAGATTCAGCTCGTTCTCTCGCTCCATTTTTCTTTTCCTGCTACACCATTAGAGCTGGATGCCATCAATTTAAGCAGGTACAGGATCATACCCTAAAAATAACTCGCCTGATCTCTCCATCTCTTGTTAGAGGAGACAGAGTCGGGGGCTTTGGCTACTCTATAACGTGCTTGTTACCGTTTTCCGTTGTACTATCAGTTGTCGAAACGCTCTGTTGTTCGCCAACCATCAATGTTCCGGGGCACTACATATATTCAAGGTGGCAGAAACCCCCGCCCGTCCCACGGGAACAGCTGCTGTTTTCATGGCAGCCCACGTTTCCAGCAGCCGAGCCCCTTCCCGGCGCGGCACAGGAGCATGGTGGCTTTCAAGGCTGGTGGCAGCGCAGCCTGCTTTATAAGGATGAATGAAGATGAAAAGGAAGACAAATAGAAGTGAATGAGGCACTGCTTTATGTGATTCATGATAGCTTGCAGTAAGCCTGTTAGCCTCCGCCTGGCTCCCTTCTCAGAGAATAATGGATAGTTACAGTGTGTATAGTGACATTGTCAAACCATCAGGAATTGCTGATTATAGTGCTAAATATTGATCTCTGCTTCACATGTGTCAAAATTCTTTCTTCCCTTAATTAGAACTTCCCTAAGCACCATACAAGAACAAACCGAATATATCAGATCTCCGTGAAAGGGAGTGTGATACCAGAATATAATTGTGACCTCTTGTCGTCTTCTTCTCTCTGGAGTTTTGAGATGACTTCAGCTGTCTATCCTGCCCTTCCCAGCACATGTGATAATCATACTCATTTTTCCCAATCTAACCATAGGAAGATTTTTCCAAGGCTGTGCTTTTCATCATTTCAACCCACCGGGGCTGCAGTCAGATGGCAGGGAAACTTAAAGTGCCAGAAGGTGCCTTTTTCTATTTGTTTGTTTCATGGTACACTGCACCAGGCAATGACCTGTGGCAAGAGTGTCACGCAAAACGGAGACAGGTTCACCCAATCAAAGGGAGCTTTAAAATTAACACAGATCCCTTCATTTCTTCATGCGGGATCGGGGAAGGGCAATTTAATGGATGTCATAGGCTTCTGATTATCACCCTGCAATCACTAGCTATAAAAAATTAACTTTTGTTATAATGATTACTCCGCATTATTTATATTAAAAGCACATTTCCTCATCAATGGAGTCACGACAATTAGTACTAATTTTGTGTTACTGTTCAATCATCTTTCCTACTCTTTACAGTATTTATAATATAAAATAATGAAAACCCGTGATGTATGGTTTCAATTTACTCCACAAACTGAGCACTTAAGTCATTTATCTTAGTTTATCTCTAATATACTGGGGCTTGAGGTTTTTTCTATTGTTTTTTTTTTTTAAACATGACACAATGGTACATTTACCTTTAGTTTGATGTGCTTGATAAAAATCAATACTTCATTAAAAGATTCCCCAAAAATTGTTCAGACCGATTTGAGCACAGGAGAGGGACTGGGGAAGAAGGAGGGTGCTTGTACCTAAACCACTAACATTTGGATAATCGTGTGTACGCTGTGCTATCCACTGCCAGCTTATAAAATAACAGAGATAAAGACGTGCAATCTGCGGAAATCATGAGGAAGGGGAGGAGAAGAGAATGGCCCCGTTCTCTCTGTGCTCGCCAGGAAGCCAAAGAAATAGCAGGGAACTATGGCGGGGGGTTACTCCCTGGGAGGAAACTTCTGGGGAAGTGCCGCAACAAGTGGCTCGCTTCAACCATGCTCACCCTCGCTGCCAGCCCAGGACACAACAGCCAAAAAATTACCAATAAATTTAATTTTCAGTTGCTCTATTTTAACCTTGTTGATGAAGCCACCCATTACTATCAAGGCGCTACCCTGTCTTTAATTGAGGATGACCGTCCTCAGCACAGTGACAGCATTCAGTTTACACCACCCTCCCCGGAGCTGGAGGTCCCGAATGGTGAACCACCAGAGCAGCCACGCGGGAGGAGATAGATGCTGGGGACAGCCACGGGGAACCCTGCGCGTCCCCTGGGACACCGCAGGGACATCGCACCTCCCCTGGGTTGTATAGGCAATGCTAGTACTTCTTGAAGGGTGCCAATGCTTTGGGGTTTATCATCGTTCTTTGGTTGCTTGATTTTACTTCGATTTCAGCGTGTTCACAAAGAAAAGCCCACACACCCCCTGTGCTACGAGCCCCTTGCACCTACCGAACGCCCTGCGCTTCCCAAAGAGCATCCCCTGGGCGGGGGCAGGGGGGAGCGTCCCCGATCCGCACGAAGACAGTCGTTTTGATAAGGCAGGTCATGCAGGAAATCATTGTCAGGGAGCATCAGATCTCTGGTTTCCAAACTCCTCCTCTTTGCTCAGCCCGTGTCGGTGACTAAGACAAGCCCTGGAAGCACACCGAGCACCACAGTCCACCGCAAAGCACCAGCCCCGTTCACCACCCACCCAGCAGCTCAAATACCTGCTACTGAAAAGACAACTGATGCTCCTGGATGCCTGCCGTGTCCTCAGAAAAGGAGTACAGAAAGTATCCATTACTATCCCCCTGCACACTATTTTTTAATTCAAATTCATGCTTATTGATTTTTATTTTTGTTCATCACCTTTTTGCAATCAGGAGTGATGAGGATTTGGATCTGCTCTGTACAATGCCCGGTATTAACAAATAATGTCACAAAACAAGGCCAAGTCTCTGCCCTTCCTCTGGCAAACCAGCCGGAGCGTGAACCTCTTCTGTACAAAGGGTATTTTACACTTCTATGGGCTCAAAACGGGAATACAAAAAAGCTTTACAAAGGCGTGCTTATCATATAATTTACACTCATTTTGAGGGCCCATTATGCTTCTAAACCAACAGAAATATGTTTTAGTAGGGGAACGGGAGTTAGCGGTTTTGCTCACACAAAGACGGTTGACCTGGGTCCTAGAGCGCAGGTCCTCCACACATCGCCCGAGCAGGAACACGCCTTGCTGCTGATGAGGCAGAACAACGCACAGGGCTTAAGCTTTTAAAAATATTGCACCTGCAGATCAGCAGAAACCTGGAAGAAAACATATCATTCCTTTATCCGCAGCGCATATTTGGAGTAATTCAGGGGAGGCAAATATGGTCTGATCAATAAAGGAACTTCGTGTCTTCCACGCTTATGTCCTTCTCATGAATCTTAACCAAGAGAAATAATAATAAGTGACAGGGAAGGTTTATAGTACTTTAAATAAGCAAGTGAGCCTCCTAAAGCTACGAGCAACATTCTCTGGATATCAAAAATAATAACTGGTTTTGCAGCAGTGCAGCATGGAAACACAAGGGTATAAGATATACTGTACTTTAAGCTCTGTTTGATGAATCTGAGCACAGTTCCTGGGGGATAGATTACTTTAAACCATGCTCTTTTACTTTCTAATCCTGACTTGATTTGATTTGTACTTTAATACAGCTGCCTGGCAATTCAACAGCAAATAGAGACTATTTATGTAATCATATTGTAAGTAGTGGGACAAGAAGAAACTCTCTAGAACCTTTTTGGAAAATAGTTTGTTGTACTTTTTTATTTATTGAACAGCAGGGCTTCGGGCTTTTCAGTGCTCATTATAATTGGTTTTCTGCTTGAACTTTCAAAAACTGTCATGTCAATACTCAAACAGAATTTTTTTGCTTACTATATGGCTGTGGGCTCTATTTTCTCATGTGCTACTTGACAAAGTTCTTGTAATATCTTAGAGGCAAGTTCTAGAGTTTTAGTTGCTATTTAAGAAACTGGAAGGCAGAGCTATTTTATCTTCTCCATTGTTCTCGTTCGCTTTCCCATAATTCTCTACTGCGATTTATTGGGATTTAGCAAACTGAAGAGGAAGTTGTCAGCCTGCTCCATGCTAAATATTGGCTCTGGAAGCCGTGGCACACCGGTGGTCTGGCTCCTGCTATTAAAAATGACTCTGTGACTCACCGCTGAATATGTAACTTTGAAGAACAAATATTCCCAGTGCAAACAGGGATGAAATTCGGTGATTCACAAGAAAAATCTATAGGGCATCAATTAAAGACCCACTGGCTAATTTCAGGTGTTACTGTATGCCCCCTTTCTGCGAGTCCCCGCCGAGGGATTGGCGTGTCCCAGCCCCGGGGACTTGTCCCCGTCTCTGCTCCTCAGCACCCAGCCAGCTCCCGTAAACAGGAATGCTTATATCCCGAATTATATCCCTATTGCTTTGCCTGTTCCTTTGTAAACAGACTGTAAAATTTTTGCAATAATTTTCTATGAAGTTAAAAAAACCTGGAGAATACAACAATGAAAGGAAGAGGTTAGTGTCTTGTACACCAAAAATGCCAGGTTTGTAGCCAGTGGAAAGGGCTGTCGCCTGCTGCGCTTCACCATGCAGCGACCCCAACATCGGGTTACACAGCGCTACAATGATGGTACAGAAAATAAAATTTTGACTATTTTAGTACTTCGACAAAGAAAGAACTTCTCTATTTGCAGTTAGTTGCTGCATTTTAATTAAAAAAAAAACAAAACAAAACAAAACACAAACTTGGTCAAGCCACTTTATACATAAGCAAATTAAAATAAAAATACAAGCCTCAAAGCTCTTGTTCTTTTGATACTGATATTGCAAACTAAACGGTAAGAAAAAGAGGCGAGATGTCTTTTCTTAAACCTAGATAATGGCAATGCTTCATTTTAGAGTAAATGCTTTCAGTATTTAAAGGTAGCTGTAAAAATGGTTCTCGTTCACATCATATTCCAATATTGTAACAGGGGCTGTCCTAAAGACGTAGGAGTTTGAAGGATCCAGGCTGAGCTCGAATGAAAACACTGAATAGAAATGTACAGATAAGTAGGACATATATATTTAATTGAAAATCTGTTTGCTCAAACAGCATTGTGACTAAATAAATAAATATCATTATTAAAATACAGCAAGCAGGCTTTTGCTAATAATTTATACCAATATGCAAAAGGAAAAAAAAAATTTTTTTTCTTTATAAATTCGTATTAGATCACAAGTGAATGACAAACTGCATGCTTAGGATGCCCTAAATTTTTTCAAGTATTTCTCATTGCTAATAGAAGAAAGCAGGGCTATGAAATATTTTAAATACATATAGCTAAATCCATGGAAATTCAGTGGATGGGAGAAAAAAAGCCTCATATCAGAAAATGCTGTTTGAAACAATAATACAATATGCAGCACATATTAAAATCTATTATTTCTGTCAAATATTTAGTCAGCATGGATGTGTAAACATATGCAACTGTGTGGTTTTATGTTAACCAAAATCTGACACATTCTGTTGGACTCTGGAAATACAAGAAGGAGATTCTGTAGCATAATTCCAGTGACCAAGATTCATATAAAATTAATATTTAAACTTAAATCAAACATGCATAGAAATGCTGTTAATAATAAGCTGAATAATACCCTCAGAGCTTTTTTTTAAAAATTACTGTGCATTTTGTATGAAAAAGACATTCAATACAGAGTTCTCACTACAGAATTTATATTTGCTTTTTCATTTTCTTATTAACTCATGTTTTCTCTATGCTTGACTTAGTAAATACTAATGCTGCAACCCATTTTAAAAAGAAATCAGCTGATCAAAAAAAATAACTGAAAATACAGTTTGTAATTTTTTTGCAGCATTTCCAGAGACAATAGAGGGTCAATAGTTTGGCAGAATCAAGAGAGCTCGTGGTTTACCCAGCGTGTGCGACAACTGCTTGCTGGAAAGGGAAGGCAGATACAAGATTGCAGTTTTGGTTCCTAAACCTATATCAAGGCTACTCTTTTAGTCAACTTGGAAATTTATATACTATACACTAACCCTCCTTTAATATCCTCTCTCTCTTTCCTCTGGGCGTTTATTGCTGTTCTTTCTAGTTCAGTAACCAGTGAGCAGAAGGTTCATTAAAACTAATTGAATTGGAAACTTGTCTGCCCTGGGAAATGTTAACTCTTTGTTGTTATCTCTAGGAAATTCCTTTTTGTTATTTTCCTTTGAATTATATTATTGGGCTTTAATGTAGCCACCACCGCCTCGAAAATCTTTCCGTTTGGCACCTTTGGGAAGGCTCCTCTCCCCCCGTTCTCTCGGCACCGCATCGCTCCTGGGGCTGGCGAGAGACTCCGTGTCTCACCGGCACCCACAACAGACCCCTCCAAATGGGAAAAATAAACAGCAGGACCCCAGGTTTAGGAATCCCGGCCCATCCTCCCCGGTTTCCCATGAGGATTATTGCGGCACGACAAACCCCGAGTGGATGCGACGTTAAATCCCAGGCACCCGGTGCTGCAGGGAGGCGATGGGGTGATTAGCCTGCACAGCACAGTGAATCTTGCTTCAACTTCCTTCTTTTAATCATTTGTGAGCAATACTTACCAAACGGACAAGGAAAGAGTTTTCAGGGACAGTGTTTCGTCCAGCTCTTTGTAGCTTGAAAATATTGATGAAATAAAACACTTGATAATAGTCACAGTGGTAGATTTTTGACAGCTTTAAAAATCAATTGAAAATAACAGGCAACCCACTGTTGCTAATAAAAGTAAATATTTATGACTGATTTGACTGAGCTTCAATACCAGTCAATCACTTTCTAAAGGATCTTTGCAATTCATTAACCTCTTTTTACTGGTCTTGTCCCTGTTGGTATTAGCCATTAAAAGGGAATAAGGGAGGGGGGCTTGATTTTTCTGTTCTCATCATTCATAGCTTATTTGTTCATTCCCTCCATTCCCATACGTTGCTGTTAAATTGATTGTCTGTTTAGTCATATGAATGATAAAGTAGCTCTGCCAGGAAGAATGAAAGCATCCATTAATTCCTGAGAAGGGTGGGTTTCTTTGATTCAGCCTCAATCTCAACCAAAACTACTTCCATACTTTCCTACAACATCAGTAACTAAATTTAGACCATAACATATTGCTGATAATAAGTGCCATGATTCTCCTCACAAACTTTTCGAGGTCAAAACTTCAGGGAAAATTGTATTTATTAATATCTATTAAAGGCTGTTGTTATCAGTCTGGTATCCTTAATCTGCAACATGACGCAGCAGGAAAAAGGACAGCTATCTTAATTTTATAATAATTTAAATATGATTTCTAAAAAACAATGTTTGTGTGCCACAACGGAAGAAGACTGTACACAGTTGTTCCCCTATAATAACAAAGCTGGTGATGGCAGTTTTGACTTACCAACCTGTATGAATTCCATGTTTGTTTGGGATTTCTGAAACTGAGGACCTACAGCATTGTTCTAAGCATAGCGTTAAAAGAGAAAAAAGATACAGTACCTTGCCCCTTTAAAAGATCCCAAAGAGATATCGGAGGCTATGTATAAAGGCAGAATATTTTCCTTACACTGATACCCTCAGTCTTGTAGCCTGAAGGACCTGTAATTGCACACAACCTGCTTTGTTATTGAAGAACCAGCTGTAGAGACAGATAGAGTCCGTAGGACCTAAATTATAGCCAACCTGGGGGCAACTTTGTATTATACATCTCCTCTAAGAAACACTTTCTTCTTCTTAGCTCTTGTCCCACGACCAGGGCATAACGATGAAGAAGCCCGTCCCACACCACAGTAACTCTGGGCAGCTCTCACTTGTGCCAGTTGACGATGGATACGATGGGATTGTTTTCTCTGCTTTCTTTTTCAGAGCGCCACGCAGAGCACTTTTAAAACAGAATACTGTAAAAGAGAAGAATTGTCCACCTGTGAGGCCACTGAAGCCAGGGGCTTGCTTTGGTGCCCTGGCCCAGAACTCACCCTCACGCAGTCTCCGCGCTTGGCACGGTTCAATACCTGTATTCTGACCCAACCTGGGCACCATGGGACCAGCGCGTCCCTGCCACCACTCATCCATGGCCAAGAGGGGACCATGGACCATCCTCCTCTGAGCATCGCAGCAATGACGCTGTTTTCATCTGGTCCTGAGGCACATCAGGATTAGTAATGCATCTTTTGCTCTACACAGCTCTCAGGCAAATCTCTATTGTCAAGAGTATGGGCTGCTGCATAATAAACCCTGAAGAAGAGAAAATGCGGGCAGAGGTTGGGGCATCCAGAAGGTTGAAAACTTGGATGGTCCATGAAACAAAGCAGGAGAGCGAGCTTTAGAGAGCTCTCTGCTTCGCAAAGCAGCGTTTGGTGAAAGGGGTTGGTCTGCCTTTGCCTGTTTGCTGACCACGCTCTGGAGTGTCCACTGCGACAGCACCGGAGCAACCACAAGCACCATCCTTCAGGACGGCCAGGGGAAAACTTCATTTAGGTTACAAATAACTCCACAGCTTAACCAGCTTTGGGAGTACCATGGGTAAGCCAGAGTTGGAAGCAAATCTTTCTCTTCCATCTCTACTTGATGCCTTTGCTGCAGGTCCCCTCTCAAACTCCATTCTGCTGCCTTTTTGGGGCAAGAAAGGGACTTGCTGAAGGAGCAGCTGCCAGCAGGGTGGGAGCATCCCTAACGGACTGCGCCTACTGCTCCGCTGCAAACAACCGGCGTCCAGGCAGGGAACGACAGAGGAAGGACACGCGGGGCTTTGCATTGCTCTGGGCACTGCTGATCCCAGCACAAAACTCTTTCAGATCAGGTCCTTGCAGCAGTCACTCATCCTGTTGTCACCTTCAGACCTGGTTACTGCGATGGGCTGCAGCACGGGGCTGTGCCAGGAGGTCACCAAAGCTCCATCTGGTGCAGAAGGTGGCAGTGGGATCATTTAATGCCATCAGCTGAAGACAATATATCTTTATATCACTATGGTAGAGGCTGTACTAATTCCTCATTCACCACCAGGACCGAGGCAAGATGATGATCACAGTAACAGATGAATTATTTGAGGTGAAAATTCTTTTGACAAACGTACCACCCTTTTCTGCTTATGAATTATCCCTATACAAACTTCTGCTGATACTAATTTATTGCATTCATTTATAAGTTACTCTGATTTATTCAACAACTCATTCATAATATCAAGGATAACTACAGATCGCCCCTGGACTATTCTCCAGCCTGTTGGCTTCAGCATTTATTTTTCTGTCTGATGCGTCATTTAAGCCACACAATGTAGTTTCTAGTCATTGATAGCTACCCTGCAAATTCAAAAAGGTTTGCATCCCCAGCTGAAGGAACTCACTCCAGATGTAAATGCCTTAAAACTTCTGGCAGGGAATATTCAATTAAAGAACCTTCAGTCTGGATTTTTTTCCCCTGACGATACAGCCCAGGTTGAGTTTCAGAGAGTGAGGCCCAACCTCATTTCTCCAAGCTTTCATGTGTGTGGAGTTGAGAATGTACTTTTATCTGCTCGTCCAGGTATTCATTCGCTGCAGATTTCATTATTTAAGGTCACTCCTTCCTTTCCTCCAAGATTCAGCCTAAATTTTCCTAAGAAGGGCGAGGTTTATGAACAGCAAAACAACTGCTATTGGATCTTAAAAGCGAAGTTCTTAAACTTTCCTTCTGGGGTGCATCGTCACCACTTTTTTAACATGATGCAGTGTTACCGTGTTGTGTATCGATATACCGACTGAAGCTCAGAAAGGTGCCGTGCTGCTGCCCGCGCGCCCGGCTCCCAGCAATTTCTGTCGCAACTGTCGCGACTTGGGCTGCTGAGAAATCAGCTCTGAACCCACCTCGCTCAGCAACTCTGTAGCGTGTGCAGGGAAAAATGGGATCTACATAAGTTAGACAATGTAAATTCTATTTAGATGGCAACTCAGACAATAAGATAAAGATCATAAAATCTGTTTTATCGTCCTCCTTCTTTGAGGATGAATGAAATCCTCTTTCCTTGTTTGCAGAGGGTAAGAAAGCCACGTGAAACCTACAGACAGAGGTGCCCACAAAACGGGGCAGAAGGACTTTAATACATATTCCTCTTGTCACAACTCCTGTGTTGTCAACTTTCTCCTGGCTGTTATTGTATCAAACACGAAAAAACGCAAGCGTGATGGTAACCCCAAGGAAGCTCCTGTGCTGGCTTTCCCCGGGCGGTGGGGGAGAGTGCTAAACCCCAGCACTCAAACCTTCATTTTCCCCCAAAAGTTGCAACTGCAATTCTTCTCCATGACAGCAACTGTTCTAGAGCATTTTAAAAACAGTCCTTATAATCTCAGTTTGGTTTCAAAATTAATGACCCATATGTTTAACCTATGTCAGGGCATTTACATCTAAAGAAAACGTGTGGGAACCAGGCATTCGACACTCCTACCCATCAGTGAAAGTTCTGCCGACTGCAAGGGGCTCTTAACTTGATTTCTTGTAGATAAATACAGAACATATTTACAGCTGCCAATGACAGATGTTCAGTGCAAATATTATTCCAGCAGATTTTTTAATCAGATGGTGTAATGCATGATAGTGTCATTTTAAAAAAAAGAAGAGTATGAATACAGTGAAAAAATTACCATTTGAAAGGCAAAACTATTTTTGCAGAATTCACAATGAACTAATTTTTGTCGTCAGCAAAATGATGCTACAAGACACGCAAAACTTATTTCTTAGTTGTAAGAAACCAAATAATTAAAAATTATATACATGTTCACCTTTATGTTCAGGTGCAGAGGAGTCCCGCACACCGTGACCTGTATTTGTTCAGCTCCATGGAAACCATTTCACTCCATTATCCAAACATTATTTACATAAAACCGAGGGGGAAAAGGTAAGAGAAAATAAAAGTGACACAGGCAGAAATAATAACAGCGATCGGATTCATGGTGGAGCAGTGGGCAGGGAACCAAGAGGGCTTTAATGAAATTTACATTCACTGAGGGGAGCAGTTTACGAGGAGCTGATGGCAGCAAAACGGGATGAAAAGGGAAAGTCAAGCCTACATGAAGTAAGATCTTCTCCTTCCTGCAATAGCACTTGTACGACTACTTTATCAGTGAAAAATCTTACTTAAACAGAGCAGGGGGAGCCCGGCAGGAGAAACACAATGGTGCAGCAGGTAAACGAGCAGAAACTTGGGGATCACACCGACAAATGACAGTCTAAAAGCGAGACACACGCGCCTCTGATGGGGAGAGACACTTGCCGCAAACAGCTACCTGACAGTCATGGGCTGGTTGAAATATTTTAAGATCGCTGCTTCCAGCCCACTCCTTAGCATCGCCTGCCGCTGCTGGCAGCGACCGCTTCCATACTGAACACGCAACAGCAAAACAGTTCACTAAAATATGCTGCCTTTATAACCCGCTGAAGTTCCCCAATTGTTATTCCCTCTCTAAAGGGAAAAAACATCCAGGACAACCAAAAAATCAAGAGAAATATTAAGAAAAGCTGAATTTAGCACAGACACTTCCCTGTTTGTCCAGCTCATGAAGCTGCCAAAGCCAAGGATTCTGCAAACAGAGGAAGGGGGAAACAAGCAAACGAAGAACCTCCTCACCCAGTTTGTCTGCCTGGGGCTGCCCGAGATACGTCTCTCCTGCCGCTGCCAGCCCATCCGGGATGGCAGCTCCGGCCCCCACCGCAGCCTTCGCCACGGCCAGGACACCGGCACCGACCAGCCTCTCAGGCAGCGGCTTCCAAAACAATTTCCAGCTGACTCTGCAATACTGAATGCTTAATGTCACTTCATTAAAAGAATTTCATTTTAATACCTTTGGCACATTTAGAGCCAATTAATTCAAGGTACTAAGTAGTCTTAAATCACATTTCAGCCAAGACGAGCTAAGGATGATCAACCGTTCACAAGGTGAACCTTTTCTGATTTGACAAAGGATGGGAATTCTCAGCTGAGATCTTGAAGGGTTCTCCCAAGGGCCCTCCTTCTTCAAGGTGGGAAGCTGGAAAGAAGCAGAAGAATTGAAGGCTTCCTCTACCAACAGCACCTGCAGAATGAGGCAGTGCAGCCACTGCTACCCCAGAACACACGAAAAAAACTCCAGTGCTCTGGTTATGTCAGTTGTGGGCTGATCTCACCCTCAATTTCAACTGTACATACAATCCTCCTCTTCCTCTGTCGTGTCTTACCGTGAGAGGTTTTGGAGAACTGTGACGTTGAATGTGCTACTAACCATACGTCCTATTCCCATCTTGCTCATGGCTACACGATGAGCAAGTAAAATGATTTTGTGTGTACAATGTGCATATCAGTGTGTGGTTTTCAGTGATTTGGAAGGAAAGGGACGACAGATACTTAAAACAATTTAGATATTCAACAGTTCTAAATTTTTAATTTTAAGATAGCGCCTCTCCACACCATGCCTTCTCTTTCCTTAGTAGTATGACCAAAGCATTTAACAGCAAGGAAAAAAAATTGGAATTCCACCACTGGAAGATGTTAAAAAGAATGACAACAAAAAAACTGCTGTACTATTAGCTTTCTGTGGAAAAACAAGTGGTATCTTTCATGCATTATAGCAAGAAATATCCATAACCACTAATATACTGTGTCCATATGTTAGACTGAATAACCACTCTGAAATGCTGCTCCCAGTCATTAGTGGCTGCTCTAAACAACACGGACCTAGTAGAAATCTACGTTTCTGTTTATCAGCTCGCTCCAAACGGAAGGACTTGGCTGTATGAGAAGATCCTTTCCCCACTGTCCCCCATTGAACTTGACTGCATGACAAACCGATGCTCGTGTGCAAGAACAAAGGACGCTGCACAGAAAGAAGGACGGCAGGGAGGAGAAGCAGCAGAAGCAATGACACCAAGACGTATGCCAAAGAAATACCACCATGATGCAAGGGCATGTCTCTTGGTTTATAGATCACTGGACACTAAGGAAGGCAGAGTAAAGGAAAGAAGCCATCAAATGACTGCAAAAAGTGGAAGTTAAAAATACACCAGCAGCTACAGGAACACTGGAAAGGAGACCAAATAAATCGCAAATTGGACACCACCGAATATATGCAAGCATAAGGTTTTTTTAAAAGTTGTAAAACTTGGTATTTCATCATGAAGAATCCCTTCTAATCCCAAAAGGATGCGCAGAGCTAGAAGGATAGACTTACCCATTGTTGAAATACTCTTAAACCCTGTTTGTCTCCTTGATTTAGGACTACTCAAGCTCCCCGTCGATTCCTCTGGGTAAGTCTCACCGGGTGCAATTTCACAGCTGATCTCTGATCTAGTTCAATATCTCCTTTGTGACTGATGCAGTATCATCTCCTTCCTTTTGAGCAATTCTAACTTTGATCTCTTTTCTCTACAGCTTTTCTTTTCATGTGACAGTTTATATGAGGAGCATGTACCCCAACAGGAAAAGGCTTACCAGTCTTCACCGGTATACATCTGAATGTATCCCATAATTGCAGATGTCCTAAATTATGTTTGTAGTCTGAGCTAAAAAATATGGGCTTTCCAAACACACTACTGTATGTAATATTAATAATCATCAACTAAATCACAGCATAACAGCTGGGTTTTGTTCTGTGGTTTGTTTTTTAATCTTAATTTTAAAAGAAATCTTTGATGTAATTAAAACCAATTACTTTTCTCACTCTTAAGTTGGTGTTTTCATCAAAGCAGACTCTACCCATTTCATTATTTGCCTTCCAGGAAGAAAAAGGCAAACTAAGTGTGTGCAAAATTCTCTAATAAGGAGATTGCACAGGAAAGATACCATAATGCGCACTTTCACTCTACTCTGAAAGTCACTGAGCAGAGACTAAGTGCAGGGTCTTCACCGTGAAGGGGTCGGTCCCTCTGTCCAGGCTCTTTCTTCACAGCCGTGGCTTTTTGTTTTACGAGAGCTCAGTGAATACTTCCACATCTTCTCTGAAAGTTCCAATCAATACAAAAAATGAACCACACTTTGTAAACACTGTGATCACATCAATTGCTATTGTATTTGTAATTACGTTCATTTATCAAATGTGCTACTAGGATGATCATAATAATCTCAACATATCCATAAAAACTATCTAACTAACATTATCTCAAGGTGTGCACACATCCCCAAGTCATGAATCATCCATCCTGTGTTATGAATTTACCACCAGAAGTTACAGACAAGTATTTATGAAAAAGAAACTTGCCTCTGAAATATTTAGAGACCGTATTTTCACAAAATATCATCTTCCCATGCTCATTTAGCCTCCATAAAACAAAAATCTCAGGCAAAGCCTTTAACACTCACCCACCTGTGATACCAATGGGTAAACAAGAAAAAAGAAATAAAAAAAAAAAAAAAAGAAATATTCAAAACTCTTAATTTCACCTTTATAAGAACATATTTTGTTCCTGAAACATTGATGACAGAGGGTACAGCTGCCCAAGCAGAACGTAGAGAACAATGGTAGTACAAAGAACACCACTACTTATTAAATGCATCTCACAAATACTACATTGACATCTACCTATTTTGAGAAAGTGGGAAGTGACAGACGTCAGATTCTTGGATACAGCACAGAACAAGCAGTTTGGACAGAAATTCTTTTTCCATTTCCCAGCAATCCCCTAACCTGATGCAGTCTAGATTTCTCACTAGCCCTTCAGACAGCTGCCAAATGCACGTATTAAAAACGAGGTTTATACAAAATTTACATTGGATGTGAACTAGTTAAGCAAATGGAAAGAAGGACAAAAGTAAGAGAAAAAAAAAAAAAAAAACAGTCCCTTAAGAATCTAGTTTCAGTTTTCAACCAAAAACTTGTTTTCCATTTCTGTGCTCTTTCCCTACACACATCCAAATGACACACTCTATTGCTCACACTAAGACAAATCATGGAATCATTGAGTTGTTTCGGTTGGAAAAGACCTTTCAGATCATCAAGTACAAACGTTAACCCAGCACTGCCAATTCCACCAAGTGGACTGAGTAGATTCAATAGAAGAACCACCCAACCAGTCAGTAATGGGTGTACATTTGAAACATTAAAGATTAACTAGCATTTTTAAAGAATTTTAACAATTCTGTTGCTTGTCAGTTGCTTCCAGAGTGTTAATATCACAAAGAGCAGTCACATGCAAAGGCTGGTCTGACCTCTGAACCTAATATGATGAAAGACATCTCTGGTCCCAGAGAGTAGAAGACTTCAAATTTTGGGCTAGACAGAGAAGAGAATTGAAGATGAGACCTGTCTGGGTTCTTCAGTGCCACCTACGCGCCGACTGGAGGTGCACCACAGCTCCGCGTCAGTAAAACCCCACTGCGAGCCAGGCACGTTCACCCAACAAGTCAGGAAGCCCCTGAACAAGGTAATATATTTTAAAGGTATGCTTACAAGTCTAGAGCAATTCTTTTATCCCTAAAAGCATCAGACGGCTTTTTGACACCAAGAGGATGTACACTTTTTTGCTATTTTCCTTCCCAATGGTAGCCCTGTATTTTCAGTCCAACGTAATTCCGGTCCTACTTCCCACTCAGTCACTAATGCTGTGGGGCAGGGTGATCTACAAAGCCACACAGAAGCCATTGGAAGAAACTTGTGAGCCTTTAAGAATAGTATGAACTAGTCATGGGGCACTTGCTTACCCAGCCCAATGCAGAACACAGAGGTTCAATAACGTGATGTGGAGTGCACCCACAGAGGTGTTCTTCAGCTAACATGTAAGCAATGGCTTTCTTTAAAAAACAGTATAGATTAAGTCACATATAGGGAAGGAGCATTATAACGTGCTCGAGGGCTAGTATGAGATTTAACTGTTACACAATGTGGTGTCATTATATGAAAACAGGAATCAAAAGATGTATCGGTGCCTGCGAATTGAAGTTGTTCTTCCCGTTCCTCAGCACACTCGTGCACACAGGCTGCTGCTCGCCATCCCCCGAGGGCCACCACCTGCCCGCACGGATCTTCCTCCTGGTCCCTCCATCGCGCTCAGGGAGCAGCAGGGACATCGGCAGCCAGGACTCTCCTCAAAGATTTCATATGGGTGGATGTGCCCTTTTGTTCATCGTTACAAGGCTGCAGCCCAAGGGGAAAAACAAAAGGTTTCTCTGGCATGATACAGAGGCCATAAACATTAAGATTTTGATCATTTGAAGGCATTTCTCAAGCAAGCCCCCTCAACACCTGGTGACAGGTGACACTGCGTGCATCCAACGGGATGCGCTCTGAGCCAGACTCTGGTCCCTTATATTCAGCATTACGTTCCCCTCGCACCACAAGACGTTCCACTGGTTCTATAGGGGATTCCTAAACAGGGAGGAAATGACAACAATGCCAAAAGCAAGTGAAAGTATGAGAACCTGGCCGTGTAAATCTTACCTTTATTTATTTTATTGAATTCTTATACACAAGACTCACCTAATTCCTTTAGCACATATCTCTGGGAAAATAACATAAGAAACACGGAGTTCCGCTCTTGAACACAAACATTTCCTAGACGTTCAGAGAGAACTAGAAGTGCCTGAAAAGGTCTGATCCTGACTTCTGCCTTTTTCCTTGCGTGGCCAGTAACGCTGACTGTGGTGATGCCAAGCCTGCAGAAGTCAATGAAGACTTTTTTCTCTCCCTTGAACGGAGTTTGGATTATGTCCTACAGGAGCACAAAGTGTTGAGTCAAGACCTAAACCACAAGCCCATTACAGACAATTTTTCTGTGGTTACAGAATGGGCTCGTAATCTTAATTTACATATTTGTTTTTGAAACAAAGGAATGTTGACAAATTAGATTAATAAGTAGTTTCTAGAATTACAGGATAACCCTAAAATATGGCATTTCCAGTACTTTTTAAAACATGAGTCTCCTACCTGAATTTTATAAAGAGTCAACAAAGGTATAGAAGACATTAATAAGTGACATTTTGGGTACTAATTGATAAAAATCCACTAAAAGCAGACTGGCAGTATAATCTCAGCTATTATGATTGATCGGTTAGTTAAATCTGTGTTTATAATCAATTGCCCTCCAGATAAATAGGTGGTTTAGCCTGGGAGGTACGTTAGATCACTAATGAAAGATCTAGGGTAATCCCTGAACAATTATGTAGTCCTGTGCTTACAAAACAGGCTCATACACTGAATCCATTAACAAAATTTAGGTATTTAAGCACTGTCTTTTGGATGTCCTAGAATATTAATTATACCTGATATATAAAACGTATTTAATTACAGCAAAATGTGAATCTGGATGAATTAGCTACACACATAAAAAATTACACACATCCTTTTCTCTGTTATGAACAATTTAGCATCAGCTCTGAAGCATGAGCTTTGTAACGAAGACGACGTTTGCAGTGAGAAATCAGCTGTGAAGGGACTTCAGAAGAAACGTAAGGACAGAGCATCAGAGACCTCTTTGGCAATTGCTCCACGCACCTGGGACATCGCCCGGAAGCAACCTCGACCCTCTCACCAGTACATGACGAAGACCACCAACTTGTCCCAGGTAGACCCACAGCAGCATCTGCACCAGTGTGAAATGGTCCCCAGCCCAAAGAGGTTTCAGAGGGACGTGTAGCATCGCCACTATAACACACATGGAAGTACACAGGCTTTTAACATGCTCCTCTTGTGAGCAGGTTAATTCTTTTTCAAGAACTTTCATGACTAAAAACGGTAAATACCTTCAAAAGAAGGGAAGACTGAGAAGTGTTTATAAACACCTGCTTTGTTCAGCTACTTCTAACCATTCCTGGCTGTTGGATTCAGAGTTACAAAAGTGAACAGTTATCCAGTCTTTTGACCAGTGTCCCAAACTTCTCACCATTCTTCCTGGTGCATCCAGGTTGCCTGCCACCTTCACTGGCAATCAACATTGAAAATCCATCTAGTGTATTATTACTGCATCCACCTTAAGCAGCAAAAGGGCCTCAAACTATTGGGTTTAAACAATGTAGATTCCCCAAAATGGAAAATTAAATTCCAGAGGCATCTCCCTTATTTCTTGTTCTGAAAGGAAATTAATTTCCATGCAGTTTAATATGTCGGGAAACTTTTGGACAAAACCTTCAAAACAGAGGTCCCATTTCTGTATGGTTAATAAGGGTCAGATTTTCTCACTTGCCCTCTGGAATACCTTTACCAGGCAAAATCCCAGTTTACCGTCTCTGCCTTGGTGGTGCACAGTGACCCAAACTACAGCAGCGTTAACTGAGAGGATCATGAGCCTATCAACTAAAATACCTGAATTAAAGAAGTTATTAACTGGAATGATTCTGAGCCCCAAACCCTTGAAATAATGGCTCCAGAAGAACTGGTAAAGGACTGTTAGTAAATAAGTTTCTGTAGCTGAGTCACAGTGGTGCTCTGTCTTATGTGACCTGGGAAGACAAGTGGCATAAAACGAACAACCCAAGTTTTCAGGTTCACATGGTGTATATACGCTAGGGTTGGGCAACAAAGGATTTGGTCTGCGTATGGAAATAACAGGCATCAGGAAAGACAACAATCCCCCCAGACACAGAAAAACTGTTTCCTCAGTCTTTGGGCAAATCAGCTCTAGAAAACTGAAGGTAATTTTTTACTGCGTTTCTCACCCCAATGCTAAATTCGTAAGGTTTGTTTGTTTGTTGTTATTGTGGGGATTTTTTACATTACACTTTAAAAATATACATACTTTAAATAGCCCAAAGTATCATATATGAAGCAATTATCTCTTCTGGTTAAATGTATTTTTAAAGCATTCTAATAAATAACCGTGCCTCTACACGTGGATATGTATCTCTGTTGAGTGTGGGCAACATAGAATTGTTCTGCAGCTCCACTGCTGTATTCCTGAAACTAGTGAGATCAAAACAAACAATCTAATAGGACTCGCTTGGCTGCATCACAGTTGTTTGTAAAAATGGCCTGTATATTACTGGTACATAAAAATCAGGCGGCTGGGCATCACGTGTGACCCCGGATCAGAGTACAAAGGGAGACACGGCATATATATTGTAATAGAGCATAATCACCACGACATACAATATTTCTGAATAAAACAACACATCAACATTTTTTCTGTGCTCTTAGACATACCCTTAGCTTCAAATTTTAAAAGTGAAATGAGCGTCATAGAAGCTTGTGCCCGTGTCACCACACCACGTCGTTTTGTAAGCCTCGGCTAGCTGTGTCCCCCATGCCGGATCGACGAGCGTGGTCACACAGGGACATGCATGAAGAGCAGAGGCAGAACGGGCACCGGAATGGCAGGGATGAGGTGGCAGGTTCCTCCCCGGTGCCCACCCTCGCTGTGCACCCCAGCTCCCCCCGGGGGGCACCGTCCTTCCCGACGGGACCTGGTGGCCCAGCGGGGGGGCAGTGGCTCACGGCCAGCACGGCACCCGCGGAGCCAGCAGGCACCAGTGGGGTAAACCTGAAAAACTCACATGCTTTCAAAACTGCCCATCGGCAACTAAGGGCATGGAACCAGGGGCATGTAGGGGTTCAGCGCAGCTGTCTTTTAATAGAAATCATGTTCAAAAGCTGTAGTTAGTAAGTGTAATATTTTTTTTTTAAATTTCATTGACATTACATTTTAAAAAAAAAAAAAAAGTTTCTCCCAAAGCAAACGCAGCAGTTGCCAGATCTGGTCTACCCTACCCATGCCATCAGAGGCTTTGAACGAGCAGGAACCACACTGACACCTCCCACACACTGGGTGCTCCTATAGGGAATAAACTGGGCAGATCCTCTATGGGCTGGGACCTACGGACCACCTGGACAGGGGCTACAACCACAGCCAGCATCTTCCGTCCTCCAGGTACCCCTGCCTGTCCCGGCCCATCCCTGCCTGTCCTTCACGTTCGGAAGACAACGTGGTTTTATCTGTGGGCGTAAATGTGAAAATATTTAACTTGAATAACCACGGGAGAACTAGGTGCGTCTTAAAGAAGAGTCCATCTGTAAACAGAAAAATAGACTTTTGCTAAAAAATGAAAGGTTTTTTTCCTGATGTTCACATAGTATGGGTGGGTCTCATTCCTATACATGAGACATTGTTTTTTCCCAAGAAAGCTCTCAGAATTCATTAATGCTATCATTGTCCAGCATTTCTTACCCAATACCCACATACCTTCACAGTCAATGAGTCATCCCGGATAGCGTGGAATGTGCCATTCGGAGCGCACATGCACGGCCGCATGAGGCACGTTGCAGAGTCATGGAGAAAACATCTTCTTACACAGAGCACCAAGGTGACCAACACAACTTAACACGGAGAGTGCCACGGAGGCATCTGCTCTTCTGCAAATGCTCTCACTTCACCTGGGACATGAAGAGGGGATGGTGCTGCAGGAAGCCCTGGGAGGAAGCTGGGGATGCTCGAAGAATGCAGCAACAGTCACGGGAACGAACAGATCTTGGTAGAACTGCCCACAAGAAAAGAAGAATAGATGGCAATTCTCACCCACCCTAAAAATGTGGCTCTCCCACCACAATTTTGAAGTTACAGGTATCAAAACAAGACAAGGCATGACTAAAAGTAAGGTGGGGAGGCTGTTCCCGGTAAGAAAGAATGGTGTTCAAGTGTTGATTACCCTAAACTTGCATGAGAGAAAAAAACACTCTAGGTTTAACTTAGCATTCTACCTTCTCTTTCGTATTCATTCTTCAAAATATGAAATTAAGTCGCCAAACCAAACTTTCCATTTTTCCTCTATAATCAAAAGAATTTCAGAATTCTCCAAAAGGACGAAGACTCCACCAGGCAGAATCTGATTTACTGCAGTGGCCAAGGCAAAATCCTCATTAAACCTTCATCACAAAATATCAGATCTGTGTTACTTTTTCCACCTTTCAGCACTTTCACCACTGCTTAATCTTAAAATGTTAAAGCCCTTGACGCTGACTGCAGTCCTGTGTATTCACCTGAAATAGCTTGCCTGCATAACTTCATGGCATCCTTACGCCACTCCTTTTCCATCCAGCATTCAATGCAAAACATTGTCTATTAAATTAGCAAATCAGGTTCAAGTTCATGTAAACCCATGAAATTCGGAACAGTTCAGGCTTAAGCTTTATGCCTGAAGCACCTTCTGTATGAACGTAGGGAGCGAGTCTCAAGGTAGTCTAACCGTCTCGTAAGATGTAAGCACATTGTATGCCTCTTCAAGAACACTCGATTAATAACATCACAGGGAATTTAAAGTAAAGTTTGAAACAGAGGCAGACTGAGAGAAAAAGAGATGAGCATAATTAAAAGATCTGTCACACACATGCGCCCTAAATCCAGCATAAATTCCCTAACCCTTGAGCCACATCTGGCTCAGGTATGACCAGGCCTCATGAACGCCATTGTAAAATTTAGGGGGTTTATATCCTTTTCCCAATGAAGCCCTTTATTGAGGAACCATGGGAGATGAGTTAAAATTCAAAATTACATATTCTTCTTTCCCTGCTGCCCTGGCCCCAAAGATGCCAGAATCTCAGTAAGACAGGCACAAATATCTTACCATTTTAAAACTCCCATTAAAATATTTAATCTTAGAAAAAGAAATAGTCATAAAGTGAGAAGCTATAAAATCCCAAAAGTTTCTGTAGAGTGCAGAATTTTTAAAAATGTCAAAGAGAAACCCAATAAATATATGTTAAGATAAAATTGTAAGTGGCAAATGATTAAACTGTGAGGCCAATGTTAGAAAATACTCCTTATAAGTAAGTAGAGAAAATGCAATCATCCTGCCAATGAAAAGCAGTCAATTACAATAAATAGCGTATGAATGCATCTCTTATGCTTTCGATGCAATACACATACCAAAGGAGAACTGTCGAATTGTTATAATTTGCACGGGAGAATTACAAATGAGACATAAAATATTCTTTTGAAAAGCAAGTTATTTTTATTTTGGAGTTACCATGATCAACAGTGATCCCCTGCATCCAAATCACCAGGCAAGACAATACAAAAATCGCAAGGACTTATGCTGTAGGGAGCACAGAGACCAGAGCATCGCTGACTGTTCTGCAGGTGTATTATCGGATACATTTTCTATCCTAAGTACTCACAGGACATTTGTTTTTTCAAGTATTCAAGTTGGTCCCAGCATCTGGGTGTAAAAAACCTACATAATAGATGCTAGAAATTAATTCCCTTGGTCCATCCTATTTCCAGTTCCTACTTTGTCAGTGATATCTTTGGACTCCTAATTTACTACAGGCAGTTTTCTGGGTTGGAGTTGCATAAACTGAACCAGTGACCTCAGGTGCCTTAGTTAATGTAAGGAAAGAAAAAAAAAACAGTTGTTTGTAAATTGTTAGCATGGTGGGTTTTGTGGCCCAGAAAAAGTCCTTGTTCATTTATCTCCATGTAATCAGAGAGCAGCTGTAAGTCATTCCAGGTCATAGCTTAAAATGGTACTTCAAGAGGCACAATTCCCAATTCAAAAGTTTGCCTGAACAGACACCAAGAATTACATCAATTAACTCTTGTCCGTTGTACGCTCAAATGCGAGGGCATTCCTCAGACCCCATCAAGAAACCGAAAAGATAGTAATAGATGTACTTTGCACAATGTTTCTGAGCACTTACATTTGCCAATATTTTTCCCACTTCAGACCTTGTAGAAAGTAGAAACGGGACCTTGCAAAGTAGCGTTGTACTTCGGATTTGATTTTACCTGGAAGAAGCATAACAGGACATTTTTACAAGGACAAAACTTTATGGCTGATTCACAATTCATGCCCCAGTTCCAGAAGCTGCAGGTCATCTTTTGGGAAAGAACTGGCAGCCTAAGCCAAGAACCAGGTTTTCCATGGGATAAATTTAGGTAGCCCCGTTTACTTGATCAGAGAAAGGCAGATCTATCCCATATGAATGTCTGGCAGTAGGGTCTTTCCAAACTAACCTGACAAATCCTTCTACTTGACAATTCTAATGATAATGACAATTTTAGTCATCAAGAGAGCTTCTACATGGCAGTTAAAATGCCCCCAAAATTCAAAGTGCGACATTATACAGTTTTCCCAACCTGCTGAAGAGATTATAATAAGGAAGAACTCAGCTTCCTTAGCCCTCAAGCTTGATATCTGCATTGGGAATCTCAACACCTTCAGCCTTTACAAGCAATACGCTAAACAACCTTAAGGTGTCCATTGAATTTGTTTTGCTACCTTTCTTCTCAAGTAACTGGTTTAATTCACTCAGAAAGAATATCCTCTTATCACAAATCCTTTAAGCACTGTAGTCCTGTCAATTATGGCATAACGAGCAATAAAGCCCGTTGGGGTCAGCTGTGGTGTCTTTGGATTCCTTTGGCAGAGGCGGGAAGGTAAAGCAGACGGTGTCGTACACACCTATCTCCTTGCTGAGAATTTGCAGAAACTGTGGACATAATTTCCCCCAGAGCTTTCAATTTAAGTTTTCCCACTGAAGATCAGCAACTCTGAAGGAAACGTCTTTCACTTTGCTTTCTGTGCTTCCTTATAAAATAAAGGCAGGACCAACAAAAATCAGATTTCCTTTAATTGCCATTAATTCCTTTAATTGCAGCTGACAATATGCCTGTATTAAGATGGGGAAACTCACAGATAATTTTAACATTGCCGTAACACTAATCTCCTTTGAGATACCTTTGCCCAGTCCGTGCTGATGACTGCCATCCCCATGAATCAAAAAAGCGGAGAGAATATGAGTGATATAGCACAAGCCTCCAGCCACTAGAAATTTTACGAACACCCTTTGGGCTTGAGGTTTCGCTTCCCAAACTCTGGTGTATTCTAAAACAAATAAGTACATTTTTCCTCGACTACTTAAAAAGGTAGAGGGATTCCAGTATCCCAGACAAACACTTCCTAATGCCTATGGCTAGTTGTCAGCCTGATCAAACAAAAACACAACCCTGATTAATCAATACTGCTGGCCATTATTTAATTTCCCTTCTGGTTTCTGTAAACGGAGTATTTTGTTCTGCCAGAAATCCTGCGTTTCTTTGTAGTTGCTCTTTATAGTGTATTATTAAAGGTAATGAATTGTTTTATTGGCCTCGTTATCTCCATAAGAGGCATGCAAATGCTGTACGCTGCTTTGGCTTCATCTTTGCCAATCAGCGTGTTTTGCAGAAAATGTGTATCCAGTCTGGAACACAAGCTCCATACAGGGTACGGAGTATCAACAACTTTATGTAAATTTCCAGAAATATGGAAATTCATGAACAGATTTAATGTTTGAAAGTTGTGAAGATCCAAATTTCTTTGTCTGCTGATACTTTGAGCTACCACATCTCTCATACAGCTGATGCTGTCTCTAAAGAGAAAACCCTTTAACAAACCAATCTCACAAGCCTGTTGTATACCAAAAAGAAAAGAAAGAACATAAGCTAGTTAGATAAAAATCTTTCTATGTATTAATATCCCTATAAACTTCCAATATCTGTCAGACGTTCTCTCAAGGAAACATGATTTTTTTATATATTGCTCTTGACGAAACTATGTGTGTGACTAGGACCAGCTGAAGAAAAGCAGCTTATTTATACTCAACGGACAGCAACAGGAATGCAAGTGCTTAGGAGTTTTGGTGCGTTTGATTGCTGGAGTCAAAGCAAACGTGCTTTTCAGTTTGCGGATGCTTGCATGGGCCAAGATAAGCTAAATTTTTTACCTTACATATTTCCTATCCCATGTACAGCTCCTGGCCAGCGCATTCTACAAATGTGGGAAGTTCAAACCCAACGTCCAAGTTTGGGAGCTCAGACCCCATCTCTAAATTTACTCCTCATTAATTTTAGCTGTGCCTCTGGGTCCCTCCAACAGTCACCTTCTCTTCCATTTCATTCTCCACACAAGTTCATAAAAAGGAGAGCAGTGCTTCTTCCAGTGTTATTTTCTGTTGTCAGCAACACCAGAATCACAACCTTCTCGGCCCACTTTTCCTATTAGCTCTCTGCTGCCTGTTCACACGTGCAACGCACTCCACAAGGTTTGATGCACTCTGTCATTATGTCACCCCGAGATCTACCCACCTGGCTGCGAAGTTTTTTGGCATAAGGTATTTACTGTCCGGACAAAAAAAAAGGGGTGGTTTGGTTTTTTTCCCTTATGGTTTTACCAGTGCTGCAGTGAAAACAATGGACTCATTTTTTTCTTCCCATAGCTACGTCTTAAATTTTTTCAGTCAGCTCCCTTCAGCGCCTGGCCTTCCTCTTCCATCACCCCTGGGAACGATGTCCCCAGCTCTGCCCAGCAGCTCTGAACGAGGATGAACACCTGCAGAACTGGCGATTCCCCGCAGAGGGTGGGTTCTAGGGATGAAATGGGAGAATTTCCTCTTCCGAGGACTTTTAAAACTTGAGTTGCTCATATTCAGCAAACACAAAAATTTTGGTCAAGTAAAGGAAATCAGACAAGGGAAGCTTTACTGCAGGGCAGGCATTCCCAAGAAAGTAAGGCCTGGATTCCTTAAAAATAATTTTTTAAGCAACTGGGCTTTTGATTTACTGAAATGAATGTGCCTCATGTCTTTATAATTGTTCTTCTAGTACCTCCCTATTTTCAGTAACACATTTTTTTTGTTAATTGATTACAATCAAATCTCTTCAATTTATCCCACATTCCTCAAAGTCTGCTAGTCTAAAGACTAATCCTTTTGAGCTACTACCCTTCATATAAACCCTCAGGTGGATTTCAAATACGGTATGATTACTAGACCCTAGATATTCACCAGTTTCCATCATATTTATCATACTTGCTTCATTTCCTAAGAGAAAGGGTCTGATTCATTAAAAATTATATGCCCCATTTAAGCAGGTTTTCTGCATACTTTACTCAGGAAAAAATGCTGAATGCATTTTTTCCACATAAAAGTATGTCTTTTTTGTGATTTATCAACCTTTTATACCCTGCTTATAAGTGGATGCCTCTCAGTCATGTACCCTAGTGGTACATAACTCCTGAAAAGGGTGATAACAAGCATTTCCAACTTCCAGCTCAGAAACTGAAGCTATTTCAGACAGAACAAAGGTCACGTGATTTTACTGTTTATGATCTTTTTGTTTGGTTTTATTCAAGCACCATAATTCACTACTCGAATTCCCTGGAATGGTTAAATTCACACTAAGTCTCAGTTCAGTTTTGAAAGATGGATATCCAGGTGTTTGTGGGTCAGATGCAATCCAAATAATACTAGGGTGGGTTTTTTGCAGAAGCACAGATTTTCACATTACTGTAATTTATCTATCTTTATTACTTTGGAGATTTAAGTGATCATTTACTGTTAGCCAAGCCACAGTTAAGCACAAGAGCTTTTAATAACATCTAGGAAGAAATTCACTCCTGGGCACAGAGCACAAACAAGGTTTTCTGGTCCACCTGAAGCCTTCGGCACGGAGTTTACACAGTCTGGCACCTTTGCACGCCCTCTTTGTATTATGACAAATTTCACAGCTGGGGGAAAAAAGTCTTTCCAACACTTACATCACAGAACTGTTCCTTCCTTTTATTTCCTTTCTGGTTGGGGGGGGTGGGNNGGGTGGGTATGGGACGGGGAAGGGGCAGTAGAAAGAGGTAAAACAAGTCGCAAGGGGCAGCTATCTCTCAAGCTGACAAACAAAAAGAGTCAGCGAAGGCTGTTCTCTATCAGCACACTGTTGTTTTGGAATTCTTGAAGCTAATACTGAAACTAGTGCTTCCATATCTCTTAAATCAGAGAAGATCTGGGGCAGAAAGTTGCGTTTATAATGAACACCTTTCATAAATGACTACCAGAAACTTGAAAAAGTCATTATTAGCATTTGTAGAGTACGAGTTCCCAACCCTCAACACACGTGAAAGTATGTTTCTTATTTAACAACACTTTGCAGCAGTCACCATTAAACAAAACACCACGGTATTTACCAACTCTTGCTGATATTCAACCCACAGGAGAATGAGGGTGGTGCCTGGTACGCAAGAGCGCTGTCAGAATTGACGAGAACTGCCTTTTAACCAGTGACCAAGTACCAAGCACTTTCATAACAGAAGCAAGTATTAACTTCAGAGAACAACCACTGATCTTACACAGAAGAGTTACCACGTCCCTTCATGGTTAGAATATTCAGACACAAAGATACTTACAGGTATAAAGGGAGACTCACCTGTAGTTCAAACCAAAAAGTCCAAATCACCCCCAAGAATGCACTGACACGTGTTTAGCACATAAAAGAAAGTGCCTCTACTAAAATATCAGAAGGATAAAAACTGCAGAGACAAAGGGCAATTTTCAACACACACTATTCACACAGATCTCAACAGATATTCCCCAGACACAGCAAGAAGCTCCCACTGGCCAAGTTTTGAGTTTCTCATCAAAAATACAGGAGTCTTGGTAACAAACATAGTTAATACATGCAAATGTAGAATTCTAAGATTATATTAAACAATAAAAAGATTACCAAACTACGTAAAGCACTGCATCTCTTAATCTTGCCAATATTTAAAATGCTATATGTTGTGCAATTGTTGCAGTGATCTAGACCCCAGCGTAAGAAAGCAGTGGAGATATTGCTAATACACTACAACACTGCTATTTTACAACACACTTCCACTATGAAAACCACCCCCAAAAATCAAGATATTTGCTTACAATGCAAGGGGCATTTATCCTGTAACACACTTTTATGATACCTGGATCTGTGACCCCAGATCACACTGCAATCAGCGCTCGACTTACCTTCCATTAGTCTCCTATTAAATCAGAACCAGAGCAAAGGTATCAGAGACTAATTTTTTTCCTCCATTTTGAAAAACTTCATCACCGCTTTATCTCAATACACCTTTTGATACTGGTTGCACAGTTTCTTCTAATTATTTAGAAGACGTCTGACTCGGCTGCTGGGAGGCTGCACATCCTAACCCACAGAGTTGGGCAAACCGCCTCTTTATGCCTACAACATCAGCCCGAAGTCTGTAAAACGGTTAAGCCAATGACCGCACAGAAAACCATGTGTAAGTACCATTATGAGCTCTAATTTCTGCATGCAAATAGCATATAGGGTTTGGGGGATTTTATGAAATAGGATCCAGTTAAATTTTGTTAAAACTGCAAATGAAAATATTTTGTAGAATTTCCCTCCTCTTGACTTACAATGCTTTTGTGCATGTTTTCCACTTGTTTTACTATCCAGACTGCTGATGCCCCCATAGAAATATCTTACAATTTTGTAATTATTCCCAGTGTTCCTACAGTTCCACCTGATCTATTTTGCCAAGCATCTCCTGCTAGGATACATCTTTATGCAGACACCATTTCAGCCAGCACCTCCCTTACCAGTCACGTTTGCTCTTGTTTTGTATTATTCTGTATGCAAAACTTTGCAATTTTGTTGTGCTTTGCATTACACACTCAAAACATGTGATCACGTTTAAATGAAAGAGAGAAGCCACTTAAATATTTGCCGTAAGTTTCCCTCCCTTACACAGAACATGACATTCATCCCAGCCAGATCACGGAAGCGAGATCGAATTGTCCAGAGATAAAACTCTGGAAGGCATGGGTGGGAGGAACGAGAAGAGCTTTAAATGGAGTTTGGAGGGGACGCATTTTGAATCTATCAAAGTCTGACATTTGAGGTAGCTTTATGTTTTGCTTTAAGAGTAGTACAGACCACAGTGAATTATATAATGGAATACATCTCCCCAGTGTAATCAAAGTTGACCTAACAGATTTGTCTTTCTGGCGATACAATCTACCAAAAATCTTTACTGTACGGAAATCAGAACCAGATTCTAACAGACAAGAGAAAAAAAAAAAATCAGTTTTTAAATATCTAACAGGCCTAGAGACAGCAATTCCTGCCAATTATAAACACCACAATGAAAAAGTCCATCAGGAAACCAGTAGGTCTCCTCTTTGCGACTTCTGAGGAGCATGTGCTCATGAGAACCTTGTGCTCCACAGGACTCTGCTGCGGACGGAGCCGGCAGAGCCAAGGGAGGGGAGATGCCGACAACACCTGCCGGAGGCTGCGCCCTCAGAGCTGCCCTCCGTGGACCTGAGACTGAAGACCACTAGAACTGCGCAAATTCAGAATTAAGTACATATCCCAAGACAGCACTTGTGTAATTCGCGTGACTTACCCTTCAGTATCTGCCTCCCGGTTCCCCAAACACCAGCAGGAAAAGGGCAGCTCCAAACTCAGAGCATCCGAAGCAACGAGGGAAGACGCTCGTTTCTTTTCACTCCTATATTGCCCAGGAGCTTCACGTGAGCGTTTGTGACGGGACACCCCAAGGCAGCCGGCAGCAAAGCTTCTGCCACCGCGCCCGGAGAGCCCTGCAGCACTCACCTACACATCGCAGGGCATGCTGAATGAGGGCATCCAATTAAAAAAAAATAACGCATTTATTAGGCTTGGGAAAAGGACTCCTTTCTCATCTAGAGGAACAAAAGGAATGGGCTTCCAGTTTGTATTATAAATATATTTCAAGAGACATTTTTCCAGGTCTATGCAAAAAGAGATGGGTCTGAATTTGTATAATAATAAACTGATTTTATTAAATCCCTCAATATAAAAACATGTAAATTATTATTCCCAAAAAAAAGTTTTAATCATAACCTAAGTCAAGTTTACCTGTTGTTAATAATCTGAATTTTAGAATTGCTGCTAACTACAGAACATAATGCTGATATCTAAGAAGTCAAGAGCAAAATTCCAGAATCGGATGCAGAAATTCAAATTTATATCACCAGGCAACTTCGCAGGGGAAACCTAAATCAAAAGGCAGAGGCACTGCAAGTCTCACGAACACGCGCAGTAACGCCAGTCAGATTCCATTTGTTAAAACATGTTGTTCAATTAATTTTCCCATCTTCACTGAATAATTTACTTGATGAATCAATTCTTCTGGTAACTAACCACGTCTACATCCCATTGACTTCTCTGCGGGCAAAAACGGCTGCGTCTTTTGGCACTAATGGTATTTTTGAGAGCCAGCCCAAAAGGCGGCGGGGGGAGCAGGTGAACCGAGGGAAGCACCCAGGTGACGCACGCGTACGTTCTCCCCTAGTGTGGTTGGCTATCACGATCCCCCTTGGATATTAAATATGATACAGGAACTCTTAAGGACAAATTTTTGTTTAGATAGCTGTGACTAGTGGAAAGTGGTATAACATTTTTAAAAACGAGGCTTTCCTGTAAGCACCGTCAATTTCCTTAAAATGTTTGCTGTGAAACCTTTATCTCAGAGAAAAGCTAAACATAAGGATCAAGAGACAGGGAGGAGATATTGCTGCATCTATTTGAAGAACTCTCATCCATAAAGACACAAATTGCCATGGTAATTATCACTATCTTACTTGTAATTGTAAGAATAACCGTACACGGCTTATACATATGGACCGTTCTCATTCCGTTTGCTTTAATTCTCCCTCGAAAGAAATGATCTTTTATGGAGCAGAAGTATTAAATGCGTTCTGGCGACCAGGAATTGGTGGTTTATTGAGGTGCTCTGCCACAATGCGAGCCCTCTCTCCGCAGGTTTTGAAAGGCTCCCGGTTGTGCTTCAGAGCAGTATTACCGGAGACGAAACCGCCCAAGGTTCTGGTAACACTAATTCAATATTCACCAGCAAACCGGAGGACAGCCTGCGTGTTCGCTGGGACGGTGCTGGTGAAAGAGCCGCAGATGCCATCTGCATTGTAGCAGAGTTAGTTTACATTAGACTTCATCCCAACACTAATTACTATAAAGCAAGAAAGCGTCTGTATTATTATTATCGACATTATGGATTATTTAAATATCAAGGGGGTGAGTAGATCTACTCTGGTTTGGGTTGTTGGGTTTTGGTTTTGTTTTTTTTTTTTTTTTAAACTGTGTCAAAGCACCGTGTAAAACTAAAAATCAAACTTGCATTAGAAAGCTGTACGTGGATTAATATTTAGTTCTTCTAGTTGCTGCAGATAATCTGAGGGGCCAAAGAGGGACAGTACACATATTTCTAGTCTCATTAGTCAGTGGAAAGAAATCGCCAAATTCTTCTAAAGCATGACCAGCAGCCTGCCAGGAATAACAACCCTGCCCATTCCCCGGCCGTCAGGCAGGGCGGGTGGCACCCACCAGCACAGCCATAACTTCACTGAAATTCAATAACACTTCCGCATCTATTCCCCGAGTGTCTGTTACACCTTTGTAGGCAGGAGCGGGTTTGATTTCCAAGGAGAATTTGGGAGCGGGAGCCCAGGGTGAGCCCCCCGGAGCGGCAGGTGGGGGGCTCACAACCTGCGGGCCAACAGCCCGCCCTTCCAGCGTGCCCGCAGCCGGGCATTGAGGCAGGCTGGGAAACTACAACACTACAAACACCTTCTCAAGAGCTTGTATCAAGACATGACAACAGGATGCAGGTCAATCTTTTTGCTTTCCTAATATACAGCTATGTATTTTAAAGGCAACTCTTCCACAGCACGTACATCTTGCTTGGGGATGCTATTTCTAAATATACGAAATTTCAGTGAGCACATTTCTATTTCCAAGCAGGATTAACCAGGAGAGAGATTACCACAGGAATGGGTGGTTAAAAATAAATCCATCTGCTGTTGATGGAGGAAAAAAGGAGAATCCATGGTGAGGACCACCTCCCCGCCCTGTGACAGGGGCTTGTCCCAAAGGGTGACGCTTGTCCCTGCCGAGAGGCCAGGTGTGGGGCTGGAACACCAACCTCAGCGAGTCCTTAGAGGGGAGCTGAGCAATGAGAAGGGGCCTGCGACCGCTGGGATACAACCGGGCTGATGGTTAACTCCTCTGAAATTTTCAAACTTTAAAGTCTGCAACAGAGAACCAGCATTCGCAGCTTAATCGTAGTGTCTGTACGTTTAAACTGTATTTATAATGTGTATGCTTAAACTCTATTTATTAATGTTGAGGATTAATACATTAATTAAAATTACTTAATAAACCATTAATCCCTTTGAATAGGGAAAAATCAGACTCCAAAACTTCCATTTTAATTGATTCCCTACTGGTGCAAGTTCCTACTGAAACTAAAGACTGTCTGCGTAAGGGTGAAGCATACGCCTCCGAAAGTCGCCACTTACCTCCACATTTAACCAAGCACAGTGAAATAACCCCATAGAGAACAAAAAAACACTTCTTTCATATTATAAGCCATTTCACTCATAAAATAAACGATAACTTTCCCATTACTACTTGCATCCCAGCTTTGCTTTCACTGATTTTGGGGAAATATATATATAAATATGCATATAATAATATAACATAATAATAACATATATAAAGCTGGCCCATAGCTTTAGACCTAATACATTTCAGAAAAAAACAAGAGTTTACCTTGCCTAAGAAAAATATTTGCAAGTAAGCTGGAGACACAATAACCCCAGCCATGCATTAAGTGACTGAAAGCTTTTCACGTTTCACTCGCTGAAACCAACATTTCCGTTAAACATTTGTAAAGGTGACGGGGCCGTGTGCCTGAGCAGCAATATATCCGGCAGATGCGTACCGGCTGCTGTTCTCCCTCACAGCACCCAGAAGAGAGCCGGTGCTGTGTGCTTGCACGGTAGGTACGGCACGAACGCGGACCGTGGGGTAAGCGATCACATCTGAGGAGGCTGGGGTGATTTCTGGCTATTGCCCGCGTCCCGAGGAATCCCACCGCTCCCGCAGGCCGGGGGCAGAGGGACCGTCCTCTCCTGCCTCCCACAGACTCTCACTGAGCTCTGCCCACTCTTGCCTTGAGCTTTATCCACACAAACCTAAACTATTTCCCCTTAACATTGACGGCTCCTGTTCTGCGGGCGGGGAGCGAGCAGCCCGCGCACACCTACCCGCCTCGGCACCCAGCGGCACGTGGAGCAGAGGCTCCCATCAGGTCGGCAGAAGGGCTCCCCGCTTCCCCCGGAGAGACAGCCCCCGCCGACAGGGTAAAGCATCGTTTTCACCACAAGGCAGGTGCTACCGCTGTGTTAAAATCCGGCCTAACAAAACAAGGTCAGACTCGATACAGTGAGGAATATTACAGCCCGCACATAATTTCTACACCTTAACTTCTGCTGATGTATTTTGAACAGATCAGGCATGGGCCTTAAGCTAAAAAACATGAAAATAACAGATAGCCTCATTTTGTAATTTATATGTTTTCCTACCAAGATAAAGGAGGTGGGCAAGCCATAAATTTGCCTGTCCCAGAAGTGCAAGAGTACTTCAACTTACTGCTTCAATAGTTCTAACACTGAAAATATCGTAGAAGACTCTTGTCTATAAAGTCCTATGCCATAGCCATGGCTGTGCAGAGTGTTTCCTGGCTTCTCAGCCCAAAAATTGAAGCACTTGGAAGTACTTTCTGTAATTTGTGTTTAATTATTTTTGACTCATAGATGTTTGCAGCAACTGCTCTTTAGAAACCTGGAATTTGAAATCCCTCATTAGTTAGGTTTTTCTCCTTCTGCATGGAACTGCAATTGTCACTGTAATATTATTTATGCGCAGTGAAAAAAAGATGTTGATTTCACTGACAGCATCAAAGAAGAAAGCTGCTTAGAATGAGTACTGCAAATAGACACCGGGTTGGAGAACAGTGCAGGGGTACAATGCGTCAGTGCACCCGCAGTAGGAGGGTGGGTTTGATTTCCACAAGAGCATCCGTGGGAATGGAGCAGTGTGAAGTGGGGTTTCATCTGCCAGATACACGTCCCGGGGACCTTCGCTGCAGATGCCTTGGGATGAAGGGTCTCAAAACCAGTGCAAAACTGAACCAGGGGATGGGTAATAGCAACACTACCTGTGCTTACCTCCAGTGATTCCCAGCACTCCTCAGCTGCAGAGTCATAGAATGGTTTGGGTTGGAAGGGCCCTTAAAGCCCACCCAGTGCCACCCCCTGCCCTGGGCAGGGACACCTCCCACCAGCCCAGGTTGCTCCAAGCCCCGTCCAACCTGGCCTTGAACCCCTCCAGGGATGGGGCAGCCACAGCTTCTCTGGGCAACCTGGGCCAGGGGCTCACCACTCTCACAGCGAAAGGCTGCTGATCTCAATTTCCCCAGGAGTACAGGCACCAAAAGATGTGTTAAAGCAACCTCACAACTGTTGGAGCTTACACTAGGAGCTGATCAGCCCTGCCTGCTCTCCAAGTGCAGGGAATACAAAGGTTTGAAATAGCCTACCCATCCTACCTTTTACTGCTGGCACACGTACATGTATGAGGAAAAGAGAAGCAAACATTTTTCAGAAGTTTTTGCTCAGATTTCTTACCTCAAATTTACAAAAAAAAAAAAAGAAAAAGGAGCCCCTATTGCTATTAATAGATGCAATTAAACTTCAAGCTAGAATGTTAATTCTAGCTCTTACTCCTTCATAATCTGTTATCTTTCTCCAAAGACAGCTACAGGACTAAGCTGCTCATGAGAATCTGCACACAACACTTCTCCAGCAGGCATCTAAGACCTCACGAATTTTATCATCCACGTCCTTTGTATCTTCACAGACCGTCATCATTTTGAAAGCTTCAACACATGTCTCCTCGTGGTGTCAGTCTCTATAATGAGACAGGCGAATCAGATTGTTACGAGAGAGGCTTAATTGCATTACATCATTTGAGTTGTAAATGTTTACCTAGTTACTGTCCAGGTAGGGCAATCAGTAAAAGAAGAGAAAAGCCCATTCTTTCTGACTCCAAAAGAGAACAGACCCCCATTGCTCACAGGCACGCCGTACTACGCGCTTCTCAGACACGCATTGCAACAGCAGGTAAACACAAACGGCTCCGGGAGATGCATCACTTTTTCCCCTATTAATGCTTCAGGAACCCTGGCTTCCAATGTTTTGGGTCCTCAAGGCATATTTCGTATATTGTTGTTAAAGCTTATTATAGCCCCTGAGGAGGAAAGCTTAGATCAAATACAGTGTGACAGGTAAAGGGCACGGTGAAGACTCCGTAAGCGGACCTGCTACAGGGGGAATGTGCTCACCATGTAGAAAACCCTTTCCATGCCATGCAGAAAGAGTTCTCCCATGCACGTTTTTCCAAGCACTCCTCACTACCGATCAGGAAAACTATCATTTTACTTTGGTGAAGCATAAGCACTACCTTACTCTGTCTGTGCTTTCTTCCTCACCATCACCTTGGCACTGTGCGGATCAGCTGCAGAAACTGCAAATCAAGGACGAGGGAAAACCCAGCATCCATCACAGGTGTCCTCTTCATATTTGAAATAATGCACTGAAAACAAATCCTTTTGTATAAAAATCAGTGTACTTCATAGCAACAACACAAAAGCCTAGAAACGTGTGGACATTTTAAAAAGTCTTTCTGCTTGTTCATCAATCCAGCCAAGAGGAAAAGTTTACATTTTCATGAACAGTGAGCATTTCATGCATGTAACTTCAGAATACCTTAATGGTAGAGGACTTCTCATACACCTCCTCCTGGAACCCAGCCGTATCTCTAACATGTCTGGATGCAGGTACCCAGAGTCTACTCACTTTTGAAAAAATTGTTCTAGGTCAACTTGTTTTAAAAGTTGCATTTTGTTATGTATAACGTTTTTTTATAGTTAGCATAACTCTTAAGAAACAATACTATGTTGTTCTCTTCAAAGTAATACCTGTTCGGCTCAGAAGGGTTACTGCACTAATAGTCACAGGAAGAAAAATGCTGTAAAATAGTATGTTATGGACTTCTCTCTTTAGATACATGAGATTATGAAGTCTGTAAATCCATTGCTGTAATCACAGAATGGTCTGGGTTGGAAGGGCCCTTAAAGCCCACCCAGTGCCACCCCCTGCCCTGGGCAGGGACACCTCCCACCAGCCCAGGTTGCTCCAAGCCCCGTCCAGCCTGGCCTTGAACCCCTCCAGGGATGGGGCAGCCACAGCTTCTCTGGGCAACCTGGGCCAGGGGCTCACCGCCCTCACAGCAAAGGATTTCTACTTCTACAGTTCCATCTAAAAACCTCAAAACGTTCTGCTCCGTCTTTGCAATGCGCATGGTTATGTTCCATTTTTTCCCACATATTTGATGACAACTGTTTTTTTAACAGCGGAACGGCCAGACTCTCTTACTGAGATATTACACAAGAAATTTATTATAAGAAAAGCAGATGAAAACAGAACTGAAAATAACTTGGAGGTCAAATTTATATCATATATTAACTTTACGTAACCAAACTCAGTTCAGTTGAAGTATGCCCCAAATAAAATCCAACAAGAGGCAGCCAGCCACAGCTATTCATGCGACTTCAGCCTCACGGGCAGGGGGACACATGCTTCAGCTCTCAGCCGAGCCCCCGTCACCTCCGCCGTGGCTCTGACGCCCGGCGAGGACACCGCCACCTTCCCACGCAGTGTCACAGCTACCACGCTCTCCTTGCACGCCCTCCAGCTCCACCATCGGGGAAAGCTGCTGCATGGAAGCTCTGAGAACAACTGCCAGCAGATTTAACGCAAATCCCCACAGATTTAGTACCAGAGGCCTTCAAAGGACTGGCTGGAAAAAGCAGCTAAGGCTGGGCATAATCTAATATGAAAAGAGGAGCAAGGCAAGGTGTCTACCTTTAGCGACATAACGGGTTTTGATCAAGAGCCCGCCAATGAAGAACTTCGAGTAGAATAGGCAGTTTTTCAAACCTGAAGAATTGCACCTTATCTTTGTCCTGAAGGAAACCAATCCATCTTTTAATTACAGCTTTCCAAGGCAACAAAGCCTATCCATCTTGTAATTGCAGCCTTTTAAGTCAACATCCCCTTCGCACTCCAGCTCCTATTTTTCCAAATGCTTCCCAGACCGGGGGATGACTCCCTCGTTATAGCTCCTTTATCCCAAAACAGGGAGACATCGCTTAAAACTGCACTGCTCCTGGTCTGGAGTTCTTCTGAGGGAAGCAGCCCAGCCTCACACGCTGTGTATTGCATCAGTTCATATAAGTGACAGAAGGAGAGACATTTAATTTACCCCCCTCAAACAAGTCCCAAGACCTTCTCAAACAGCGAGGAGGAGCCCAGACCTCGCTGGCGGTTGCGCAGAGCTGGCAGGTGGAGACACACCACTGTCAGGTGCTCATCACACACGGAGTACACACGTGGCGTTACCCAAATACTCCACCACGTACCAA
>VYZM01018883.1:844691-861026 GCA_013398915.1 Dromas ardeola | reverse complement strand
CCCCTCCGATCTGCATCGCTAAGGAAGTTCGGGTCGGTGCGGGCTGGGGGAGGCATCAGAATAACGGTTCGGTGTAATTAAGGGTGCCTCGCTTATTAAAAAAGAGATGGGGAATCTTAATTCGGCACCGCTGCGATGGGCGTCGGCGGGTCTGTGGCGGAGGGAGGGGGACGCTCGGCCTTCTCCACGGTGGGCTCGTGACAGCGAGCCCAGGCCTTCCCGTCGGACCCCCAGAAAAAGCCCGCAACAAAAAAAAGAAGTCCCAAAATTGGGCATCCCAGTCCCACTGCGAAGTGCCAGGGGCTGGAGGCGCGAGAGGGAGGGCCGGTGGGGAACAGCTGCTGTACATTAAATTCTGTGAGTGCTGCTCTGTGCAGAACTACAGAAGAACGCACCCAACGCGGTGCAACCTTATCTTAAAAAGCCAACGTTCTCAACACAAAATCCTTACATAAAACCCTGTGAAGCACTTAAATACAAGCGGTTTCTGTCAAACCGCGCTCGTTCCTTCGTATCGCGTTCCTCCCGCGGTGGGTTAAGCCGCCGCTCTCTCTTTGCACGTGCTTCTCCCTTTCAGTTTACGCTGTGAAAGCTCCAGCGCCCAAACCCAACTGCTGCCCGCCCTCGGCTCCCAGAGCCCCGGGGTTCCATTCTCTGCAGAGCTGCTGCCCGGGTTTACCCAGCGGGAGACGGGGCGGTGAAGGTGAGCGAGGAAGTCATGTAACGCCGTAAGGTGCCTCTGGTCCCCATGGGCTGTTTAAAGCCACCTTTCCCTGTACCGGGGCGCTGCTTTGGCCTCGCCTGCGTGGTGCTCGCCCCGCGCGTCCCCTCGCTGTCACCCGACCGGCAGCATCCGTCACATCACGACACTTCACCCGGGCTATAGTTTCACCACCGCAGAAGAAACTTACTGCACAGGCCCTTATAGGGATAAGTAACACATCTAATTACCATATCCTTAGAATAGATGTAATATAAATTTCATTACTCACTTAAAAGTTCTAAAGTTAACAGCATAAACTTGAAGTTGAGTAATTAAGTAATCCTTATATAGACACTTATTAAAGTATTTATACATATTATCTTAAATCTACATCTATCATTTTGCCAATTAAAATTAGGACTTTAATTGCAATTAAGTAATTTAATTGCCAATTGAACAGCAAAATTGCTAAGTGACTAATTTTAATGCCTATTTTAATTACCAATCATGACTGGGGAGGGAGCTAATCAAGCAGTATCAGAGTAATGATGTGAAAAAAAAGGGAGAACAAACATTCAAGACTACATGCTTTTTTAAAAAAGAGCTCTAAATTAAATAAATGCAAACACAATTTTATACATGTGGTGAAATGCTGTATTTTGGTACCTGAAGGCACAAGCACAAAGAACACATTTAATTACAGAGAACCGCTGCTTTGCCCCCAAAGTGCTGAGGATGATGTGCCCGCTCCCTCCCACCGCTGGCTGAGACCCCCAAAGGTGAATCAGGAGCGTTTTTGGCCCTGAACGGCCCCACAAGAGAGCCGTTCCCAAGCATACTCCAAAAAATAAAAACCCACCTTCCTGAAAGGCTGCACCCGCCGCTAACGAGGTTTCCCAGCTCGTTAGAGCAGCTGACACAGGAGGATGCACCGCAGCTGGCCCCACGGGCTGGATTTGGAGACGGTCTGTGTGTAGCACTGCGTCAGGTACCGTTATTTTCAATAAAAGCGCAAAAATTCATGTCACTCCTATCTGTGAGTGTTGCAAACTCCCAAGGAAAAGTTGGTGTTTAAGGCTGAGAAGCGCAGGCGCTGCCCTGTGGCAGCCGTAGCTGTACATCCATGAGGAGAAAGACCATAACTGGATCCCCGTGATGGAGTTTCTGTCATTCCAGCCGGGACGTGGCAGCCTGGCACCGATGATGCACCCGGCGCCTGCGGTGCAGTGGTGGCGGTGGCCACCATGGCCAGACACAGTTACCGCTGTGGCTGGTGCCCGCGGTGACCGCCATACATCAGGAACTCCACCGAACACCCTCCTGGTTTAGCCCAGCCGGCGGCGAGGGCCACGCAGCTGCTCCGTCACTGCCCCCCCGCAGTGGGTAGGGAGAAGAGGGAGAAAAGGAAAAAACTCATGGGTTGAGATAAGGCAGTTTAATAGAACAGTAATGGAAGAGGAAAATATAACAAGAACCGCAACAGCAACAACAACAATAATAATAATAATGGTAAAAGAATATGCAAAATCAAGTGATACAACGCAAGCTGCTCTCAGCACCCCATGGTCACTTGCCCAGCCCGTCCCGATAGCAATCACAGATTCCTGCCCCCCCATTTATGTACTGAGCATGACATCTGTGGTATGGACTATTCCTGTGGCCAACTTGTCCTGTCTGTGCTCCCTCTCCGCCTCTATGGGAACCTGAAAAAGTCCTTGACTAACATAAACATTACTTATCAACAACTAAACCAATACACGTTATCAGCAACTCTATCCCAGCTGAAACCAGGACACTCTGGCAAGTGTTTGAAGAGAATCCCAGAATCCCAGCGTGGCCGGGGTCGGCAGGGACCCCTGGAGACCATCTGGTCCCAGCCCCCGCCAGAGCAGGGTCCCCCAGAGCAGCTGGACAGGAACGCGTCCAGGCGGGTTTGGGATCTCTGCAGAGCGGGAGACTCCGCACCTCTCTGGGCAGCCTGGGCCAGGGCTCGGGCACCCTCACAGGAAAGGAGTTTTCCCTGCCGTTGAGATGGAATTTCCCGTGTCCCAGTTTGTGCCCGTTGCCCCTTGTGCCGTCCCCGGGCACCACTGAGAAGGGTCTGGCCCCCTCCTCTCGCCCCCCGCCCGTTAGCTCCTGCTGAGCATTGCTGAGATCCCCTCTCAGCCTGCTCTTCTCCAGCTGAGCAGCCCCAGGGCTCTCCGCCGTTCCTCAGCACAGGGATGCTGCGGTCCCTCGGCATCTCCGCAGCCACCGCTGGACTCATGATGTTTTGGGAAAGGGAAGCTTAGTTTCCTCTTCAACAGGGGAAAAGTTTAAGACAGAAAGGTACGGGCTCTCAGAAGACACGATGTGCACAAGCGGCTGCTGCCACTGGTGTCAGGAACCCCCGCCACAGGCCAAGACCCGGTTCCCTGGGGACAAGGCTGCGAAAGAGGCAGTACCGGGCCCTGGAGCTCCCGCAATCCATCCCCGCTCTGTGACCACACGCTGCAGGGGGATGTTTCCGCTGACAGATACTGGTGGTGACACCGAGGGATTCAAAATAAGAAGCATCACTTCAGTGAATACCTTCCAGAGGGACAGAGGACCAGGGCATCTTTTTGTCCATTGTCACGTTAGCACTTCTTTACCTGAGAGGTGAAGGCAGAGCCCCGATGGGAAGGCAGAGCCATCAGAGCGTGGGGGGAGCTCACGGCCAGACTCGGACGCGAATGGAGCAGTTCACGAGCACTGCATTATATCTTCCTAAAACTTCCAAAGGAGCATCATTCTTCTTTCTTTCCTGCTCTTAGTCCACTCCTGAAACTCAGTCATGAGGTATATAAGGTATATATTACAGTATATAAGCTATTTATTACAGTATATAAGGTATTTATTACCTATATAAGGGATATATGGTATTTATATTAGGTATGAGGTGTATATATATATAAAAGGTATTTATTACAGTAGTATTTATTTCCACTTATATTCTTACTAACACGTGATTATTCTATGGAAGACTATAAAGCTGTATTTTCCCTTTATTATCACCGGCAAGCCAGCGCGACGGGTGGCACGTCAACGTCTGCCGGCTTTGACAGCTGTCAAGGCCCCCGAATGCAAATAGATGTTTATCGCCCGTGAAGTCTGGCTGGGTTCGGCCACGTCCCTCGTACCACAGCAACGAGACCCCTTCACCATCTCGCCACTCCGCAGGTCAAGGCACAGAAATTCATCTCCCCCACACTGAGCCATTACATTTATTTAACTAGTTTTTTTTTTTATTATTTTTCCCGGGATATATTTGATTGATATCCTTCGAGGTGAAAGGCTAAACCGGCCCATATGGCGCGTGTTTGCTTTCCATATGCTCTCTGCCCATCCGTGCTTAAGCTGACGGTAGCAACATCTGCCCTCCCCAGTGATCCAGCTGTGCGGGAACGGCTTGGTGGAACCATGCGACCAGTTTAAACCAATTTAAACCCAGCTGCCGCTCTGGGGAGGGGGGTCCTCGCCCCCAGCCCCCCCGATACCTGATCCGCCGCTGTTTGAGGTAATTTGCTTGGGTTTTGTCGCTTTTGGATTTTCAGATCAGGTTGGCAATAAGGAGGTGCAAAGGGGTGGTTTGATGTCAGCCCAGCATCCTCTGGATGGAACCGGCTCCCCAAAATGGGCTATTTTTAAGTGCCGCGCAAAGTTTTCTTACATAAAACACACATCTATATACTTAAACACACACCCCCACGCAGAGAGGGTATAACGCGTACGTAGATTGGGTGTTTAACTTGGCAGCGTTTTCCTAAAAGGTTTGGAAATGCCAAAAGTAGTAACTACGCTGCAGAGACGATTATAGCTTCTCATTTGCGATTCATTTCTGAATTTCTGTAGTCTGACGAGGATGCCAGCCCTGTTGGAATAATCGCAAAACAAGCCCAAGATTCTCCCAGGAATGGCGCTGGGATGGCGACCGGGAAGGGGCAGCCCCATGAGCAGGTCGGGGAAGGGTGCACCATTCCAGCTCCTCCAGTCATTTTGCTTCCAGTAGAATATATGAATGTAATTACACTTTTTTCCCCCCAGAATTTATGTATGTGGGCTGTGGAGCTGCACGTGGATCAGATGCTCCTGATCAGACACCTCTCCAGGGGATGCATGTCCCTGCCTGGAGCAGCATGTTTGGCCACCGACCCCAGAAGAAGACAGTGGTGACAGCGGGAAGGGCTGGCTCTTTGCGTGTGTGCTGACAGGGATGCCCAGAGTAAAAGCAAGCCATCCATATTTAAAAGCACAAGAATCCCAAGCCATGATTTTTCAAGTCCCCTCACTCTTGTTTCGTGTTTTCCAGCCATGCCATCACCAGGAGCCCTGGCTGGTGATGGTACCCGGAGCACAGAGATCACGCCATGGCAGGGTGGCGAGAGAAGGTCTGCGCATCTGGAGGGGACCTGTCCCCTCTGCCCCACGCGTTTCCTGAGCGGAGAAGCTCCCATTAGCGACACATGGGGAATCAGGATGGTGATGGCGATGTGCAGTGTCCCAGTGGCTGGGGTCTGGCTGCGGTCATGATGGAGGTGGCCGGGACCCACGCTGGCCGTCACCTGGCTCATTTGGGAACCGGCTCAGGGAGCAGCTCCAGGCTGTTCTGCCAGCTCTGGGAACCCCCAAAAAATGTCACTTGAGTGATGTGCTTCTGTCACAAGCATTCTAAAATAGCATAATTGCACTTTGTTTTCCCCATAGTTTGGGAATTAACTGACAAAACACAGAGAAATCTGGTTTAATTAACTACTCTCTTTAAGAGAAATCCTTTCCTGTTTTGGGAGGGATTTTCTCAACACAACTGGGATCCTTCCCCCTCACACAGTTCCCAGAAACACATTCCCTGGAAGACACTGCTGTATTTGACTGCGGGAAAACAAAAATTCCCCAAAGTTGGGAAAAGGGGCAGGTTTCCATCGCAGCCCCCCCGGGCAGCCGGCCGGGCCGGGAGGTGTTGCTGGCTCCGTCTCCAGAGGGACAACGCCATCCGGGGGCCCTGGGGCACGGTGGGGTCGATGATGAGCTCCGAAAGCGCCTCTGGGTCTGCCCAGGGCCGGCGCTGCTCCCATCTGCAGCCAGGAAAGGCTCAAAGACACAAATCCAAGAATTTTTCCTCTGAGATGTGGTGTTTTTCATTACTGGGGCCTCATAACAAGAGGGTGAGGTTGATCACGGTGTCAGGAGGCCAAATGCCAAAACTGCCTGTGTGAGAGTGGGTGTTTCTGGGGACATCAGAGCATCGTTATGCTCCCTCCTGCCTTGCGGTGGCTTGCGTAAAGCCTCGCAGATGTGAGACACAGTGCTGGAGGAATGTCTGGTCTGACCGAGTTACCAGGAGTCTATTTCTGTCATCCCCAACCAGAGGCAGTTTGTTGAAGTCCCCTCAAACAATTTGCCATAGGCTGGACTTGCCGCCAAAGGCACGGAGCGTTTGTCCCGGTGAATTCATCGCCGCAGAGGACGGCCGTGAGCCCGCGCTCACTAAAGGAGTTGCACACAAAGATGTTGTGGTTTAAAGCAGCGGACGTGTGGCCTGCCTGTGCAGGGGCGGCAGGCAGCGGCCTCGGTAGGCCTCACCAGCCCTGCTACAGCGTTTGAGGACTGACGTGCACTGCTTTGGGGCCAAATCCTTCCCCTTCTCTCAGGTTATGGAATTGTAGAATCACAGAATGGTTTGGGGTTGGAAGGGACCTTAAAGCCCACCCAGCCCAGGTTGCTCCAAGCCCCCTCCAACCTGGCCTTGAACCCCTCCAGGGATGGGGCAGCCACAGCTGCTCTGGGCAACCTGGGCCAGGGGCTCACCACCCTCACAGCAAAGAATTTCTGCCTTACATCTCATCCAGATCTCCCCTCTCTCAGTGTCAAACCCTTCCCCCTTGTCCCATGGCTCCCCTCCCTGATCCAGAGTCCCTCCCCAGCTTTCCTGGAGCCCCTTGAGGGCCTGGAAGGGGCTGGAAGGTCTCCCCGGAGCCTTCTCTTCTCCAGGCTGACCCCCCCAGCTCTCCCAGCCTGTCCTCCCAGCAGAGGGGCTCCAGCCCTCCCAGCATCTTTGTGGCCCTCCTTTCGACCCCTTCTGACATGTCCATGTCCTTCCTGTGCTGAGGGCTCCAGAGCTGGACACAATACTCCAGGTGGAGGTGTCCCCAGAGCGCAGCAGAGGGGCAGAATCCCCCCCTCGCCCTGCTGGTCACGCTGCTGGGGATGCAGCCCAGGCTGCAGGGGGTTTCTGGGCTGCAAGTCTTAAGAAAATAATTTTCCATTGAGGCTGTAAGCCTTGAGGCCTCCTGAAATAGATATATTTTGGGTATTTTACCCAGTATCTTTGAAAACTGTTATGGTCATGACTAGCAAGAGGGAGACTCGTGCGTGCCAAGCTTGCAGAGCTGCGCTGGAGTGTGCCAGCCCCAGTGGGTGCCAGCCAATTCCTCCGTCCCAGCATGGCTGGGGATGAAGTCGGGGCAGAAGCAGAACCCACTGGTCACGGGCCACCAGGGCTGTCCCTGGGCTGGCATTCGGCTTTGCCCAGGGTACCCCCAGTCCCATGGCACCTGTCAGACACTGGGTCCGCCCCAGCCGGGATGAGTCCCCAGGCGAGGGGCTTTCCCCAGGGATGCCCAGGTTTCATCCCCCGGTGAAGTCCTGCTTGGCAAAACATACATTTAATTTCTAGAGGTGACCAGGTTGTATTTTTCAATCATTGCTCTGAACTAAGTCTGAGTTGTAAAATACAGTCTGTTTCTGGCAAGCGGGCTGTTAAAGCTTATCTCACGGCTGAAGGTGCTGGTGATCACGGACAGAGACCTGGGTGTGCTGGGTGACAGTCACCCACAGCGGCGTTATCAGCATCCTCTCTTTGTCCCACCACGCGTGTGACAGTCACCTTCCTCTACAGCTGGGTCCACGTCGGGTGGCCAGCAGTTAGCAAGTGCCAGAGCACACATTCAGAAACAAAATCTCATGAGCATTCTGTCTGTCTCCTGGGGGAAAGGCTCACACCGTACTGCAGACTTCAGAAAATAGTGGTAAAATGAAGAAAAAAGCAACTCATGATAGTTATGAATTTGCAAAACTCTTCATGTATGTGACGGGTGCTGTCATTAGAGGTAAATGGCAGGGAGAATAAACCCATTAATGCAGGCTGTTAATTGAAAACAGGACTTGTGTAGAGAATGGAGTTTGTAATTATGAGAATAGTTATTAAAATACCATTTTTCTTTTTAAAATGCCTGACTTTAATACAGAATATCAAGGAGTTATGTTTAAAGAAATTAATTATTTCCAATGCATCAAAAAGGGAAGTCTAAGCTGAAAATGATTTACCAAAATTGTTAAGACAGATTTTTAATTATCAGTTTCAAAATGCTGTCGTAGAATATCAGCTGAACCTTATTTTTATTTTCACTAAGAAATGTGCTCTACTCCTGTGTGGATTCTGTTCCTTTCCAGGGCGTTCTCGAGCTGTGCCCTGGGTCTGCCATGGTGGTGGATCACAGGGGGGCCTTTTGGGGCTCCTTTTGATCCTGCCCGCAGCAGTGTTGGTGCTGGTGATTTTCTTCCTGGTCTCCCAGTCCCCAGGGTGGTTTCCGGGGTGCGATGCTGCTCCCTTTGTTGCCTCTGCTCCCGGCTGGGCTCCAGCCAGTCCCCCAGCTCTGCGCCCGGGGGTCTTTTGCATTCGATGCTTTTTGGAGCCCCAGGGTGATGGGGACCGGGGCTGGCTCTGGATGGCAAGAAGGGGGCACCCACCCTCTCCTCTGGGCTCCAGGCGCTTCCCAGCCTCCTCCCCGCTTCGGAAGTGTGCACCAGGGGATTCCCAGCACGGCAGCTGCTCGCTGCTCCCAGAGAGATGCAGGTATCGTGCAAGAGTCGGGGGAACAAAGATGCCAAGGGACTGGAGCATCTCTGTGCTGAGGAACGGCGGAGAGCCCTGGGGCTGCTCAGCTGGAGAAGGGCAGGCTGAGAGGGGATCTCAGCAATGCTCAGCAGGAGCTAACGGGCGGGGGGCGAGAGGAGGGGGCCAGACCCTTCTCAGTGGTGCCCGGGGACGGCACAAGGGGCAACATCAAGGTGTTAAGGCAAGTCCTCAGCAGGATGCAGAACCTCAAAAGGCATGTTGGGAGGACCCATATTTTCCATCTCTCGATGACTTACTGAGGAGGGTGTCGGAGCGTCGACCCGTCTTGTTCTCCCTGCCACGCTCCTTGGCTTTCAGCAGGGATCGGCTGGAATTTGGTGCAAATGGAACACTTCCATCCACCCAACGGCACACAAAGTACATGCTGACCATATCCACTCAATGAAATAACTATGGAGAAACAGGCAAGCAATAATACACGATAAATAATATAGTCTTCTCTGCAGCATTTGAAACACAGTAACTAATAAACACTGATTTGAAAAAGAGTAGTGTTAAATCAAAATATCCAAACTGTAGTTCAACCTGCACACAGAAAGGAGAAAAAACTGGCTTGTTTTTCAGTTTTAACTAAATGGGATCTGGTTCTTCAATATGAAAAACTAGATTAAAACTGAGGTAAAAATTGAATCCCATTAATGTTACTAGTAAATAAAAATATATTATTTCTTGGATGAGGGAGCTTTAATAATGACTGGTATCATAAAGAGAGAAATCAAAACCGGATTGTATATTCACCAGATTGTTCAATACAAAAGCCAACAAAATTAGGCCATATTGATGTGATAAGCAAAAAGAAATATATTAGTTTCCAGATCACAACATTCCAGTACAGGATATCATTGGAAAACCGAGTCAGTCTTTGTACCAGTCAAATCCCTATTAAATTAGCCTACACTTTGCAGCGAGCAAATCTACAGAACTGGTCCCTATTGACATATTGATAATGAGATGTAAATATATTGCTTTCTGGTTGACAGCGTTTCAGCATCCCACCAGTGCTGGTGGACCCCGTCACGGTGATGGCAGCCCGTGGTCCCCGCAGGGTCGGGTGCCCTGGGAGGGGGCACTGCAGGAGAACATCCCCACTGCTGCAAACGGAGTGAGCCCAGGTTAATAACAGAGCAAGGACGGGGACAGATTTTTGATGCGTAGTCTCTGTGCTGCGAGGCTTGGTCAGCTTGCTTTGGAGTCAGCAGCAACTTCTACGTGAAGGGACAAGAATCAGCCTGGCTGATTCCCAGTTCCATGGGAAGTTGACGTTTTTTTCTTAAAGTTTCTAAAGAAAGAAAAAGTTTAGTCTAATTTCTAAAGAAGTGTAAAGTTTTAGTCTTCCTCGTTTACCTAAAAAACTGGCCATATAATGGCTTTGTAAGAACTTACCCTCTCTGCTGTATGAAGATCCTATTTAACACACATTGTAATGGTCTTGTGTGTCTAATTATTCTTCGGTCTTATATTAAGGTACTTTGACACTGCAAGCTCACAACAAACTAGAGCAGCATTTAAGAAAAGCTAGACCAGTGAAAACCCCTTTGATAGATGTGGCCAATAAAGTAGCTACTGCAGCAGTAAAAGCGCATTTTTGTTTCGCTCTCAAATACACCACACCTTGCAGCAGGTTAACATCTGGACAATGAGCCTGGGAAATGTATTTGGTGGGACTCAGCGCAGGAATTAGCTGGATGGGCTGGGAGATTGAAAAATGCAAATACCCCAAAGCTCTTGGCCCTGCCTTAAAAGACATGTCCCGGGACGGCGGGCGGCAGGGGGGGCCTGCGGGAGCAGAGGGGCTGGTTCTGGGGGGAGACGCAGAAGGCGGGCAGGGAAAGGGCAGGAGGAACCACTGTGGGGATGGGAGAGACAACATTTCTTGTTTAAATCGTGTCAATATATTAGCAAGGTGGAACGGGCACATCCACCCCCTCTCCCTACCCACACACCATCCGGTATGGAGACTTACTTTGACGGAGGGATCGAAGGAAAACTTGGGGAATACCTTCAGTTTGAGGTACGAGGTAAATGCTGTTATTAATAATGTGTTTAATTCCAAGTGGCATCCAAATCGGGTAAGTCTGGGAAGGTAAAACGAGGGGGAAATTTTGCCGTAAGATTAATGAGAAAATACAATTAGCTATTCTCAAAGAACAGGCAAAGTGCTAAACGTTACAAGTGGCATTTCAAAGGAGTTCCCTGAGTGTTCTCTGAGCCCTGCAAAGGGCAGATCTTTTCCTGCAGGTCCGTACTACGTGCCCAACTCCGTTCTAACCCCCCGAGCCAGCGCCTGAATTGCAATGGTGCAGGGTGAGACCCGATGGCTCAGGATCTTGCTTTTTCCAAACACTACACGTTATTGCTACTTTATCTAATTTAAGCTCCAAAGTGAAAAATACCCCTTATTCACCCCTTATTTTTTTTATTTCTTTTCTTCTTCTGTTTTCCTGTGTTTTGCTACTTTCTGGTTCTGAGTAATCGCATCTTTCTCAGCCTTAACACCATAACAGGGTAGGAAGTGCAGAGCCCATGGAAGGAGTTTCCATGACACACGCTGGTTTGTCTTCCTCGAGATGAACTTGAGACTCCACGTAGAATATCCCTTACAGGAATTTGCTCACTTGAGTAATAGCACTAAACTCCTGTCCTGAGGGTTTCTCAGTTATTCATGTTCCTGACGTCCACTGCCACTGAGATTTTCACTTTGCTCAGTTTTTTACTAATAAAAAATTCTTGTTGTTCTTCGGCGCATGATGCTTTTTGACAGTTATCTTTAGGTTCGTTTGCTGTAATATGTCTGCCTGGCAGCAGAACCACAACAGGATGCCATAGATGACTTCTAGATGCTCTTCTAAGACAGTATTTGTGTCAATCTATTTGCACTAGTGCAGAGGAATAAAGCGGTTATTCTGATATTTTTATATAATGAAAATATATATAATAATTACTGAGTTAATTATTCTTATAATTCAGTAATTATACTATTACTGAAATGAGATAAAATGTAAAGCTTCCAGTTCCTATCAGCTCCGAAGTAGCCTAGTAAGAAAAATTGAATCCGATTGCCTTTTTTGCAGGAGCTATCAGTAGTAGCCCTATCAGCAGTAGCAGGGGTTGTGGGCTGCTGTAACCAACAGCGATGAACAGTCCTTACTACGTGCAAAACAGCACTTGTGGGTATGAGGCCACGTCTCCAGGTCCGTTTGGTTGTATACATTTTTATCATAAGCTTAAAGGGCTACACACCTCATCCTGTAAGGGCTCAAAATTATTTATTTCCAAAAGATTTACATCTTCCTGTTGTCTGAAAAAAAACACTCACGTTTGGGATTCCAGATGTAACCTGAAGAGCACAAAGAATGGAGAAGCAAGAGATTCCCCTGGAGAAAAGGGAGCACTGGCGGCTGAAATGCAAGGTAGTAATTTGGAGTAGGAGTTATGCTTGATTTAAGACAATGAGTATGAGCCTTGCCTTCTTGTTGTGTAATTTCAGGCAATCAGGAAAGATCTTACTTAATATTTGTAATGATACTGTGGTTCAGGCTGGGCTAATGAGCGTGTCGTGTGATGCTTGTGAATAGGAGGTGATATGTTTCAATCGGGATGTAGATACTTCCAAAGCTTTTCTAGGAACAACAAAGACTGTTCCAAGAGAGAGCTCATAAAATATCCTCCTTAAAAATATGACACTCAGGAAGCAAACTGGGAAAAAATAAAATGTTATGTATTATGTTTCTGCATGCTGGGGACGGAGTGAGAACGGTCAACACTTTAGGAAATAATAATAATAATAATAATAATAATAATAATAGCGTACTTTTGCAAGGTTGGGGTCAAATATTTTGCAGAGCATTTTAATCGGGCATTCTCTGAACAAACATAAAGTGTCCTGTGGCACGGTCTGTCCCAATGAGACTGCCATGGTGGGGTCCAAACCAGCTCTGCCTTGGCATCACTCGCAGGGGTGTAAATTAAAGGCCTGTAAAGAAAGCAGGAGCATTCCTCTGTCCAGACACTTTAAACTGTGTGAACCTGTATAATTGTGCTAGCCTCTGTCTTTCTGAGCTTTACAAAAACCCTCCTATTTGCCTCAAATCCCGCAATGTTAATTTTCATCTCTGATTATGCCGCAGACCAGTCGAGGCTCTTTTATGAAGTCATGCCGACTCCTACCTGCTTCCCAAGGGCTAAATTTGCCTGAGAAAACCATTGTCATATTGTGTAATTAATTTGCCAGTCAAATAATTTCTGCAGGGCTATATTTTACTTATCTGCTTGCAACCCTAATGAATCTCCCAGTTCACTACTTTAATCCTTTTTTTTCACCTTTTTATCTCCTTTTTTAACTCTAACTTTCATAATTCTTTACTATGGGCTGATGTGTAACCTGTGTTTTTGGGATGTTCTTATGATGTTGTCGGCGGGAACAGCGAAGGCCAGCTGAACGCTCGGGATGGGCAGCACGCCTGGGGTGGCTGGGAGCGAATGAAAGACTTCTGTGCTTCATTCCTCCAGTTCACCACCACGAACAAGGGAGTTAATGCAATAAAAATCAAAGACGTAAAAATACAGGAGGAAAAGCAGTTTGTATTTGGAGGACCGAAGACCGTAACTTCATTCAGACTCAGTCTAAGATACGTGCAGAACTTCCTAAAGGTAATTCCGAGCACTATATTCCCCGATTAGTGGCAGTAGATAAAAACTGTTTGGTAAATAACATCAGCAATTTTTTTAGTTGTTCAACTTTGCAAATCACAACTCTGTCCTCGTTTTTTTCTAACGTACTTACCTTTTCAAATGCTTTGGTAAGTGGCGTAAGTCGTTAGTTTGTTGTTCATAACCCCTGAAATTTGTCACTTTATGGCTTTCCTGGTCTGCAGCAGGAATGTTTTTTGAAGGATGAGAGGAACGCGAAATAAAGTGTAAATAATGTAACAGATTCGTGAATATTCTAAGCTGACTCATTTGGATACTTGCAAACAAATGGACAATATGATCATATGATAGAAGAAAAATAACTGTAGCTATTTATTAATAAACGGCCGACGCCATTGCCACGGGCGCCATCACCTTGGAGAAAAATTGCTGTGGAAAATCCAGACTGAATTTAAGCATGTACCAAATGAGAATTGATGAAAAAGGCAGGACCATGAGCAGACCTAGTGAAAAGCCCATCCCCAGGGCTAAGGAAGGGCCCCCTGAAGGCGCATGAGGTTCGGGAGGTACCAGGAATGAGTTAATCCCCACAGGGAACGCAGAGGAGCTGCCAGATGCCAGAGTGACAGTGTTTTTCCCTGCTGTCAGCACAGGAACCCAAACACAAAGAGGTGAATGTAGCCCTCGGAGGGAGCTGCTGCACGTCCAGCCTGTGCCGGGGCATCCAGCAGCGTTAAAAACTGCCCGGCACAAGATGACAAAGTGTTTCCTGGAAGCAGGGGCTGCCTCAGAGCCCTGGGCGCTGCGGGCCAGAGGGAGGGAGCGGGAGATGTGCCTGTGGCAATGCCATTTCTGCCCCCTGGGCTTTGAAGGACGTACGGTGCCCCCGAGTCGCTCTATAGCCCTCAACGGGTCATTTTGTTTTACTTTACAGCTCAGTGTAAGGCATCTTATTTTCTCCCTTAGCACCCTCATGTTGACTCTTGCCTGAATAATACAATTCATTCTGTATTTGGTAGGTGACGGTCTGGAGGTTGTTTATACGGAGCTGCAATAGAAGCGTTGTTTCACTTTAATATAGGCAGCGCATAAGCTCTTGTATTGGTTCCAGAGGGAGAGTAATTAAATACTTGCAGATATGCTTTGGATCTGGAGCTGCTCTTCTCGGCAGCGGGAATGTGCTCTGCTGCATCCCCCTCCCGAGCGGGACGTTTCACCGTTGGAACGACTGTCCGTCAACGCTGAGAAACCCATAAAGGCATAGTAATATCTGTATTATTCATTTTCTGCTATTCTGAAGTCTACGGAAAGGTAAACAGAAGGAGAAAAACCTGAAGAGAAGGTTTTAAATTGCTTTGTGTTTTTATTGCAGTGGTTGGTATTAACCTGCTCTGCACCCTTGGCTCAGAGCTTCCGGGCTTCCCGTTAACAGACACATCCAATAGTTTGTATGTCGTGTTAATTATGAAAATCAAATTCAGTAACTCCTAGAAAGCTGCTTCTTAAAATCTGTTTTGAAGAAAGTCAAGCTGTTAAATGCTGTTTTCTGACAGGATAGAAAAACGGGAGTCGCTGAGGTTACGAGTGTCAAGACAAGAGGAAACGGCCTCAAGTTGCACCAGGGGAGGTTTAGGATGGATATTAGGAAAAATTTCTTCATGGAAAGGGTTGTCAAGTGTTGGAAGAGGCTGCCCAGGGCAGTGGTGGAGTCGCCATCTCTGGAGGGGTTTAGAAGCCGGGCAGACGTGGGGCTGAGGGACATGGGTCAGTGGGGGTTTGGGCAGTGTTGGGTTGGTGGTTGGACTCGATGATCTGAAAGGACCCTTCCAACCCAGGCAATTCTGTGATTCAGTAAGATGGGGCACACTGGAGGAACCATGCTGGGTGGCGAAGGGGCCTCCTTGTCCCAGGCTCTGTGAAACGGGCACGGTTGCTTCTGGCACCTTCTTGTAAGAGCATGAACTAAACGCACTCCAGTATTACGTGCTGTCATATAGATGCGTATTGAGGGGAGAATAGCACCTGGATTCTGAAAATAAACCTGAATGGAGAGTGGGACCAGGCAGTTCCCACTAAAGCTAAGGGAAGTTGCTGGTTTTGCTGGACATGTGCCACTGAAAGAACCTGGCTGGGTTCTTTTGCTTTTAGTCTCAGGGCTCTAAACCTTCCAAGTCCTTGTTTAGAAAGGAAAATATCCTAGAAAAGGGGAATTTGATGTCATGATACACTAGCTCTTACTTGGCAACTTGGAAGCTGCAGATTTACTAGGAGAATCTGAGGTTCGGGAAGATGTACTGAAGACAACAGTGTTTAGGTGGGTCCTTAGTGCTCCCTTCCCCACTGTGTGCGCTGCGGGCTCCTGGGGAACCAGCCGGGGGTCCTGGGGGGCTGGGGCACCACAGGGCACCACAGTGTGGAGGGAGAATCCCAGAATCCCAGCGTGGCCGGGGTCGGCAGGGACCCCTGGAGACCATCTGGTCCCAGCCCCCGCCAGAGCAGGGTCCCCCAGAGCAGCTGGACAGGAACGCGTCCAGGCGGGTTTGGGATCTCTGCAGAGCGGGAGACTCCGCACCTCTCTGGGCAGCCTGGGCCAGGGCTCGGGCACCCTCACAGGAAAGGAGTTTTCCCTGCCGTTGAGATGGAATTTCCCGTGTCCCAGTTTGTGCCCGTTGCCCCTTGTGCCGTCCCCGGGCACCACTGAGAAGGGTCTGGCCCCCTCCTCTCGCCCCCCGGCCGTTAGCTCCTGCTGAGCATTGCTGAGATCCCCTCTCAGCCTGCTCTTCTCCAGCTGAGCAGCCCCAGGGCTCTCCGCCGTTCCTCAGCACAGAGATGCTGCGGTCCCTCGGCGTCTCCGCAGCCTCCGCTGGACTCTCTCCAGCAGTTCCCTGCCCTTCTGGAACCGGGGAGCCCAGAACTGGACCCAGTGCTGCAGCTGTGGCCTCCCCGGGGCAGAGCAGAGGGGGAGGATGACCTCCCTCCACCTGCTGGCCACGCTCTTCTTACTGCCCCCCAGGAGACCATTGGCCTCCTTGGCCACAAGGGCACA
>VYZM01018883.1:774110-835205 GCA_013398915.1 Dromas ardeola | reverse complement strand
ATTTAGTGGCAGGGGCATAAAGCCCTCGGCAGCTGTCCCGTTTGTCTGTGTGTTGTCACCCTGCTGAGGGGCTGAGCCCTGCTGTCTCTGTTCACGGGTAGCCGTCTGCACATACATAACACATGGGGGGGGTTGCAGGACTCTTTCACTGGATTTTCTTTCTCAGGTAGAGCTGGTAGAATATAGCATCTCCTGTTATTAAAAATGCTGGGCAAAGAATAGGGTAGCTGTAGTAACACCGAGCTCTGGAAAATGAAAACGGTTACTTCTCGCTTGCCTTGAACGTTCTCATGGGACCATTTTGGGTGAGAGTGTGTTGGTGTAACAAGTAAGTCCTAAACTTTTCTGAGTTCTTATCTGAGTTCTTACCTCAAACCAGGACATTATCTCTTCTAACCAATCGCTTCAGTAAACATTTGTAAGGCCTTTACTACAGGAAAGGGTATAAATGTGTGTGTGTGTGTATAGACCTTGAGTTTAAACCAGCCAGATTTACTACCTGCTGAGTTTACTCTACTGTAAGCTGGTAGTAAAGGCACACTGCAAGCGAGCTCCTTTGCACCGCCGTTCCCTTCCCCGCTCTGAAGGAGTTGTGCTTTTCTTCCCTTGCCACCCGTCCTGGTGTCCCTTTGCTGCCGCGGGGCCCTCACAGCTGTGCCGAGCTCCGCGGGGGCCGAGGCACGGCTGGGCGGCAGGGACGCCTCGCCAGGCTGGCCGGGCACGCTGCGTGCCTGGCTACGAGCAGGACAGCCAAGGAGGCAAGGACAGCTTCCTCGTCAAGACTTGGAGTGCTGTGGAGATGAGACTCTGTTACCACTACAGACTCGTGCTTCTGTCCTCTGGTGGCTCTCCGGTGGTGGCTAGACCTCTCTCTGTGTCTTACTTTCATTCTCTGTGTTTGCAGTCTGCCTCTGTACCGAGCTCTCTGTGAACCATGGCTGCTGCCCTGCGATGGGGTTTCCACCCAGAAAGTTTCCCAGCATGAGAGGGTTGCTCGAGTGTAATTACACTGACGTTGGCCTGAAGGCTCTGAAGTCCCTTTGTAGGAGAATCTTCTGACCATGGATAAGAAGCAAGCTTGTAGGCACAGCTGTTAAGAGTGTGGTGTATTTTTAATTGAAGTTAATCAGGCCTTTTCTTTTTCTCACTCATTCATAGGTACGGTTCCTCAGACATGTTTAGTGATGAGTAGTGACAGATGATTACCTGGTAAAGACTCAATCTGGTATTTCAAGATCTTTAAGGGTTGGTAGCTAAGGCAAAATCCAGTATTGGCTCTTTATAATAGCAATAAGCAGAATATGATTAATTTTAATGTTAGCCATTTACCAATTTTGTTTAGTCTAACTTGGAATGAAAGTTTTGAGTAGGCATGTATGTGCATGTATGTGCAAAAAAATTATACACACACCTTATATCTGATTTATAGCCTTGCTTTGGTTGTATGCATATGGATATACACTTTGTTTTGCTTAATTATGTGTGTGCGCATGTATGCCTGCACAGGAGCATACTAATAATAACAGCTTTGTGAGCTAGGCCCTCATTACATAATGTAGTATTTTCTCTGGAGATCCATTTCTACCTGGTAATCTGTCACTAATAGAAATTTGGAAAGCTGGATAGATGTGGTAGGTTCAAAGGCCACTAATGCAAACAGCTTCCCAAATGAAAGCTTATATGGGTTCCTATCTGCTGCCTACTTTGTCTTCACACAAGTCTCTGCAAGCTTTAGCAAATATTTAAAAGAAATGTGCTTTTTCCACAGTCAGTTTGCAGTTGTTACTTTCTACTTTCCCATGTAAATATCTTGATAGTTTCCAAACAAGGGTTTGCATTTACAAGTAGCTCTGTTAAGCAACAGCTTACTTTTATCATAGCACTTGTTTACATGCGGGCAAACAGGACTTAAAGTATTATTTTACCTTTTCTAAAGTATATTGCTTGCCCTTCCAGTTGTAGTTTGCACCTGCATTTTTCCGGGGATTAGCTTTATCACCAAGGGTGTGCCCCTGCAGCTGATGTGAGCAGCGTGACTGCGACGTCCTGCCTCCCGAAGAGTGCGGATAGCTGTCCTTGTCACTGACCTGGGCGCCTGCCTGGCCCCTGCCGTGTTGGGCATACTCGGGAGAAAGGGGAACCACTGAAAAGCTGAGTGCTGGGTAAAAGAGAAATGAACACGAAATAAAAATTAGTTGTTTTGCTTTAGGGGTCCACTGTGGCTGTGGCACGGCTCTTGCTAATGTAGATGTAGCTCATTTCTTCTAAAAAGCATTACTTTAGAAAGCAATTTTTATTACACAATGAACAAACAATTTGTATACAAAACTCTTCTACAGGATCACAGTATTGCTTTTAGAAACATTCTGTGTCCCTAAATGACTTTCTTTGAGCCAGGTTTCCAAGCAAACGTGTAGCTCTGTCTCAAGAGGGGTTTTCAAACGCCAGATGAACTTGCTCTGGGTTATGTCCTGATAATGCTGGTGGAGCCCAGATTGTCCTTTCTCTGCTGGCCGCATGCAAAGTCTCAGACTGTGCCTTTTGGCTTAGCAAAGTGTTTCTCAAACCAAGCGTTGATTCTGATTTCAAAATGATACTGAATGCGCACCCCTCCGCTGGCATTAGATTTGCATGTACTATCAGGTCTCAATCTTTATTCCAGTATATATAACTAGGCTACTTCCTTGACACACCTAAGTAATCACCTAGTTTGTAGTTATTTTTTGAGCGGTGCCTGTTTGTATATGCAGGTCTATGTCCAGTCTTGTAATAAACAAAACACCTTGTTTTTTAATCCTTTCTCCTTTAGTGTTTGAACTGGGGGAAGGAAAGGTGGGGAGAAAACTGTGGAGATAGCTCAGTGTTAGGGTCAAGCTGGATTGGTAGACTGTCTAATCAAATATCTGTATTAACTATGAGCGGAATGAAGAATATCAGAAAAAAGGGTGAACAGCTATAAACTGTTTCTAACAAGAACATCTCTTTCTAATTACAGAGCAATTGGTTTATAGTATTTGCAAGTTTGTATTGTGTGTGTGGTGGGTTTTATGGCTGATATTAACCCCCACTAATACAGAAAGCAAGAATGACTATTTGAACTATTTAGGTAAAAGACAATGTTGGCACAAGAACAAAAAAGTACGGAAATCGTCCTGCATACGTTTAGTCAGTCGTCAGGCCGGAGACTAGGTTTGCCACTCCTTGGATGGCAGATTTTGAAGTAATCTTTCAATAGGACAGGAGGGAATTTAAATACTTTTCTGATAAAACTTGATAAATATATTATGATGTTTGTATGATGGGAAAGCTCAAAATACTTGTGACCTCGGTGTTTCTTTGTTTTCCTGCTAGTTCTTAGGTGCAGTGCTTGGGACTACAGCCACCATTGTCTGAGAGTATTGCCTCATTCTCACAAACATACTGCTTTCTCTGGCAAGATTATTACTGTCTGAAATCCCAAGAAAGATTTACAAATCAGACTTTTCCCCTCATTATCTGTAAGACACTTTTTTTCGTAGGAGGGTAATGAAACAGAAGAAAAAGAAGTGGTTAGGTTAAAAATACAAATAGCGGAAAGAGAAGCCAAAAAAGTTTGTTCCTTATAGGACAGAGCGTAAAGCAGTTGGTATCATCTAACGCTGGGTGGGAAGATCCTGGTCACCTGAGTACAGAAAGCAAATTGAGTAGTTTGAAGCAGTGGGGACCAAGAGAAGGAATGAGGATAGTACGCCTATTTTTTGCTTTGTTTTTCCTTTATTTTTGTGCATGACAAGTGCTGCAACTACTTTTGGGCACGATAGGCGAGCTAGTTGCCTGTACTGGAGCGTGGGAAGGATTTTCCCCATATGGTAAACTGCTGCTTTGCTTCCACTTATTAGTGCAGGGTGGCCTGCGGGGTTTCCAGGTTTTAAGTTCTGTGTATGGGAACTTACAAATTTGTGGCGTTGTCTGTGGCTTAAAGGGACTTGTAGCCCTGTGAGCTGTCTGGATATTGTGGGTTATGTTCTGTGCTTGGTTGGTGAGGTAGTTCTTGGATAATTAATTGAAGTGCCGTAACTTGTGTTTAAGAACCTGAAGCAACCATCGGAGGCTTTAGGAGAGGATCTGGAGGATCAACTCTGCTGTGCTGTCAGCCATGTTTCGTACCCACTGGAGCTCTTTCTTGGTTTGTAGCTCCGTTATAGATATCGCTTACAGTAATTACATGTACAAGTCACAAGTGCATGAGTCAGTGGCCCAGACTCCTGCTGGTGAGGTAGATCACAAGCTTTGGTTGCCGTTCAAAGCATGCTACTTTGTTCTCTTGTTCACTTTTGCTGTTGGTTAGGTAATAAGCAGCCCAGGAGATCAGCCCCTATCAGCTGCGGTAGAGATGCTTGATGGCTGTTAGGAGTGCTGCAGGGGAAGCATCTTCAGTTTGGGTTGGCTTAAACTTTAATTGCTTGCTTCTAAGATGCGTATTTCAGTTAGTATGGTCTGACATCCTATGTAATGTAGTACTAACCGCTTCAGTCTTTTAAAAAGCAGACAAGAACAGCTGTAGGAGAGCTGGTAGATGATCTTGTTGAAGGGGGTACTAACAGGATTATTTTCTGATGATGTCACCTTTTCCTTGTTATTTGGCCATTTCCTGCATTGGCACACCCAGAAACTGTCAGTAACACGCTCTCAGAGCAGTCCAGCTTTAAACACATAAGTTACCCATGGTAAGAGTCCTAATTGTGGCCTGTCTTACTGCTGTTCTGCACGCTGTCACGGTGGCCACCTTTTAAGTAGTCCTGCAAGAAGGATCAGAAGCTGAATTAGAGGGAGTGGAGGATAGTAACTTCCGCTGCTTGGAGGAGCAGAGGCGGCGCAAGACTCTCAGCTCAGCCCGGAGGTATGTCAGTCTGGGGCTCTCTTCATCCAAAACTTACCTGAGAAGCTTTTGGAAGGAATGAGAAAGATTGAATTAGACAATGCTACTGTGCCAATGGCAAGTTATGCAAACTGTAGTGGTGGTGATTATAAGTTTTCTATTTTTAAGTCTTCCATTGAGTGACTCACTTTATTAGATGTGTTCGTTTAAAATGGAATGTGAAGCACCCAGATTCCATGGTAATGGCCTCATAAAGCACTCAGATATACAACATAACAGATTGGATTTCTTCTCTTAATTTAACAGGTTTTGCGTCTCATACACCATGTCTGATGGCAGCATACAGGGCGTCACACACTCCTATTGCTAAGCTCTACAGTTTGTATCCATCTGTCTCTTCACTTTTGCTAAAGTAGTCATCTTTCTTTGATCTCTAACTCGCTATTCTGCATCTGAATTTTCCATCATTCCTTTGCCCTCCCTTTTCCCTCATTCCTCTCATTCTTTCCCCCAACTTTGGCCATGCGCTGCTTGGATCCAGCCCGATGTCTTAATAATAAGAAAGCGCTTGGGTTACAGGAATGCGGGCGATTGCAGCACTTGCTGCACTTGAGTGCTTCCTCGAGCAGGAGCCCTGGTAGGTGCCTGCATGCGCTGCGGGCTGTACCAAGTTACACAACTCAATAAGATCCAGGCAACAGCCGTTCAGCTACCTGGGCTGGGCATTACGGGAAATAAGGAAGGCGAGTCACACCTAGGAATTATATCAGGCTAATGGGAACTGCGGAGTGGCAGATGTTTGTCGCATGGGCCATGCTATTCAGAAGCACCTACTGAAGACAGGTGTTGAAATCCCTTCTTTAAAAAACAGGATGTAGGTTACACTTTGTATGCTATTTGGGTTTTGAATGTGGGTCTGAAAATGAAGCAGAAGAATCCTGCTTTTAAGCAGTGTATTAATTGAGGAAGCGGAGCCCTTGCCCAGGGTGCAGGAAGTCCGGGCTGTGTTAGCTCGTGGGGTTCACCCGGGGACCTCACAGAGGCAGGGTCACTGCTCCCCAGCCTGCACTCTGGAGTGGGAGCTTCCTATGGAAGTGGTTGCCGCATGCTGCTTTGCATCCAAGTGAGCGTGGCACTGGATTGCTGGTTAAGAAATGCACTGCAGGAGGGAGCCATTCCTACTGTGACAACAGTTTGTATTAACTTTTTTAACTTTTGGAAACTGAAAGCATGAACTCTTCCTGCTAAATCTTTGGTGTAGTTTCCATTTCATGTAACTAGCTCTTTCTTTTTGCCTTTTTTTTCCCCCCACCCTTTGTGTTTCCTTTCATGGTTTAAAGCCAATTTCTTATCAGGAATTCTTTAATAGCTAGAAGTTTGAACTAATGTCCCTGTGAATCTTTACCGATAATCAGCTGGTTCGCTGAGAAATGTTCCCTGTGGGTTATTCAGGTCTTTGGGCAGATCACGCTGTACACAAAACCTACTCCTCACGGCGTGCCGCTGGCTGCTCCTGTGCCAGTCAAGGGCTCCTTGCTCCTGCCGGAGCTTGTTCAGAGCCTGTCGGGAACCTCAGCCCACCCTGAAACCGAGGGCATGGGTCCAAAGGGTGCCATTTATGACCTATATCGAAACTAAGGATAAGGCTTAACATGTGGATTTACAGTGTCAGATGGCACTAACAGCTTTAAAGCACTATACACTGAGCCATTTTTAAAGGTGACTCAAAATATTTGTGTTGTGGAAAGATGACTTGTTTCTGACTGCATCGCTTCTCATGCTATTTGCTATTATAATTTTCATTAAAATAAAATTCAGTTTCCATCACAAGCTATTGATCTCAGCTTGGAAGAGAGTCAAGTTTTATTACCTACTTGCAAAAGACGAGACTTTTTTAAGCATAGGATCTTCTCTGTGTACAAAGCACTCTGTGTACAACCTTTGCCGTAACTATGTGAACTGCATTCTTTCCCCTTTCATCTTCTGCGCTCTGGTTTATCCTGCTTGGTGTGCTGACAGTAGCCTTTAGCAGCCCTTCTGAGATGGAACTTGAGGAGAAAACCCACAAGAGTATGTTTAGAGAGCCTGTAATTTCTCTTGGGTTGTGTGTGCACTGGGGCAGTGTCTAAGTGGTACTCCTGCCTAGAGGAGACCTTGCTGCATGCCATTTCCTACATGCAATGCCGTTCCTTTCGGAAAGACGCCGGAGCATTTGGGCAGGGAGAAATTGCGATGTGCGGTAGCAGGGCCCCACTGAAGAGTCTGGGGCAGCGCCTCGGCACGGCACACAGCAGCCCGGCACACAGCAGCCCGGCACACAGCAGCCCGGCACACAGCAGCCCGGCACACAGCAGCCCGGCACGTATCTATCACGTCCCCAACGGCTGTTTGTCTGGGGCTCTGCCCGCCTGCAGTACCTGCTAATGCCCTGAGCTCCATTCAGCCTCATCCAAATACATCTGCTCAGGCCTCACAAGCACGGGCTCACGGGTTCCTAGGATGAAATTGAGATGTTCTAGGTGTAAAAGCACCGTCTGTATGTTTGAATGCCTGTCTAGCTTTGTGTTGGAGTGGCTTATGTTAAGCCGTATTTTCCTTTTTTTCCCTGAATAAGCTCCTTTTACCGATGGTGAGCAAGATTTATGTGGCAATTTGAGCAGCTGGTCTCCTGGGAGTGTTCCTTTCTCCACAGAATTGCATATAATCTGGCTATCAGCTCTGAGTAGGGCTAATGGCACACGTACACGGCTGTCGGGCAAGCAGAGGGTAGCCCCTTACCCACAGCTGACGGTTGAGGCTAGAAATCCCTCCTGTCCAGAGGGCACCGAGCCTGCCACTGTCTTTGTGTTAAATGTTACCTTGCATAATGAAAGGAGCAAAATTGTTCTCTGTGGCATAAATTCACGTTAGTGCAGATGTGTCCACAGTGAGACTGGTGTAGGGTCCCAGTGCAGGAGTGATCCTGAACCCCATTCCCTGTGTGCCTGTTACCTTCATGTCCAGTGTGGTAGTGCATGGAGCTCGCCCTTGGTGACAGCTGAGGTGGCACAAACGGGTTGTGTTAGTCAAAAGGCTTGTCCCAGATCTGTATTTTGTTGTTTGTACACTGAAAAAACTGTGCTTGTTTGTAGGAGGAAGCTATGGGGCAGTCAGATCAAGTTGTAACAGTATGTGGGCAACCACATTTGTTATCCTTATTCTAAGGATAAGTCCTGAGGAGAAGGACTTGGGAGCATTGGTTGATGAGAACCGGCATTGTGCGGCAACATTCACCGGCAATGTGCACTGGCAGCTCAGAAACCCTGGGCTGCACCCCCATCAGCATGGGCAGCAGGGCGAGGGGGGGATTCTGCCCCTCTGCTGCGCTCTGGGGACACCTCCACCTGGAGTATTGTGTCCAGCTCTGGAGCCCTCAGCACAGGAAGGACATGGACATGTCATAAGGGGTCGAAAGGAGGACCACAAAGATGCTGGGAGGGCTGGAGCCCCTCTGCTGTGAGGACAGGCTGGGAGAGCTGGGGGGGGTCAGCCTGGAGAAGAGAAGGCTCCGGGGAGACCTTCCAGCCCCTTCCAGGCCCTAAAGGGACTCCAGGAAAGCGGGGGAAGGACTCTGGATCAGGGAGGGGAGCCATGGTTTTTGCCTCTGCTGCTCTTGAAGCAGCTTCTGTACTGCTGTGGTTTGCAGCCTGGTACATAGGTACACGCAGGTCTCCTTTCCCTTGGTTAGCAGTCCGCGTTCATGCCTGGCTCCATGTGGACGCCAGCTCTGGAGGTGATGGGAGCAGGCAGCCACCGTCTGGGCTCCCCGCCTCTGACTGCCCCTGCCCGAGTGTCAGCGCTTGCAGGTGCTGCTGCAGCTCTGCAGACTTCTGCCCGTGTTGCGTTGCTTGCGCTGGGTTCTGTAGGGTAAAAAGTTTCACTGATAGAAATTTGAAGGTGGAAAACGTTAGTATACCAAAAGACTGGTATAACAGACGCCACTCTAAAGATTTTGTATCTCATCCAGCATTTTCAAGAAACCCATTTTGAGTTGAGCTTTCATTTGATTTTGATAATAATTTAACTTCTGAAGACTAGCTGTCCCTTATTTATACATATGGAGGAATTTTTATTGCATGCAATCGGCAGTGGAGTTTGTTGGGTTCCTAATAGAGATTCTGTATAGGAAACTGTTAAATAAAAGCTGTTTACTTGCCCCTATTGTATTGTGTTAGAGCTGGTGACAGATGCTTCAAAGCTTTCTGGATCAAAGTAAGCATTGTGGGGGCACGGGGGCTTGTGTTATTTTTGTTTTTTGCTTGTTTAAATGAATTCTCTTATCTGGGAGGACTAGTGTTTGTTGTGGTTAATGAATGAGAACCTATGGCATCCGTGACAAAGTGCTGCCTGTCAGCACATGCGAGTTGGGCAGTAGGGTGGGGGGTTATGGAAGGTATGGTAGCGTGGCAGGCTGGGGTACCGACGGGAAGCAAGGAGGGGGTGGCACAGGGGCTGGGGTACCGACGGGAAGCAGGGAGGGGATGGCACAGGGAGCTGCTTTAGCTGAAGCAGCTGGAAGCAGAGCCCTTGGGTCTGTGCCTGCTGTTTGCAGAAGCCTGTTGGGAAATGGAAACGGAGGAGATGTAGCTCTCGGAACATGAAGAGCAGGTGTAATATTAGTCATTATCTTATTTCCCAGCACTCACCCAGTACAGCTTTTATTCAGTACGTGAGCATATTCTGTTTGAGCCTTTTTTTTAACAAAAAAGTTACCAAAAGAGTAGATGTTTCAAACTACTGAAAAATAGCATAACACTACCAGTGTAACTCAGAATTGTGGCGAGCGTTGGGTTTGTTCCTCCTGATCCCTTTCGTATGTCTGTGCAGCATTGTTGTACAAACAACTTAGAAATGTACTACACAGCTTTGGGGGAATTCGTGCTTTTTTTTTTTCTTCATACACGCAATGATATTTCTAGTGTGATTCACAAGGAAACTTTAGATTTTGGTTGATGCAGTAAGGGTTTTTTAACCCTTTTTGAACCAAAGAAGTAAAATCTGTCGTGGTTGGGGCTGGACTGGCCACTGAAACAAACGTCAGAAGGCCAGCTGAATAAAAGACGTAGCTACTTTATTTGTTCCATTTTAAAAACTTGGAGTAGTTTTTTTAAAGAAGTATTGATAAAATTCTTGTTAAAAAGACCCAGTAGAACATGCAGTCCTAAGATCACGATTTCCTTGTTTTAAAAACAAAAATAAATGACTTCCAAAGCTGTCTGTGAAAGTCCATTTTTAAAGTAAGCTGGTGTAGGCAATGATCACTGAGACTTTTAGCCAGTGGTTTGTCTGCCTAGTGCTGCTCTAATTCAGCCCCACTCAATGGAAATGTCACGGTAGGTGTGTTTAACTCAGGTAGGTGTGTACCTGGTCTCCAAAATGAGATTTTGGAGAAGGCTTAAGGTGGCCAGGGGACCAGGAGCACGGAGTGGCATGGGCTGCGCTGTAGCTGCCTGGTTCTGCCCCTCACAGGCAGGGCTGGCCGTGGCTGCAGGGTGCTGCCTTCTTGCGTGGTGGAAGGTGCTCAGCTCTTGGCTAGGAGCCCCTTGGACTGCGCGTGCCATCCAACACCAGCTGCTGAGCTGTGACTCTCAGGTAATTTGTTCAGATTTAATGAACTCTTGAAGAGTTTAGTTGAACGGAAATAAGTAGGGGTTGGTGCTTCAGCCATCACCCTTTCTTGGTGAACTTGGTGAAACAGCGAAAGGAAACACTTCCCTTTGTTTTCCAGAAAGCCGGTATCTCTGCAGACGTGTAAACCAGCTTGTTGGAAGATGCTAATTTGTTCTTTTTAAACTCCTTTGGATTCTAGAGCATATTGTGTTCCCAGAACAGGCACTCGCAAGGGTTTTATACTCTTATTTGAAGTGACTCCTTTGCTGATGCGTAAGGTGTGTGAAACTACTTCAAGACTGCACCAGTTTGCAGTCTGGAAGATGAGTTGTTATTCTAGTGACTTGAAGAAACCTTATGGTGGAAGTGTGTAGTACACAGAGTGCTTGGATGATGTGTACGTGTTCGCCATCGCCATATGCTTCATGTGGCTATAGATGGTACGTGACCTGATGTTGATTGTCTTAGTTCTTTTATTTTGCAGGAGATTATGAGTGTGGTGATGGCGGTGCAAGTTTTCCAGCTGCACATTTTAATTCTTGTGCAGTACTGAATTTCATATTGTGTTACAGCGTCATGAGTATCCGTAGGCACTTTGAGGTACGTAGAAGTGATATTACAAAAGGCTGTCTTCACAGATTTGCAGTGGCAGGGTTTAGTTGAGGGTCAGTTTTTGCTTTTTAATTTGGGGGAGGGCTGATAAGCCTTACAGGCTAGGGTCTGATTGTGAGGCACTCTGCTCAGGGCATTTCTTGGATTGCTCAAATCCTGTTGTGCAAGACTTGTGCCAGGCGGGTGACAGGCCCGCGTCCCGCTGTGTGTGGCTGTCCCAGGAGCTGGCTGTGCTGGGCTGCTGTGGGAGTGCTCCAGTGGGTTCCCCAGAGGCAGCCCTCCTCCCTGGGTGCTCACGTTCCTCTTGCCCTGGTAGCCCACGCGCGGTGCCGCTTGGCAGGGGACCACAAACCTGATCGGGAGCCTTGTCCCCCCCTGAGCTGTGGGATTTTTCGGCTGTTGCCTTTCCTTTTTACTCCTCCCTGTCATGGGATAAAGGAAAGATGAAGTTGGTCTTTCTCGAGACCAAAGCATGAAGTAGATGAAAAATGTGATAGTCTAAGTACGTACCAAGACAGGTTGTTCTGGTGGGAATCTCCAAGAACGTACATGCTGCTCTGCAGAAAAATTTGTGGGAAGCTGCAAGTCTTTCTTGGCCTTCTGTACAATAATCACTTGCACACAGTACATACGTACAACATCTGCATATCAAATGTTTGCATACTATAATGGTGTGTAGAATTTCCCCTCACATTGAGTGTGCTGCAAGCAAAGCACACAGGGAATGAAGTTAAGATCTACACCAACTTAAAAATGAAATTTTCGTGTTTGGCTCGTGTCTTAAACATGTTTGGAGTACTTTTAAGAAAAAAGATCAATTCTGCTAGCTGGAAGAACTAGTAGGAGAAAAAAGATGAAATGTGTATAGATGTATAGTAACATACAGTATTTCATGTTTAACTGTATTTATAAGGCCAAAGAAATAACTCTTCGGTTGTAAGTAGTTTGCTGCAAATCTTGACAAGAAAGCTGTACACTGCCGTAAGTAACGGTTTATAGCCCAGTCTGGTGTGTTTGGTGTAAGATGGGCAGCAGCCACGGAGGGAGGGCTACGAAGGCTCTCGCTTGGCAGTGCGGTGCCGGAGCTGTGCCAGACCAGGGCAGCGGGGATGGCCTGTGGGACCTGGCCTGGGGATCAAGGCGAGGGCTGAGCCCCTGCCCAGCCCTGGGATGGGACCCGCTGACGCTCCCTGCTCTTGGCCCGGGGCTGCTCCTGCTGTGTTGTAAATCCGCTGGTGTCCCGATGTTGGCACAGCGCTGTACACATTGCCTGCCTCTGCTTTAAGCCTTAACGGCGCTAAATCTCTTGTGTGGAGACTGCTGGGTGAGTCTGGGGCTTGGACAAAGGTGTCTTCATAGCCGGAGGGCTTGGAGCGCTGACGGGAGTCCTTCAAACTTCATGTATGTTGTTCCTAACGTGATGCGAGCTGCTGCGGTCCTGGGAAGATGGATTAGGTTGTGCCTGCTTAAGATTCAGGTCAGTTCCATGCAAATTTTTCATTCAGCATCCAAACACTGGGTCTTTTAAGAATTTGCCTGACCCACATAGGGCTAGTTTTAAACCCTCTGTAGCTGGATGACAAAGTTCTGCGCCTATTTCAAGCCGCTTAATCTTGTCCACCGTCTCTGCTGCTGCTTGTCGCTGAAGGACCTGCTCCCTGACTAGCGGTGCTTCGCTTCTCCACCAGTCCTGGGTAGGACCAGCTTTGCGGGTGTACAGAGAGTACAGGGATCGTGATTCCTGGCTGGAAAGCAGGATGGAGTGCTGTTAGGCAAATGTGATTGTAGGCATAGTTTGATGGGATGGGAGGGTAGCTAAAGGTGATCTTGTCACGCAGATCAGCTGTCCTGTTGTGGCGAGGATCTGGTGGCCATCTGGCCGATGACAGGGTGTTCTTGTTCAGCTTTTGCCAAAGTATTGTAGGCACTTGTCACATATACAAGTACTTAAGGTTTAAATGGGGGTGTGTGTGTACATCTACTTGTACATCTAAATACTCTTTTGTTGTTCAGCTTTCACAGCAAATACCAGAGCACTCTGGCTTGCCTCTGTCTAGACTTTGTTTAGAAATTATTAATATTGTAATGAAAATCGCTAATTAATATATTGCTACCCTAAGTTTCAACTTGTCACAACATTGTCATTAGTTTCTACAAATGGTCTATTCTGTGTAGCCTAGATTCTAACATGGTAAAACTGCCTATTAATTTTTATCTTCTTTTCTTACAGTAAAAAATGGCATTTCAGAAGGCAGTGAAAGGAACTGCTCTCATTGGAGGAGGTGCCATAGCAACAGTTTTTGGCCTCTCTCAATTTTCTCAGTATAGAAACAAACACGTAAGTATTAATTATGATTTCTGATAAAATATGAAACTTAAAATCTGTTTGAGCGTATGTTAGGCTTATACGAATAGTTTTGTTTGGGAAGGAATGCCAAGAGCCTCCCAGCTTGATTTGGTAGGTGCTAATCTGGAGGATGGCATTAAACGATGTTTCACTATTGTAGGTCTTTAACCAGTGGGGAAGTGTGATTCCTCTAAATCGTTTTTTATGTTTAAAGTATGACCTTTGTGTACTACTTGGGATTTTACTGAGTTGGAGGAGGAGTGGAAAGTACTGATTGAAGTATAAGCAGTAAGTAGAGCTTGAACAGTATTTTCAAACTTAGAAGCTTGAAGTGAAACCACTAGGACCACCTCTGAAAATCTCAGCTTCGAAACAGTCATGGTGGCAGCTCTCATTCAGTTCAAAAAGCTTAAAACTGTTGGAGGATAGGATCTGTGCCAAAGCAGTCAGTGACGGGGCTCCTGTTGGTTCTGGTGGGCTCTCTCTATCTGACTGGGCACGACCGAGCCACTGGCGAGCTGGAGGCACAGCTCAGTGCTGTCTTCCGGGTAACTGAGGCACACAGACAGGACGCATTTCCCGAGCAGCAAAGGATGGTGTTGGACGCTTACTGTGAAAGTAAAGCAGTGGTAGCAGAAAGAGATGCTGCAGGTTCCGGTGTCAGTTTGTGTATTGATTCTTGCTGTTGTAGAAAGTAGATTTCATCGGCGTGTGTGCTCCTCACAGTAGAGTCAGAGTCACCGTGCTCTTTAACTGACTTCTCGATGCAGAAGCCAAGGAGAAATCAGTGAAAGGAACATGAGTTGTGGACTGGTTTTAGGCAGAGCCGGTGGGTGTCAACAACTACTGTTTGTCTTAAAGCAAACAAATGCCCGTTGTTTTAATGCAGTTCTGCTGCGCTTTAGAGTTTTATAAAATAACCATGTCTGGACTTACTAGATGCATATAAGGGATCGTGTCTTCTGTGTTAAATGTGGGCTGTGAGGCTGGCATCTCGCATTTGGCCAAAACTATTTGCAATCAGTGTTCTGTAAAATGGTTGAGGTAAGTGTAGTCAGAGCTCTGGCCTAATTTGCTTCAATCTGGGTCTGGAAAAAGCGTAAACCCAAGGAATGACCTCCTCCTTCCTTTTAGGTGGTAGCAGCCTGAGCAGCTAGGTGAGAGGTGCTCATTTCGCATGGTGTTTTCTGCTTCTCACCTTAGAAATGTAATCAGTCAGCTCTTTTATCTAGACAAGCTGTTACTCTGTGAACTGCTTTAGTTACCACACATTTACTCTAAGTTGCCATTCAGATTGGCCAAACTGAAAATAGGAACGGAAGAAGTGGATCTTAATGGTCTAGTTGAAGGTAAAACAGTGGGTGATGGGAGACAGTCTTCCCTGAGCTCCACGGAGGTGGGTATTACGTATGAATAAATGATAATCTGAATCTTCTGGCTGTTTCTATGGGGAGGAGGAGTAGCAGCTGAGGTATTGGTAAAGCAAATGAGATGAGTCATTTCTGGGGAACCTTGCTGGGAAGTGGATAAGCCAGGATCCTTATGGCTTCAGATACTGTTGCAGAAAATAAAACCTAGCATTTCAAGTGAGCTTCCCATTGGGCTGCCTGTCTTGCACCTAGCTGATAATGCTGCTTCTGACTCTCTCTGGAGTCTTTATCACAGGATTTTACAATCTGGCTTCATTACCGTCAGAAATGGCAGCTTCAAATTTTAGGACTGTTAAATAAGAGAAGGAGTTGGAAGGGAAAAGTGATGTGGATAGCTCACTTGTTGTATATACAGTATTCCTGAATTCAGGGAATTCCCATTTTTCTGGGAATGGATGGCCATTATGAATTTCCAGAGACAGATTAAAAACCAAAGTTTCACAGAAGGTGATCATGGTGTCAAAATGAAATAACCGCTTGTCCTTCAGTTTCTAAACCTATTGTGTAGGATCAGTCTACAAAGGATCTGCAAATTTCCAGCATATGTGTAAGCAAATGGATCTGTCAAGTGAGCAGCACGTTGTTTTCATGTTGTACTAACTTGCACATTTCCCACGTGATGTCCCTTAAAGCTGCTGCCTTAAACACCTAATATAGGGCAGCAGGTGGAACATAACTGGAGGGATTGACACAAAGAAGGACAGTCCATTTGTCGTGTTGACATATCTAAGCTGTGGGCATGTCCCCCAGCCCAAGTGTCCCTTTTTTAATAATGCCTGCCAATCAAATATATACTAGGGCAAAGATCTTGTCTTCCTTTGCCAGAGAAGGATATTGCCCCAAGATGTGCACTAATTGGCTACACATTGTAGGAAATCTGTTGTTATTTCAAGAACAGAATCCATCACATAATAAGACAGAAATAAAATGCTCTGTTTTTTTACTCATGTTCGTATTGCCTCACTCAGTGCCTGGATGTCTGTGCTGTGGCTAGCATCCTGGAATTCAGGGCACCCAGGTACAGAATAAAGACCTCGGCTGGCTCAGAATCCTGAACACTCGGTCTAGTTGATCTGTCTGTCTTTGTTTTCCACGTTCACTCCGCTGGTGTTTGATGTTTCTGTGAAATTTGGCTGTGCCAAGTAATTCCAAGGGAGAAGCTGAAGCGTGGTGAAGTTCTGGCCCTTGAGAATGGGTGGGAGGTCATTTGGATTTGTTAGTTGAGCATTTGTTAGTCGAGTGGTTTGCCTACTAAAAGGGATGAGTACTGGCAATTTCTGATGTTGGAATTTAAATTGTCCTTGCAGGGTTTGAGAGCCAAAGCCTGACTGTGAGGAGAAGGGCACTGTTAGCATGGTTAACCTCTGTACGTAAGCAGCTGTAAAATGTTTACACCTTGGAAATAAAACACTCCATTGATTCAGATCTGTCCTGGGTTTTAAGATTTTTATCCCAACTTATTTTTCTATACACATACACGTGTGCTGGCATTTTGGAGTACGTTTCTGCAACAGCAATTGAGGCAGTATAACCTGGGACTGTCTGTCTATGGATGGCCTGTGCAGGCACAGGAGAGGCTCAGTAAATTGCCCTTATTGTGTGTTGGGCTTTCTGACAACACACGGGTCCTGCTGAGCAAAGGGAGGACAGGGACGCGAGTTGACATGACAGAGCTGTTGTTGTATTTAACGAATTTAACTCATAAACTGATAGATGAATATTGTGCTTCTGTGTGTTTTATAGTAACCTGATCTCTGGGATATTTACTGAATTAATAAGGTGGGTTAGCTTAATGCTATGTGTAAGGGAATAAGTAGGAATGACACTAATTCAAGCAAAACCTCTTTCAGTAAACACACAGGAGTGGTTCTTTCATATTGAATAACCGTTACCCTTAAGGAGGCTGGTCAAACTTCCTCTGCAGCCTGGCTGACTTAGGCTGCTGGGGGCAAATGCATGACAAGGAGGCTTTTGGTTAGATTAAAAAGAAAAAATCCTCTTCCAGAGAAAAGGAGACAGTTGGGGAACTCTGCACAGCAGGTACTGCAGAGATCCGAAGAAACTAGTCCCTCCTAAACTGTTTTTGGGTAAAGCAAGTATGTATAGACTCTTACAATTTTTCTTCAGCGCTATCACTGTAAATGAGTTTCATCTTAAATACAGGAACTTTCAAATTCATGTATGCTACATAGACTACCAGTTATGAGCTCCTGAAAAGAATTGCATCTGAGGTGAAGTTGGACCCCTCTGAGACAGAAAATACACAGGCTATGTACATAATTGATTGATTTGGCCTCAAATATTCAGATACTTGAATGGCAAAGGTGATACAGCCAGCCTTTGCTTCCTGTAGATGCTGACTGAATTGCTGCATTCTTGCTTTTTGTGCCTTTATTTTAACACATTGAGCCAAGGGGGCTAGTACTAGATACGATGTGGGTGTTCTTTGATGTGCCAAGTTGGAATTGGAGACCACTGGTGATTTATTTTTCTCCTTCCCTGTAATCATTAAGGGAAAAAGCACTGCCTTGTTTTGGAGTTGCAAGAGATTGCCCTCGTTTCCTAAGCCCCCCAAGCAATCCTTCTCTCTTTTCTGGTGTGTAAGTACAGTGTTGGTCAGTAGGAATTGCTCATCAAGGTGAATCCAATCGAGTACGATAACATGATAATGCATTGGGGCCTGCTTTTGGGTTTTCCTAATTACTTCCTTTTTTTTTTTTTTTTTAAATGAATAAGGATGATGAATTTGACTCTGCAAACCTACCTGGAGATTTACATTAGCAAATTAACAAGAATGCTTGCTTATGGATTACTAGATCACTTTATAACTTGATGATTGAATTCAAACTGCCAAACTAAATTTCCTCTCGCTGAGAGTGTAATCAAAACCATTCAAGGAACTCTTGCCTGAGAAATTGTAGATATAAACAGCAATTGCTTATTTCAGTAAACACACTTGTTCACTGCCAAACTAATCACGTTATTGCAGATGGAATCCCTGTATGCAGCTTTTCTCCACTCTCGCATTTAATTGACAGCAAGATGAATCATATCTATATCAATTCCTAGTGCGCTAATCACTTTGCTTATATTTCAGTGCTAATCTCTACGCTCTTGCTATACGAGTGGCTATCTGCTGGGGACTCTGGTCTGTGTGTTACTGTAAGCCATTTGTTGTACGTAATGTGTTTAAAAACAAAACAAAAAATGTAGTCAAAACCAAATGATGCTAGTCCTTCTTGAACTCTGCGTTTTGGTTTTCTTGTATCCTCTTATTTTCCTGAAGTTCAGTTGTACTCTTTGAAAATAGCCCCTTGTTTTGCTGAAGAAGGCATGTCTGGAAACATAGTGCAAAACTAATCTTGAGATAGAGATTTTCACCTTTTTTAAAGTTTAAGCAAGCTGAGCATATGTAGCTGAACTCAATCAGCCGAAACACATGCAAGACTAAGCCACGAGTGGTTTTGGTCTTGCAACTTCCTCCTTGTCGCTGCTGTCCCAAAGTTACAGGGTGGTATTGAGGGAAGCAGGGACATGGGCGCCAGCTGTGTGTCTGCGCTGGCTGTACCCGCAGAGCAGTACGTGCTGGATGCGCCGGCGTGCCAAGGGAAGGCAGAGACCGTAACACTGGCTGTGCCACCCCGAAAGCGTAGCGGAATGTCGTGGTTTGGGCCAGACTGGCCACTGAAGCTCTGCAGAGGTGGTGGCTGTCAGAGGGGTCACAGCAAAGCCCTGCAGCAGCACGGGGGCCGGAGCGGCATCTCCACAGCCACCGAGCAGGAGGGATGGCAGGAACGGCTGGATCCTCTCCCTCCTTGTGTCTGTCGCTCCCTGGAAAAACACCTTCTGGAACTGCATCCGTGTACCATACTGTAGGAATATAAAAGTTTCTAACCATACTTTGGGGGATATAAAAGTTTTCAGCACTGCTAGAGATGAGTAAGGGCCAAAGGTAAAATTTGGCCCAGGCTGCCCAGAGGGGTGTGGAGGCTCCCGCTCTGCAGAGATCCCAAACCCGCCTGGATGTGTTCCCGTCCAACTGCTCTGGGGGACCCTTCTCTGGCAGGGTCTCCAGACATCCTGTCCAACCCCTGCCAGTCTGGGATTCTGGGAAAAGTAGGTGCGAATGTATGGAATTCATTGCTCAGAAGAATGACATGGAAGTGCCAAAACTTCGTACCTCGTGTCGGTATGTAAGCTGGTGAGAGCGAGGGGGGACTGTAATCGGGAGCTCGTCGCCATTCACCTGCCGGCTTCACTTTGACTCACCTCTCTGCTGTTTGTGAGTGTTTCCTCAGGCTCCTGGACTGTCAGCGTGTATGTGTCTGAGGGCTGCGGTGGGTTTAAACAAACTTTTAATTGGGAGACCATTCGTTGCTGTGCATTTGTAGTCAGTGACTGAGTTGGTTGAGTGCTTGATGTGGCTGCTCGTGTGCCCGGGGGGAGCCCGTGCCCAGGCGCTTGCTGGGCTGGAGGTGACCCCAGTGGCAGCCACAGGCACTGTGCTTGGGAAAAATCAGTGCTAATAGTCATAATTTGCCAGACTTTGGTTATTTTAAATCATAATTTTCACTTTATTTCTGTGAAGATAGAAATCCTTAATACAAAGTGAAGCACTCGTCTCTAGTCCAACTTTCCTTATTGATTGAATTGTAACACGCGTGCAATGAATGTGGTTGCTGCTATCCTAAGTAATTTGCATGAGCTGCTTGCATTATAGTCAATATAATCCATGACTACAGAATGAACTTGATCTTTAATTATTTTTGAATATGCACTTCTTCTAGATGTGGCTACTAGTTACACAACTGAAAATAAAATCTAATAGTAGCGTTAGGAACATTGAGAAATAATGCATTTCAATGGTAATACTGCTGAAGAATGAGCAAGTAATTTCGAACAAAAATATTTAGGATGTATGCACCATATAATCTGAGTTCAGGCTTCTTGTGCATGGCTGGATTGGCTGTTAATTTACAGTGGATGTGTTGCAAGAATCGCTTTTACCTTTAACTCACACAGTCTGCTTACAGAGCTCTGTGACAGGCAGCGAATTGCTTGCTAAAGAGGAACTACAGACCTGCACATGTGAACAGATGGTGGCAAGCAACTGAGTTACCTTTTCTCAGTCGAGCTACTTTACTATGGCAGGTGTATATTCTCTCCCCATTGCAAATGCTGGGGAAAGCGGCTGGAGTTCCTAAAACCCGGAGGTGGCTTATATTAGCAGAGAGCTTTTTCTAACAGCAGTGCTGTAGGAACGTCTGCCTGGGGAGCTAATATGTGGGCTGAGCAATGGTAAAGCACCCGGGCAGGATAAACGGTGCTTGAGAAGGTGTGTTTGCAGCCTGGGACTGGGCTCAGGAGCGATTTCTGTGACAATAGTAATTCACGGTTAACAGTGCAAGAAGCAATAAAGTTATTTCTATAACTGAACAACTTGCCTAGTTCAGTTTATTCAAGGAATGTTTGGAAATAAAAACCTAAATGAGAGAGCTTCCTTGCACATTGAAAGCAGTGGATGGAAAGAGATTAGACAAATAAATTGTTCTAGATGATAGTAAGAAAGTAGTATTTTGTGCTTTGTCACTTGAATTTGTATTAGTTTACTCTTTTCTGTTTAGATCTGGATTCAAGCTGTTTTGCATCAGTTAAGTCTGCCATTTGGACTGAATGCTGGATCGTGCTCAGATCTTAGACGATAGGGTTTAAACAGGTTTTTCTTGTGTCGAAAATGTTTATAATTTTCAGGAAACTGAAAATGTTACTTTTAATTTCCTGTTTGTTTATTTTGACCCATTCTGAACTGGTCAATTAGTTCTTCTGTCCTGGTCTGGGTAGTGTAGATGTTTATTTGTTTTTACGTATGTATTTCAAATCAGTAGTGGTTAAAACAACTGACATCTTCTACCTGGACCTGTGCAAAGCATGTGACACTGTGGGAAACACGGTTCCTTCGGGTCTTGAAAAATAGTGGTGAGAGAAATTCTCCATCTAGTTTTGTGCAGAACGAGGGACAATGGTGAATGAGGAAAATTTGGGAAGAGCAAAAGTGAAGCTGGAGCTGGAAGCAAAGAGAAAGCAAGCCTGACTTTTGTGGTCTTGCACCCTATTTAGCTGTCTGAATAACTGTGATGTCTGCCTACAGCCCATTCTGTATAAAATTAGTGTGATGAATATACCCTATAAAATAGTATATAAAAATAGTGTGATGAACCCACAGTGATGGCTCTCATAATATTATTATTATTATGAAGTATCTGACCAGTAGTGGGGTTTGGGGATTCCCAAGGTTTCCAGAATTCAGTTTAAATTAATGGTAATGGAAGAAAGCCTTCAGAAACTGGTTAGAACCTTGGAATTTAAACCATGGTCCGTATGAGTTGGCCGAGCGAGCACGTCAGCCTGCCTCGCTAGGGGCGCTAAATGGAGAGTAGCAGTGGCTCATGGAATATCAGAGTACTAGAGAGATTCTCAGAGCCTTTCCAGTAAAATCTGAACTTGTCTGGAAACTGCCACATCAATAAGTTTTTTCACTGTAAATAAAAGCTGTATTTTAGCATACTGTAGGATATTAATTGCTTTGCTTGTAAGATTTTTGAAAAAGATATGGCAATAGTGTTTCTTTGGTGGTTTAGTATACTAAACCACATCCTCTCATGAACCTGATCAAATTTGAGCTTAGATTAATGCCACTGTAAAAGTAATCAATTTTAAAATATGAAATGTACATTCATCTTTAAGTCCTTTGCTCTGATGGATTTTTTTGGTAGCGAGTTGAGAGCTGAACCATGTGTCTGTTTATTAAAATACTTCCCGCGCATCCTGTAACCTTTGACATAGCAGAAAACTTTTCCTAGAAATAATTAATATAGGTGGTAGCGCTTGAGTACAGCGTTATATTGAAGTAGGCAAGATAATGTAATTGTGTGCTAACCCTTTATTGTTTTAGTACTGTTTGTTGCTCCATAATGTTTTAATACAATACTATTATTAAACATAGGTAAAGTGACTGGGAATATTTGAGTTTACCTTTATGGTTATAGAAAATGCTGTGATTTTGGTGGGGGTGTGTGTGTGTACACAATAAATACAGATCCTTGTGTGTTGCTTTTAATCTTTGCAGGGTACCTTTGTGCATGCTCAAGCTGCAGAAGCTGTGACTGTTCCAATAAAGAACGATTTCCCCACAAGAGAACAACAAATTTTGGCACTGAAAACCACAAGTGAATTTGATGTCCTTGTTATAGGTGGAGGAGCAACAGGATGTGGCTGTGCTTTAGATGCAGTCACTAGAGGTAAGGCTTGAAAGTTTAATTGCATTCTTATTCTTGGATTACATGGTTTACAATGAATGCATCCGATTGGCTTTTCAAAAGTACTTGAAGATAGAAAAGGTGTACTCTGAATGCCTGGTTATAAAACTGTTCTCAGATGCTAAAATGAACTTGAAGAAAAAATGTCATTGCATTTTGTTGTTTCAGCAGAGTCTTTCTTGTCTAGGTGCTTGTATGCAGTTGTCTGCCGTAAAGCTTTTTGCCAGATGCTCTTGGATCAACTTCTCATTCTCTGTTGCTCCTTCCTTAGTGCGTTTGTCTGTAGTCCCATTTCACTTGTTTGTGCAGGAGAATATCTGCAGCAAAGAGAAGACAAGACTTGTGCAGCACTTCTAGCGACTGTTTTGAAAGGGCCAAGCCTGAATTCTAGGTGAGGCGTAGTGGCTCTCCAGCTCCTGTTTCTTAGAGCCCGAGACGTCTACAGATTCTGCGAGTGCATTGTAGCTGCATAGTGTAGTGCAGCATTGGAGAAAGTCTGTAACTGGTTTAAGAAGCTCCTAGAAGCAGCAGAATTGATGTTAACTTTATGTGTAGTCTTGACTTACAGAAAGCTGAAGGTAAAATGAGTTTAAGCTAATGCTTTTTACCTGACTTCTGCAGGAGGAGGAGAGTGTGTGCGGTGACAGTCGGTTGTTGCCCAGTAGATGTGCAGATGTTGCCCAATAGCTCGAGCAGTTGGTCAGACATATGAAAAACTGTTCAGGGGGTGCAAAAGCAGGACATTAATGCCTACCCTGTGTCATCTACCTCAAGCGGTAACTTTGAAATTGGCCAGCAGGTCCTAATCAAATTTGACAGTGCTCAAAGAGAGTAAGTCATGTTACACGTTTAATGAAAATAGATCTTCAGATAGAGAGATGAGAGTGCAGGGGTACTGTTCCTGCGGGAGAGGCTGTAGCATCAACTCCAGTTCTATTAAAATACCATACTTCTGTCCAAAAAGCTATGTAAAAGATTTGTGAGAAAAGCTTGTCTTGGAATGTGTTCTCTCAGTTGTTATTTTTGGACGATCAGCTCATGAGAGAAAGAACCGACCTTTCTTACTTTTTATGTTTGTAAACCTTGTTTCTGGTTTTGGAACTAAAAGGGAACAAAAAATAGTGTAAAACATAGTAGATAGCCATAAAATTCTTCAGGTTCTTTAACCTCTAGGTATACCTCAGAAATAAGAGGCAAAACCAGACCCCACGAGTGTTTTGTATCTTGACTTGGAAAATACTTGTCCAAAAGGTGTGATAATTGTGAAATAGATAAAGCAGTAAGGTCTGTACCATTGGTAGATACACACAAACTCAAATCTGGTTATTAATTTTTTTCATGTATTATTAAAGATAATGTGGGGTCTTTTCAATTCTGCCTGTGCTGTATTGTGGTAGAAAATGCAGTTGTAAAGCATACAGAAATTATTATAGGTAATCTATGTTTATCCTTTTACTGGATATTCTGATTATATCAGTAGATTTCTGAAGTGTGAAATATTCCTAGGCATTTGGTTAATGAATTGTGTATTGTTGCTGTTCATTCATGGAACTTGCTCTTTTATTATGTTTGCTTCGCTTAACAACAAATTTTGCTTTTCATGTGTTTGATATATCTTCGCCAAATTATTTCTGATTGTATCCATTAATCTTCAGTCACATTTGACAAAAATAAATTACTCTGATCTTTGAAAGTTACCAGTAATAATTAGATAAGGACGTAAAAGTTTTGGGAGACCAATAGATGTTAAAATGTATTTTCACCAACCAGTAACATAAAGCACCCCTCAAAGAGGGCGAAGGAAAGACCTAAGGGATAACTTCTAATGCAGATGATGCTCTTCTTGGGTATGTGTCATCATGTTGTTGCTGTTGGGTTTGGTAGCAATGTCGCTGAATTTAATTCACCTTGTGCCTTGCCTGCCTAACTTTAAAATTCTGCCAGTGTTGGAGGGGTCTGCTATGCTAACTTCTGTAACACAGACTGTCCTTCCAAATGCCGTTTGTAAGTGAAGGATTGCCACGTACTCGGCCTGTGGTGCCTACCTTGGTTGGCTTTACTGCTGCTGGATGTTGGAGTCAGTGGTGGTTGTCCTGTAGGTATGTGCCAAAGGATGTGGCCAGGCTGTTGCCTGCATCTGATCATTAAAAGGCATCTCTTAATCATCTGTTTCCTGCACCTCTTCCTGTCACCGAACTTTCATCACATAACCTGATGTTAGTCTCCTTCAGGAAGAAGGGACGTAGTGCAGACAGCGTTAGGGAATATGGTTTCATAGCCACCTCAGTATGAACCTGTGTGTCTTCGCCCATGGAAGGCTTTTTCCTGGCCTTCAGAGGCACTGGGAACACAACTTGTGCAACAAGCCTGCCAGCCTCATTGCAAGTGTTTGTTAGAAAGTGCTTTCTGTTCTGGATTTGGGTGACCATCAGTGAGCCATGTGGTTATCCTTTCCTTGTGCTGGTCAAACTGTCAGGGAACACACGTGCGTGCTTTAGAGTAAGCGATTTTCTGAAATCATTAGTAATACCTCGTAACTAATGCTGCGTGTGTGTGTGTGGAGCTCTCCCTGCGCGGTGAGCCTGCCCACGGCTGGCTCTCCTCTGGCTTTGGGCCCCTCTTAAACAAACTGTAAGTGAGCAGGCAAAGAATGCCGGGTGTCTGTCTCTCTGCTGCGCTGTTTGAATTGTTGGTGTGCTAGAGTGCTCCGCTGAAAAGAGTTTAAAGTATTCATGGAAATACTTTGTTCCTGCCATGAATATGAGCTATAATTTGCTTGGGGGAGCATGGCCCCTATAATGTACTGTAATGCCTTTCTATTGTGAAATATCCAGGTTTTAATGTGCTTCTGTTTAAGTTCTGTTTTGACTTTTCCCTTAGGAAGGAGGCTAAAATTTTTCATTACAATATAGACAGCGCACTACACTTTGAATACAAATTTATCCATGTACGGAGTAATTTTTCTTGTGATTGTCTCTACCCTAGAGAAGTGTCTTTAATGAATTACATACAAATTGTGTAATTTAAGAAGTTAATTTGGTTTTCTGGTAACACAGGACTAAAAACAGCCCTTCTAGAAAGAGATGATTTCTCATCAGGGACCAGCAGCAGGAGTACTAAATTGATCCATGGTGGAGTGAGATATCTTCAGAAGGCCATCATGAAGTTGGATTTTGAGCAGGTAATTGTTTATGCTGGTTGTTAAGCAAAAATTGCTAGTAGACACTTCCCCTATCCCAATTATATCCAAGTCTCCTTTTTTTTTTTTTTTTTTTTTCCCCCAGTATTTGACTGTTGTATTCCACAGCCACTGTACATAGAAAGTGACTTCTCCAGTTGAGCTTTCCAGACTAGGCGAGTCAGTGCTGCTGTATTTTGGGGAAGGAAGGCAGCGAAGGCGCTGACTTCACAATAAAAAGACCTTGCCTGTCATGGTCAGAATTTGGGGGAGTGAGCAGTTGTCCTGTTTATTTACGAATGGGGGAAAAAAAAGTATGGTAAATGAGTGACTATATAGAAATGCTTTTATGTATTCCTTTGTTGGTGGAAGTGTGATATTGTTGATTTGAGAAATTGATTTGTCTTCTCATTGAAACCTCTCTAAGTTAAAGTATGTTTTAATGGCTATAATACTGCTACGGAATGGTGACTTCTCAGGGAAAAATATACGAAACATGCAGTTAACTAGCTATAGAAGTCAGCCTTCTTTTTTGCCAAAGAACAACTTCATATTGATTCATACTGATTGATTTGGAGAAGAACGCTTCTGCATTTGCAAGTCGGAGTGAGTATGGAATTTAATTGTGGGAATGGGCACAGAAGCTGTGCTGTGGGATGAGTTGTAACCCTCTGTAAGTGCCTCCTGCCCATAGGAGTAACACAGCTTGTCATGTTGTACGTTCAAATGAAAAATTATTCAACTGACCTGCCGAGACACCAAAATGAAACTAGCAAAACTTATTTTCTTGGGAAACATGTTTCTTAACTTCTGAATTTTTCAGTAAATCTTGGTGTGTTTTTGAAAGAACAGTAAAAATTATGCAAGGTATTTGCTTTGATAAACAGTTTCTTATTAAATGTTGCACATGGAGACAAAATTGAGTGACTTGGGATTCACATGTACACTTCTGTTTTTCAGTACAAGATGGTGAAAGAAGCACTTGAGGAGCGTGCAAATCTGCTTGAAATTGCCCCTCACCTCTCAGCTCCTTTGCCAATAATGCTGCCTGTTTACAAGTAAGCTCTGCTGTAATCTCTATCCTTTACCACTGCTTTTGACGAGCAAGCTGTTTCCCTGGAGAAGTTTCCAGGGGCCTCTTCCCCAGCATGTCTTTAAACCTGTTGCAAATGTTGTCCTCCAGGAGGTGAGATGTTGCCGTACTGTAGAAGCGTGGAATTCTCTCACGGCACCAAGCGGCATCACTGCTGTCAGGGAGCACAGCTTGGGCTTCCGCTGCTCGCTGCGTTTCTGCCACCCCAACAGCGGGGAGGAGGGGGGTCTGCAGCTGGAATGAGCTCCCGTTCCCAGGATGTTATGTGCTGCTGTTTCCAGTGCATCCTTGTCTTCAACACATGCTATTGGTGTTCTTAGCAATGTGCTGTTTAGTCCTTCCAGCCAGCGGAGTTGAGCGCAGGAGTTCGTGCACTTGCCGTCCACAGGACGGGACAGTGTGGTGCTGAGAGAACAGTTTGCTCATCCTGGGAGAAAGAGGCTTTGAGTGATTTGGGTTAGGTTTTTAGGGCTGTAAGAACAGTCCCTCACTGTAACAGGCTACTTGGAGCAGTGAGTTTTTGCTGAATGATCTTTATTCCTGTGTTAGTAGAAGGGGCTTGTTACAGCTGGAGCTCCTGTTGGTCAGCAGTCGGCTGCATTTATTTGGTCCTGTTTGTGCAGGCGGCATTAGCCAAGGCGTGCTTCGAGGAACCCTTCTAGCCTGCACATACGGCCTGGTTCTTCCTCAGCACATAGCTTTAATATCTCACCTCACGCTGAAGTACAAAAAGCCAGTTTATAATCTTAAATTCTGTATAAATAAAGCCTTGAATCTGCTTGAGTAACTGCAGCGAGTAGATCAGTTGAAAACAGTAATGAACAATACATAAGTTCTGGCATATTCACATTATATTGTGATAACATGAATTGGTATGATGGTACAAAGTAGAACTGGTATAATACAAGACGCTGTGTTACTTAACATGTTCTGTATTTCAATAATAGTGTGTGCATGCGCTTTTAAATTGTTTTTATTTCACTTCATGGGGAATTAACTTTTTTTTCTGCAGGTGGTGGCAGTTGCCATACTACTGGTTTGGAATAAAACTGTATGACATGGTGGCTGGAAGTCAATGCCTGAAAAGTAGTTATGTCCTTAGCAAGTCGAGAGCCTTGGAGCTCTTTCCAATGCTGCGCAAAGACGAGCTGGTTGGAGCGATCGTCTACTATGACGGTACGTTGCCTTTCTGTGCTTTGGGCTGCGTTTTAGAGGCAGGGGGAACACAAGTATGCAACTGTAGATCACGTACACTGACTTTCTAAAGGGAAGAGCAACAACTTGAAGGATTCAACTTGCTTCTTAAGCATTAATTTGGTAGATAAATTATGGTTTTCACAACAGTAACTTACTGGATGCAGGAGAGAATATATCAACTTTCTTGGCTCGTAGGGGTAGTGATAGGTGGAAGCATTCTGGTGTTCTGGGGATTCCCTACAACTTCCCACCTGCGCGTGGTTTTGCTACGCGCTTCTCAGGCTGAACATTTCTTCTGAGGTATCATGAGTCAAGAAAGTGGGATCGTTCCGGTAATGTTAAATGGTTTGCTGTTGCACTTTTAGCGTGCAAATAACTTCAGACCTGTCTAGGTGATCCGGCATCTGGTGTGGTTCTTGCATTGGGTTGGATGAGGCCTGGATCAATTACTTTTTGTATCAGCAATAAAATTGGTTGCTCTGCAAAGACAGCGTTCATTGTCATTATAATTGAATACCAGAGATTGCTATAAGATGTGGTTTCTGTTAAAACCCCTTTAAATAAAGGGTTATAAATTCATGAGAGGAAAAATGCCTCCAGCTCAAGTTATTGAATCTGTTGTATCAGCTAGTTCTAAGTATGTTCGTGTATAACACACAAAATCAGTGTCTGAGGGGGAGAAAGCAAAGATGCTTTCTGCAAGTCCTGTGATGTTCATTCGAAATAGAATGATGATTTAATAGAACTCATTGCCGTCGGAAGCGTTCCTGTGTATTCACGTTTGGAAGGAGCATCACTCTTGTTTGGAATGTAGCCTGGGTCAGACTTTTTGCCTTGTTCGGTGAATCACACCAAGTCCCTCGCACTGCTGGGTAGCAGGAGGTGCTGCCGAGGATCTTCTAAGCAGTGAATTTCTTACTGCTGTCTCTGTCCCTTCAGTCTCTACAGATACGCAAGGCAACCTGAAACAAAACTGGTGAAGGTTTAGCTGGCTTATTTGACAAATGACTACCTAGAAACTTTGTTTGTCTGGAGTGTTAACGTTTGTGTTGATGTGCAGGTGTCTTGAGCTTTGTCCAAGCTGCTGTGTCTCAGTACTTTTCAACGCCATGCAGGACACATCCCCAAACTGTCAGTATTTAAAAAATACTGAACTTGTACAAATTCTAAATGCTGGCAAGTTCACTGCTGAAGTTTGAGTACCAGGATATACTGCCAGAATTGCTCTCTTGATGTACTTGGTTATCTTGGCATATCTAGAAGATGGAATATTTTTTCTTTGCATCAGTCTTCTGCATTGTTTCATGATGTATTTTCAGTGAGACTGGTATTCCCGCTTCTCCAGTCCTTTTCCGCTTCTCTTCCAAGACAGAAAGTTTCTGTCTTGGCAAAACTTTCTTGGTAATAGGGCCTACTAGGTAATATCAAAATGTCAGATGTGTTCAGGGTAGGGCAAAAAGCCACAGATTCGTTGCAGGCTTGGAGGAGCCCCCAAAGAATAAATAGCTTAACTACTGATTTACCTCAGTAGTGGTACAGTTCTAGTTAGTTTTTACCTGAAGATGTAGTTTCTGACCTTTTGGCAGCCGGAAAGGTCTTCACACAAAATGGATTATAAAGGTAGTTCTTTTCCCTTTTTAGAACTGCATTTAGACTATTCGTCAGCTTATCAATAGGGGCTTTTGTACTGGGAAGAAGTAGGAGGGACTCTTGAAACACGCTGGACTCAGATAGTATTTATGAGGTTTTTGGCAAAAACACATGTTGATAATTGCAAGTTGTCTCGTACAGAGCCCAGCAGAATTAAAAACCCCAAATTTATATATTTGTGCAGGAATATATATGTGTCGGTTCTTATTTGAGAGTAGGGTGAGATTTAAGTAAAAATTAAGTCCCACCTTTATCTCTGATGGAGACTGCATCTTCTCTACCTTATTTTTAAGGTCTAGAGGAAATAAGAGGTTGTTTGGAAGCAAAATTTTTTATGGCATTATGTGGTATCTTTTGTATACTGTAACAAGAGCTGCTGTAAATAGCATACATAGAAGTAATTCAGATTTATTTTTTCATTATCATAAGCTATCCCTTAGACTGTTTTAAGGGATCCCAGGAGCATGCAAGAAGAACGAAGTGGTTCTCTTAACTGTAATTACACTTCTCATAAGAGCACTATAACTTGAAATCTATTTATAATCTATTGACGTTTTTTTCTGGTTAAATAGATAGTTTGCATGTATCATAGCTATTTAGTACTCCAGCATTCTAAAGATACACATTTAAAAGGTAGCCTTAAAATTTAGTCTTCAGGTTTCTTGGACAAATAATTGTTTTAAACAGTGTTGCAATAAATGAAAGTACAGCTCCAAGATACCGTGTGGTCTTCTAGTGGCAAACATCTGTGCGGCGATGGAGTGCCCAGCTCTGAATGACAGAGAGCTGTCTCTGTTGGTTTTGTTGCCATCCCAGGCAATAGGAGACAATTCCACGCTCTGCATATTGGAAACAAGAAAGTGTAAAATGGAAAAGAGAAGAAAAGGAAATGTACAGAATATTGAAGAGCGGTTTACTGGAGAAGGAGGACTGTGTAATCCCTGTGTTTATCCCTACAAGTCTGGCACAATCAGGCAGAGACAACAGCTCTCCGTCAGAGCTGAGTATGAGCAGGGCACAGACTCATTTGGTGACAAATCTCAAAAATAGACTTAAGTTTTGCTGCCAGTGAAGCTACTTGTTCATACTAGTGCGTATCTGGCCTTATTTTGCCTTCCTTATAAGACTACAGCTTAGTTATTCACATTTTTATGTAGGATTTAAAGAAATGGTGTTTTGCAGTGAAAAAATGAAACAAACTCGGAAGGCTCCACCAAACCTCAGTTTCCTAGAAGAATAAAGTGGTTCTGAAGGACTAAAGTATCAAATTTGTGAGTTCATGACATACATTTGGGTGCTTTGAGGCTGCACCTAATCCAGAATAAAAACTTACCAAGTACAATATTAAATCAATTCTTAATGTGCCAGGTTGCAGAATTAAAATACTGTCTGTAGTGACTGCTGGAGGTCAGCCTGTGGCCCATGGTGTAGATGGGGTCATGCTGTGTTGTAACACATTAATTATTTTATCGTGATCAATTAACCTGTGTTCTGTCCACTGTAAATTTGTTTTAAATCATAATGTTTCAGCAAGCACACTTTAGATCTTTTAAATTATTATACTTGAATTTTAATGATATACTTTCGTGCCCTAAATCCGGAGGAATGGAGGACAAAAGGGAAAGGGAATTGAACTTAAAGTGGACAAGGGGATGGTAAGGTTGAATTATACTCCTCTTAGTTCTTTCTGAAGGATTAGTCATAAAATAGAGCATTAAATAATGGCAGCAAACATGTATATGTGTCTTAAAGTAGGTCATATCTTTATCTTCTCTGTCCATCCCTTCTCTGTCTTCCTTAAGTAACGAATAAATAAATTGGTCTTTTAAGAATGGCCTTACTTAACTGATTGTATGTGTACAATTAAAGCTAGTTTTATCTTGTTTTCTTGCTTGTCTCTATCCCCATCTCTTTCACGTTCGGTGTATCTGTAGTTGTTAATAGCACCTTCCAGCTGCATCTCGCTGTTTGGCATGTGTATCACCACCACCAAAGGCAAGATGTAAAAACATTCATTATGTAGGTTAGTTTTTTATTTGATAAAGCCACCTGTCCAGTTATGACTTACTGGTGGCAATGTTCTTCTGCAAAAGAAAGATCAGGAATGCTTTTTGTTTTGTTTTGTAATTGGTGATCAAACTAGTGGCATGTCAAATAATCCATTATTCATGAATATGTTGTGTTCTGAAATGTTGCTGTGGTCGTCTTAATTACATTTTTTAAATTGTTTATACAAGCAAAAAAAAAAAAAGGTACATTATAAATGTTGGAAGTACCAGCACCAGCAAATCACAGACTTTCCCAGAGGCTATTCTTGCTCTGTCTCAGCATCAGGAAACTAAAGCATATGTTGGATGTTAGCCTGGGTGTACACAATGTGTCCTATTTATTCAAGGTTTTCTTTGAAGCCACAACTTACAAGTTTGTTTCTTAGGGGTACATGTCAGACTTCATTTAGCATTCCTTGGTATTAGGATACTCCTGAATAGCAAAAAGGCAACATTTTGGGGGAAGAACGTGGCTGCTATCTGAGCAGTGATCTGTCAGTTCCACTTACGTAGCTCAAGGAAGAGTGGAGAAGAGGCACTGTGGAGACGCTGGGCTGAGAGCTCAACATCATAGGCAGAATTATTTTACAGCACTTTAAATGGAAGAATTAATCTCCATTTAAATTATACATAGTTCATTATGTTAAGAACTAGGAAAAACCTGAAAGCAGAGATCCGACTGGCCAGAATATTTCAATTTAAAGTGTTTAGAAATTCGAAGTGGCACAGTTCTTCTTAACATGCATTCTTTTTATTTCTCTAGGTGCTTGCAGGCTTTTTTGTTAACATATTTTGCTTTGCAAGATGAGCCTTTAGGTGCGTAAGGAAAATTTGTGTTCTGGGATCAGTCATTAATTTTAGATTTTAGGGCTTTGTTGACCCTGCTCTTTGAATTTACTGCTATTTTCTGAAAGCAGGAATTAACATACACGACTTCTGTGACTGTTTTGCCACACCAAGGTATTTGATTGTTTAATGTCTCGTTCTACAAGTTTCCAGCATCCTTGCTGCGATGTCAGTATTGTTCTTTATTTTTGCATTCTCAGTATTTTTGTATATATTCTTTCCTGGAATATTTAATAAGGAGGTTATTTAAAGGTAGAAAGAGAAGCTTTGGCAGAGGATTTAGCTTTCTGTGTTTACAGCAAACCCCCTGAGAAATCCTTCCCAGGCACACATGCACACACACAAGACACACACACACAAAAATCAATGCAAAAGAGTAGGGCATTCATTAAGCTGTCAAAAATGGAATAAATGCTTCTTTTTATTTAGGCTCTTGTAGCTATTTTTCCTAGTATTTGAGTGTGTCCTGAATTATGAAATGTTATAGCTTTATAATTCATATTTGACAAATTAATATTTGGAGAATGTTGAGCTGTAATGGGGTATTACCCTATTACAGATGCAGACAACTGTATAACTTTTTTTCTTTTTCCTTCCCTGGATATAAAAACTCTTTGACAGTTTGTCACTAAAGAGACTTTCTATAGGTGAAATACACGGCTAACCATATTTCTTACTATTTCAAAATTGAAGGTGGAGGAATGAGGGAAGCCTTGCAGGCACACTAACTGTGGGTATAACCTGGAAAATACTGTGCGTGTTCTCCGTATCCCGGCACTTCCAAATGCATTTTGTCCCGTGTTCTGTGTAATAGAGTTGTGTGTGAAATCCTGCAGGAAATGGGCAGCCTGCTAGGAGAGGGCTTGGAAAGGCGTCGCTGGCTGCCTCTAGTGGAATGCCCGTAAAATGAAATGCGAGTCTCCGCCCGAACCTACAGAAGCGACAGTATTTTTCCGTGCCAGCGTTAGTACAAACACTAGTGGGGATCGGTTCTAAACGGTGCTTCCCGTCCTCAGATGAGATCCGTGGGGTTTCAGCTTGCTCGGAGTGCTGCTCTGCGCACGGTGGCCAGAGTCACGCCGAGCTCTATCCGTCAGAGCTCTTTTATCGTTTTCAAAAGGGATAAAATCAATCGGCTGAAATGGCTTGCATCTTTAACCCAGTTTTGCCTCTGTCAAAGGGTGCAGCTGCACGAGCGTCCCTGCAGGAGCAGCCGCTTGCCCCCAACAAAAGGCAGCGAGCATCCCAGCGCTGCTCTTCCCTTTGCTGGAGGCGCCCTTCCCAAAAGCATGCGGATGATAACTGCGGCTCCTGCTGTACCTGTAACAATTTAATTGTGTAAGTCAGCCCAGTCAAGCATCCCCAGCTCATGACTGGGAGACATGAAATTCATTGTCATTATTGTCCCTGTCATTTTGGATCATTATATCCCTGCTGCAGAATTTTCCTCACTCCAGTGCTTTCTTACCTCCAGGAAGCGGGGATTATGGCTGAGGTTGGGGTGGGGGCAGGACTGTGAACTACATTTACCTCAGGGGAGCCGCAGATTAAATTGGCTTTGCTCTCTGACTTGCTGGATTCGTCTGTTTGTACGCTGTGGGTTTAAGGTTGGAAATGATGAATATTCTAGTGAATTCTGTGCCTCTCGCTTTTCCTTTTTTAATGCTCGTATAAGCAACGGATGGTTTTTGTGTCCCTTAAGAAGTGAACGGGGAATAATTCTTCAGATCATGTTACCTAAAAGATTTAAGATTATTCCTGAGCAAAACGACATTATTTGCACGTTGTGCCACAAACATCTGAGCGTTCCCCAGTGCGTCGTGGCTTTTAGGGGAAAGACTCCATCGAAGCATGTAACTCCGCTGTAATTTATATGTGCGCGTTTTATGTGAACTTAATAGTCGGTCATTAGTTAATATGTACACGGTTCCATATTGTAGGTATGTTGAGGGAAAATGGATTAGGGGATGCGTGTATATCTTACTGCTCCTTCCCCGTCTCCGCTGGCTGTCCCCACGTCTGGGGGCGTACGGGGCCGGAGCGGCTCCGATCCCGGGAAGGGGTGGGGAGGTGCACCTTGCTCATCTTCCTCGCCACACTCCTCCTCTCCCAGCAGCAGAGTTCACCTCGCCCAGCACCTCCTGCCATGTTTCTGTAGCCGTTTGTGCACTGGGTTTCTTTGGGTTCAGGGGAGAATTATCAGTTAAAATGCTGCTGCTTGGCTTCTCCGTGGGATGGCGTGGATCCCGTACACGCCGTGCAGTACCTGCCAGACCCATCACCGCTTCGTCCAGGCATCAAAAATAGCTACTGTGGTGGGCAAAGCAAAGTTTGCCCCAGATTTAGCCATTAGTGTGAGCGCTGGGAGGACTCCTATAAAGACAGGCTGAGAGAACTGGGGGGGTTCAGCCTGGAGAAGAGAAGGCTCCGGGGAGACCTTCCAGCCCCTTCCAGGCCCTCAAGGGGCTCCAGGAAAGCTGGGGAGGGACTCTGGATCAGGGAGGGGAGCCGTGGGACTAGGGAGAAGGGTTTTACACTGAAAGAGGGGAGATTGAGATGAGATCTGAGGCAGAAATTGTTTGCTGTGAGGGCGGTGAGCCCCTGGCCCAGGTTGCCCAGAGAAGCTGTGGCTGCCCCATCCCTGGAGGGGTTCAAGGCCAGGTTGGACGGGGCTTGGAGCAACCTGGGCTGGTGGGAGGTGTCCCTGCCCAGGGCAGGGGGTGGCATTGGATGATCTCTCAGGTCCTTTCCCACCCAAACCGTTCTAGGATCCTGTGACTCTGTGACTGGTCAGCTCTTGTGCCAGGCGGGTCCGCAATAAGCCGCATTGACACCAGCACGTTCCTTTCTGGCACGCTGGCACGGCCGCAGCAGACCTGCCATGACAGTTGTTCCTGATGACATTTTAGTGCAGTTTCCATAAACTGACAGTGACAATGTTTAGTTTCATTTTAACACTGTGCTTTTACTTACAGTGACATTGCGATATGATTGTAATGACAAGCTGAAGGCTGATACAAAAGAAGTGGGAAACAACATAATTATAAAGCAGTAGCACAGAACAGTAATTCCAAATTTTGTCTCTCACTTAACGTGCCAGGATATTGTGGCTAATTTTTATATGCTGATATCTTATTTTCAATATGAGTTTTAGCTTCTGTGCCATAACTTGGCAGTAGACTTGATTAGACAGACATTCTTAGGGTATTGTGATACTTATTTTTTTAAAAAAGCTTTTATGGGCTTTCTGTCTCTTGCTTATGTTACTCATTTGTTTATAATTTTGTACATAAGTTGGAATGTATTGTACTTTAATTTCCTAGTCTTCATTGTGATCTTGTTCATTTTCATCCATACATGCAGTTTGTTTGGTTACAAGTTCCTCCATTCCTTTAATCTTCCCTTGTGAACATAATCTGAATTTCTGAAGTTCCCTAAGCTTGTCTTGTGAAATGATGGTTCCGTCACATCTCGGGTGGTCTCTGCAGCGCACTCTCCCTGGGTGTGCTCAGCTTTGGTAAATGCAGCTGTTACAGGTAAATGGGCATTAGACCTTACAGACCCTTGGGCAGCAGAACCTGAAAGTCGGATGCTGATGGTTTCTTCTTCACCTCCATCGCTCACAGGAACAGAGAAGTTTCTTTCTTGGGGTCTGAGCTGGTGCTTAATGGAGGAAGCAAAAAATTCTTTAAAATGACTGCTGCTGGATTATTTAAACTTGATGTCTCAAATCTGAGTTTGGATCTGTTAGAATAAATTTACCTGGCCACGCTCAAGGCTTTCCTTTCCATTAAAGCTTCTACAGAGTGAGGGCTGAAAATATCTACACCTCGGGGCAGATCTTAAAGAACTAAAATATGTGGGGGTGTGGCTTTTTCCAGTGCAAAGTGCATATTTAGATGTGTATCATTCTTCCCACCTGGCTGGGCTGTATTTCAGTAGCACAGATACCACAGCGGAAAGCAGAATTCAAATGATAGATGGTTTGTAGGAGAAGTATTAACAGCCTGGTGTGATATTGCTGTGTTGTTAGATGTGGGTGTGATGGAACCGATTTAACTGAGTCAGAGCGCTCTTCCCTCTGCAGCAGTCCAAGAACTGTGCGTGCGAGCTACACATCCTAGAAAGTCTGTTCGTTTTCAGCAAATTTCTGACTTGGCTTAAGTTTCATGTGATTCAGAGAGCAAGCAATAGTTCAGGTCTGAGGGCATTTGTAATGACTTGTGACTCAGGAGTCAAATTTGTCCTTTACCTCTGAACTTATTCTACTGATGTTTGGGGAAAAGAAGTTGCTGAGCTCTTTCTCCACGAAGTCTGGAACAATTTTGAGTCACTCCAGCTGATTCATAATGCCTAAACTTGGATATAACTGATTCCGTATGTGCAACAGATGTTGAGTTCCTGTTTTAATGCTTGTAATAAAACTGTTCGTGCAATTAAGCACTTATTTAAAAATTAGAGGATGCAGGTAATCCTGGTAACTTAGTTATGCATAGTGATGTATAATTGTCACTCGTCAGCCTTAAATTTGGTAAGGTTTTGGTACAGTTTGTATATACACAGCAAGAAAACTTTCATGCCCATGAAATTATTTGATTTCTTGCATTGCTTTTCTTTACTAGTGTGTGCAATTAGCAAGTGCAAGGCTGTTGTAAGAATGTAATGTATAGGTTCAGTAATATATTTTTAAAATAACTTTTAGAATCTCAGTGCTTTTGGATGCCGTTATTGTGGTGATGCAGCAGTATCCCCGTCTTGATGCTGGGTGGTAGGTTTGGGGTATGTGCCAAATCCAGGGGGCTGCTCCTGAGTTGCAGTTAAGCCTTCTCGTTAAATAAGTGGCGCTCACTGGTATCAGTATGAGTAACATATAAGCAAGAGATTAATTTAAGTATTTAGTTTGCCTTTATCCCCTCAGCTTTTTAAAAGAAAACAAAAAACCCTCCTACTTATTTGTACGGTTGCGTTATGTAGGGATATGAAATTGTGACCATACCGTGGGCCTAGTTGTCTCATTCAAATATTCCTTTTAATGTATTTTTCCTTTCAAAAGAGGCCTGGTAGGTGGGTCTTTAGAAAGATTTGCCCTCTTGAGAAAGTTCATTAAGACTGCTATATAGCTTCATGCATGGCTAATTTCCATCTCTCCATTAAACTTGACCTCCCCAGCAATAACTAGATATGCCTAATCAGGAAGGGCTGTAAATTGGGGAAAGGTGAGAAGGCTTTTGTGTCTGTTGCAGGGAGCAACCTGTTCTTTAAACCAAGAAGTTGCAAAGCCCGGTGTTCGAGCTGCGCTGCTGCAGGACCAGGCCAAGTGGATTTGGGGCAATTGCCGCAATGCTTGCATGCGTTATTACAGGACTCATTGTCACGCAGCAGGTATACCCACTAACCAAGTGTTAGTGCTTAGCACAAAAAGGTTAACAGGAACAAAAGTTACCCTCCTAGGATTAAAAGAGCTTCCAGCTTCTTTAAAAAAAAACGAACAACAAAACAACAAAACTGTAGTCACTGGCTACTGTGTGCTGTTTATCTTCAACTGAATAGATTTGCAGAGGAGAAAGCAGGAACTGGAATAAAAGTAACAGGTGTCAGAGTGTGACACAGGACAGAATATACTAGAAGGACCAGAGTGCCTTATTAACACCGTGGTTTTCACACAACTCTTCTGAATCAGTCGCAAACAAATTCCTACAGTCTGTGGGCTTTGTTACCACTATTGGCTGTGGTTCAGCATCGATAAAAATAAAATTGAATGTACACTATGTGCGCTCTGTGGGAGGATTCTTTTGGTGCCAACGGAAGCATTGTCTGTTCGTCTTTGAAGAAATACAACATTTGCTACTAAGGAATGAAAATAGAATTTTCCTAAATTACACAAAAAAAGAAATTATAAACCAAATGGCATCACTGTTGGTCTTAACATGATGTAGGACACACTTACAGAAAATGTCTTCACGCACTAAATGTCTTCAGCAGTTTGCCTTCTAAGAATAAAGGGTCTTTTTTAAGAGGATTCAGTGTTAATTTAATGAAAGCACTTAGGCCAGTGTTTTGTTAAAAGCTAGCTTGACTGCCCTTAATAAAAATTAAAGTATCACTCCATTCTTACTGTATCACAAGCAGATGACAGTGGTGAATAATGAGAGGGATGATTCTTTCAGTTTTTCTTGCTAGAAATAACTGAAAGGATTTAAACATCCTCTTATTTTGGAGAGCTATCACGGGAGGAGTCGCAAAGAAGACTCAGCATGTTCCGTCAGTTGGCTCTTGGACGCTTCTCCTGGAGGTGCCGAGGTGTGTCTGCCTCTCGCACCGCCGCAGAGACGCATCCTGCTGGCGACGGCTGCGCGTACGACAAGCGAGGGCTCTCAAAGCAGGCCTCGGGCAGCAGGAGGGGAGCAGCAGTGACCTCTCCAGGGCAGGGTGTTTGTGAACATCTGGTGTTGGTGAATGTCAGAATTAGAATTTCACTCTGTTGCCTATAGGTTAGTTGTGAGATCTTCAGAAGCTTACTCATTTATCAAAAAGAATGCCAGATTAAGTGGTTTAGCCATTCTGTTGTTATAAAATAACTTTTTGGCTTACAACATTTGGAAAAAAAACCCCATGGTATGATAGAGGGGTTACCTCTGGTGGCAAGGGGGGGTAATTGTTTTCTTTGCTCTGCTGTGGAGCACCAGTGGCTGCTGCAAGGGGCGGTGGATGCAGAGCTGTCTCAAGTAGGTACCCCAGGACCCCACAGAAGCCTTTGGCACACAGCTATGCCTTGGGGTTCGTGGGCACCTCCTGAACACGGTAATAGTGCTTGTGTCGAGAAAGCTTTATGCGTCTGTTCTGCAGGAAGTTAAGCTTGGAGGCGCTTTTATCTTGGGTGTGGAGGATCTCTGAATCTTACCTGGGGAGAACGGCATTCAACTGAGAAGTCAAAAAGGCTGCGATGCAGAATCTTTGCTTTGCTATCCTTCCACCTCTCTCTAGAGCGCTAAGGGGCAGCTAAGGACCGGGACACATACCGATCCCTCTGAAATACCTATCATTCCTGATTCCAAACTAGCACACGTGTAAATAGCTAGTTTTACTTTAATCCGCAGAAAATCACAGAATCATAGGGTTGGAAGGGACCTCTGGAGATCATCTAGTCCAACCCCCTGCCAGAGCAGGGTCACCTTAGAGCAGGTTGCACAGGAACGCGTCCAGGCGGGTTTGGAATGTCTCCAGAGACGGAGACTCCACCACCTCTCTGGGCAGCCTGTGCCAGGGCTCTGCCACCCTCAAAGTAAAGAAGTTCCTCCTCGTGTTTAGGTGGAACTTCCTACATTCAAGTTTGTGCCCGTTACCTCTTGTCCTGTCACTGGGCACCATTGAAAAGAGCCTGGCCCCATCTTCCTGGCACCCACCCTTTAAGTATTTGTAAGCATTAATAAGGTCATCCCTCAGCCGTCTTTTTTCCAGACTATGGAATAAATGTGCTAAATTTGCTTTGATAAAAAGCTAAATATGCTTTGATAACTGTGAATGGTGCTGTAGTGAGAACTGATCTGGCTGTGGCACCGTTATAATGGGGGGTGTGCATGGAGGAACAGCAACCGCTTCTTCAGACATCAAGAAAGAAAGAGAATCGCATGTAAAGTGCAGGATTTTAATGTAATTGTCTGGGGGGAAAATGTGCACACTTGAGTTGGAGGGCTTTAAAAATAAAAAAAAAAAAAGCTGTTCCTGAGTATAAAAACTATTGTACTGTGACCCTGTCTCTACCAAACTGTTGCAGTATTATTCTCCACAGATGATAAATTTCTGAGCCGGTAAGTCACTCTTCATTTCTTTCAAATCTAGACCTCTGCTGCCTATGATATGAAATACTTTAGGACTCCGCGCTGTAGATCACATCAGTCTGCAGCCAGTGGGTTTTTCTAGATGTGTAGTTAATCAGGACCTGGTTATTTCCCAGGCCTCTTCCTGCAAATACATTACACAGGCACTCGAGTTCCTTTTGGACAGCTGAGATTTGAGTAATAGCAAGGGGTTTCTGGCATCAGAATAATGATGAGGGGAAAATGGATGAGTGTTTCAGAGAAAGCGTGAAAATGTTGTCTTGGACACAGTGGTGCAAATCCTGAAACGCACTGAGCATGTCCTTAGCTCGCTCTGACGTTACGAGCATTGGGAGTTTCAACAAAATGCTGAGCAGCTCTTGGATTTGGGGCTTAATAAACGATTGTTACTTATATGTTTGTTCTTTTTAGAAATTACACCTGTTTCCACATAATTTATTCTGCTGATTCGCTTCTCTGGATTGCTTTTGGTCTGGACAAATAAGTCACAAAATTGGGAAGAGGCAAGCTTGCAAAATTTAAACAGTTAAGGCTTCCCATAGGCCAAAGCTAATATTGGCTAACACTGAAAATTGTGCTACGTTGGTGTGATGAACGAGGGCCGGTTTGTGTCGGGTACCACCTTACGCGCTGATGGCAAGAGCAAATCGGTGGAGGATCAAAAGTAACTAAGGGAACCCTCTTGGCACCAGGGTCCTTCTACAATAACAGAATAAATCCTACCGCACGGAAACGGGTACCTGGGGGTTGTTTGAGGGTAGTGTTTGTGGTTTGTGCCGGCTTTCTTGTCCTGCAGAGCCAAGCCCTGTGGTATCCTGTGGGTCAGGCAGCCCCCAGATGGAGCACCCCAATAGAGGGATGTCTCCAGGACAGAGCTCTTCCGAAAGCCTTCCACTGCGGGCTGGAGGAGCATCCCCTGCCTGGCTGCGGAATGTGCTGTGTTCTGCTTCACGCAGCAGCAGCTGCTGTAACGCGGCTTGTGGCTGTCCTTTGTCTTTCTCCTGCCTAGTGCTCCCTCTGCATCCGAGATGTACGTTCTCTCAGCCCTGCGTTAAAGTGTTAAGGTTTGAGGTAAACCTCATAAGGTCATTTTATCCATTCCTTGACACTACCGCAGCATAAATGTTGATGCATTTATTTAATGATTTGCCTGCCGCTTCTGACAGATGGTTGTTTAGTCTTATGCATCTTGTGTGATGGAGCATCCCCAACTTTTCCTGACATCTTGCTCAGTTGTTTTGCTGTTCTTTTTTGCAGTTTATTCTGGGCATTGTTTGCTTAGTTGAACTGGAGTTACTGTTTGTTTCTTCATCGGTGCTTTATCATGTTACTGTTTCTGAACGCTTCGCATAACTTTTTTTTCTTGTAGTTGAAGACTGATTGCACTGTATCGTCTCACGTCTTAGAATGAGAAGTTTGGGGAGGGGAGGTGGCACCTTTGAGGCCATTGATCCCATCTTTATAACTTTGCCCTTTTAGCTAGAAACAGATTATTTGTGCGGCAGTTTGAGATTGCACAGGCAGAATCAGAAGGACCAAACTTTACATAAACCATTTATACTAAACGTTGGGAATGCTGGCAACATAAATCAACCACAATATCTATTACAAATTTATCACTTTATCAGTATTAGCTTTGATAGAAGTGGTTCAAACACTCGGGGAAGTGAACCGTACCTCAGGAAGTTTAGCCCTCTCGTGAATTAATTATTCAGGACACACAGAGCCTGGCCCCTTCAATGTATAGTAATTCTTTCCAGCCAGCATCCAGGACTTTAACTCCAGTGGCAATAATAAATAGGAAAAGTCTCAGGTGAAGCCAGTATTTCAAAGTAATTAATCATCTTCCCCTCGTGGTCCCTCCGCCTCTCTCTTGGTTTTCTTTAACAAGGGAATTTCAGTAATAAATCTTTAATGATATATGTTAAGAATCCTTCATTAATTCTTGTCTACTTATTTCTCTCTTTTTGATGCTTTTATGTTGTATGTTGGGAAGTTAAAATGCATATACAAGAAAAAACAGTTACAGAAAGCTGATAATTCGGCACGGTCTCTGAAAGGTTGTTTCTTGGGTGTTGAACGTTGTGTGTAGCTCTGCTAACAGGAGTTGGTGGTTAGTGCCGGTTGGCCCCCCGCGCGAGCGCGTAGGTGCGGTTACAGGGTTGCAGCAGGATCGGAGAGGGAAAGCTAGAGAATAAAGCGATGTGGCCTCTCCGAGGCGGGAGGCGATGGAGCAGTAATTCTCAGTTCCGTGGTGTGGGGAGGGCAGGGGGTGCCGCACAGTGCCGGGGGTGCCGGCGTGGGGTGGGCGGCGGGGCGTGCTACTGCCGGCGCGGCAGAGGGAATGTATCTTTAAATAATTCTCCTTCTGCATGAGCAGCCATCACGCCTATTCAATGTGACAGGGACAGATGTGACAGATCGGTTCTGACACACTTCCATACCACAAGTCCGTGGCTGGAGGTGACTGGTGTCCTTCCCCCGGTCCCGTCCCCGCTGCAGGACAGCACAACGACGCCCGGATGAACCTCGCCATCGCCCTCACTGCTGCCAGGTACGGCGCTGCCACCGCCAATTACGCTGAAGTGCTGCGCCTGCTCAAGACGACAGACCCGGCCAGCGGGAAGCAGCGCGTGTGCGGGGTGCGCTGCAGGGACGTCCTAACAGGTGGGGGTCTCTGTGTGTGTGTGTGTGTGCGCGCCTTCCCGGCGGCGTGGGGACACCATGGCAGCCCCCTGCCCACTTTCGCCCACCCAGTGGCTGTCTGTCTGCAGCCCTCAGCTCGCTGGACGCAAGCGACGGCTTTCTGCAGCAGGCTGGAGCGTGCCATGGTGGGACAGGCAGCACAGCACTTTAGGGGAGCGTTCTCTCTTCGTTAAAGAAACACAGAAATAATGACAGGAGGGAGGAGCGGGGAACACTGCTGTTTGTAAACATCAATGAACCGGCAAAGGAGCCATCTTCCCAGAGTGCGGTGGCATACCGTTAATGTCAATCATCTTTAACTTCTGTCAGGTTTTTCACTCAAATCCCAGTGTTTTGGCAGGGCAGACTAAGCTTTACATCCAAACCCTTCTGTCAAGCAAAGATGATACTGTAAAACGCTACGTGCTGTACAGTAATAGTCCCATTTACCAAGTCTACGGGTTGAGACTGAAATCTCTCTTGTTTGAGAGGCAGATTTCAGCTCAGCTTCTTCCAGCCGGTCTGCCCTCTTCTGCCTTTACAGATAAGATGGAATTTCACTGTAAAACATTTTCTTTCAAATCTAGTGTTATGTGAAAACTTTGTTAATTTTTAAAAACCGAACAGCTGTTCTGTTCAGACAAGCACGATCCACTTACAGTAGGTTAAGTTCATAGATAGATTAATAATAGAGAGTGTCAGTGAGCAGGAAAACAAATGGTGGATGTGATTGATACTGTTTTCTTTCACAGGGCAGGAATTTGATGTCAAAGCCAAGTGTGTTATCAATGCTACGGGACCTTTCACAGACTCTGTACGCAAAATGGATGATCAGGAAGTACCAAACATCTGTCAGCCAAGCGCAGGCGTGCATATTGTGATGCCTGGTTATTACAGGTAACAGTATTCAAAGCCTAAACCATTTGTAACGATCTGTGCTGGTGTCTTTAATGTATAAGCTTGCAGAGACGCCTTTGTGGGTTTTACAGTAGTTTTGAATGCACATTTTCATTTTCTTTTTTTTTTTTTTTTTTTTAAGAGGCCACTTAGAAGAACAATTTCATATATTCAGAAAAGACTGAAGTCTTGTAGTTCTTAGTTAAAACTCACCGAGGCAGAACTCCTGCTGAAGCAGAAGGACGTTTAGGCAGAGCATCTACAACAGACTTGTGAAAGGCCCCTTTTTTAATAATGAGTTTGAGTTGAGTGTACCGAGCGCTTGTTCACCCCCCTTAAGAAAACAAGAAGCATATAAAACCTTCCAGAGAGGTGGCCACCTTCATACAAAAACTCTTGTCCTGTTAAATATGAAACTCTCTGTGCAATGAGACTCTGCCACGTTATGACTCCGCTCACAGTAGACATGAACGCCGCGTGTAGGCAGTATAACAAGTAGTTCAAAACAACACGATTAAATTGTGACACTGCTGTGGACACAAGCGCACCCGCCCGTGGTTGTTGTGGTGGGAAGGACTTGCCTCCCTCTGCTGACCTTGTCGCAGACGGGGTTCCCGCAGCACTCTGTGAGCCGCCCTGCGCGCTCCTGCTTCACCCCTTCTGTGCTGCTGCAAAACCAAATCCCCTTCTACCAAGTGAGCCTCGGCAGTTGAAACTCAAGTATTACCTTTGGTTTCTGAAGTCATTAGCGTCCTAATGGAAATTCACATTCATAGACTGAGCCCGATTCTGTTGATACAGTGCACTTATAATAATGCCTTCCATGTCATCATTGCGCTCCTCTGTGAACAGAAATTCAGACTTGCAGTGCACAACACGGTGTTTTTCCCGGAGCTGTCCCAACAGGACACGACCACAGACAGTAAAATTGAGGCATTTTTGGCCTAGTGTAAAATCACGCTCGCATTCTGTTCTTTTTTTGGTGGCTTTCCACATGAAAAATGGGAAAATGACCTGAGAGCTGCTTTAGAGCAATGTGGAGAAATGGGTTGTAGTCCTGCTTTCCTCATATACTACGAGAAGGACGTGTGTGATTGACTTTATGGCCTTGCTGCAAAAGCGTGTAAAGTTTTAAAACTTTAACTCACTTTGTAAATTCAAAGCAGGAGATGGCTTGATACGCGTGAAGGCTCTAATTTATTTATTCTGTAATAACCTAATAATTTTAATTGGAAATGAGAATTCTTGTTCTCCTTGTTCCCCTGTGTAAGTCAGCATGTGGGCATTACTTTTCTTGTAAAACAGCATCTACCCACATACTGCCTCCACAGAACAGCTGATTAGATAAAACTGCACTGAATTTCCTTGAAGTGGGATAGCTTCAACCAAGGAGCTGTCTGCTAAATGGAAACCCCTCGTGGTATTTAATCTTAGTTCTCTCAGGTCTTCTTCTGGTGCCAAGGAATACTCCTCAACGAACAGAGATTGTCATTTCACTGCGTCCACTTGCCTCGTGGTAAATGTTTTACAGAATTTTGGCCCATACGCAAAAGAAAATTTTTTAACAGGTAGAGGTTTTTAGATATAAACGTAATTAAGATTTTGTAAAACTAATGTTAACCTAATACATGCATTTCCCATGTGTTTCTTACTCATTTATGTTCTTCATTAATAGTCCCAGTATTCCTCCTCTCATTAATTCTATTTTTAGTATACACTTATCTATTCTTGTAGCTGCAGTTAAGTCTCTCTCGCTCCCTATTGTTTAAGTATATTATCTGCTAAAATGAGGGAGGGGTTTGGCTGCCTTTGTTCAGATAGCCTTCCTGCCTGAAATGTGTTTATGGATGCAGTGCTTTTTTCCCCCTCCCTTTCTGACAAATTTCAGATGTTTTCCATCTTTCTTGAATTTTCCTGTCTGCTCTGCCTTCCAGATTCCAGGTAAACTTCGCTGTTACACCTTAGTTCTACCCTATGGAAAGTCACCTGTTTGTTCTTTAACTGCATTTGTGGTGCTTTGGTCAAATGCTTCTTCACCTGGAGATCTTCCATGCATCTGCTCTGTAAAATGCCATATTTAATGTCCAGGAATGAACCACTTACTGACTACAAGCTCAAGAGTTCTGATCTGTCCTTCAGTTAAATCATCTTCTCTAGTTCAGTAGTCTATAGGTTCTTACGTTCCTTGTGTACTTTAATCGTCTGTTTTCAAGATTCTTTCCTGATTTGTCATGCATTCGACATATATTGCCCAATTTAACTGCACTGAAATTTGCAAAAGGAAGCTTTTTAAAAAAGAGACATGCTCCAAACTCGTGCCGTTGTTTTAATTCAACTCTTAAATACTGTACTGTTGCTTTACTGTTAGGCCCCATATCTTGATATTTGTTTTTCTGACAAAGAGTCACTTTAGATCCATCTGTATTATGCTCCAAGACCATTTGCCACTATGTTTCTATCTACAGGCATTGCTTTATACTTCATATTAGAGTTTACAATCCTGAACTTACCCATTTTAATAGTCTTTAAAGATTACTAGAGAAATCTTGCAATGGCTGGTATTGCTGGAGCTCATACCACATTCTCGCATCCATTCTGTAGTCTGAAGAATTCATGCTCTCCATCCATTCTCCACCCAGCCTGTATTTGTGCTTGGCATTGCCCCAACGCGTGTGCAGGACCTTGCACTTGGCCTGGTTGAACTTCACAAGGTTGGCACGGGCCCACCTCTCCAGCCTGTCCAGGTCCCTCTGGATGGCATCCCGTCCCTCCACCATGTCAGCCGCTCCACGCAGCTTGGTGTCATCAGCAAACTTGCTGAGAGTGCCCTCGATCCCACTGTCCATGTCACCAACAAAGATGTTAACAGTCCCAGTTCCAGTACCGACCCCTGAAGAACGCCACTGGTCACTGGTCTCCACTTGGACATTGAGCCGTTGACCTTAACTCTTTGAGTGCGGACATCTAGCCAATTCCCTATCCACCGAGTGGTCCATCCATCAAATCTACGTCTCTCCAATTCAGAGACCAGGATGTCGTGCAGGACAGTGTCAATGCTTTGCACAAGTCCAGGTAGATGATGCCAGTTGCACTTCCCTTATCCACTGACGCTGTAATGCCATCGTAGTGGCCACCAGATCTGTCAGGCCTGATTTGCCCTTAGTGAAGCCATCAATTGCGTGAAATCTCATTGAAAACACTTCGCTCTGTAGGTGTTGTGGTGAAACTGAGTTTTAAGTCTTTCCTTGTTTCTCTTCCGTATTTTGAACAGTTTTTCTGAAATCACATTTAAAAAAAATTCATACTTTTGAGAAAATGTCTAAAGTTTTCTGAATATTCTGATACTGCATATTAAATCTCTGGTTTCCTGTCTCTAAATCAATAGCTTTTTCATTTTAAAAAGTAATCATTTGTCTGACGTGATTTACCTTTCACAAATCTGTGTTGACTTCCCCTATTAAATTGTACTTCTCCAAATGTATGCTTAAGCGGTCTATAAATATCATCTAAAAAATGTTCTAATATACATGCTATATATGAAATTTTCAGCTTCTCTTCTAGCCTTTTCAGATATTGAAAACTTACCTTCAGTAATCAGTTTAGACTTCCTAAAAATGAAATATTCAGTGATTCAGCTTGCGGCTCTCTTGAATAGGTAATTTATATCCAAGCAGGTCTTTCTCTACCTTCAGCTTTTTGTGTGAGTAGTTGAATTATTCCCCTCTGATGGTCCTTATTAGCACCTAAATATATCCCTCCTGCCCTCCTTCCATATACTTCTATATTCTCCTTCTGCTGTGGGGACTAGGTGCAGGACCTGAAGACGGCTAAACTGACTGCAGGTGTTTGTACAAGGACTTCCAGCTCCTGAAATGAAAGTCAGCATCTTTCCTTTAAATAAAAATGAACAACAACAAAAAAAGGCAGCTTAAATGTTTTCCTATATAAAAGCTGTTTACTTTGAAGTCTGTATAGAAGCCTTTAGTTTTCTGAAATATACACAGAGCTGTTCCATAAGTTATGAGGATAACTGGTTTTGTACCTGTGGATTTTTTTTTTTTTACGTTATACCAGAAAATGTTGATACATAAATTAAAATTTCCTGTACGAAGAACTAAATCATTCGGTTTTAGCACTGGCATAAGTAAATGAAAAATCTCTGAATAGTAGCATCCAGTTAGCATCTCTTTTGCCTTTTTCCCCTGAAATCGCTGTTCCCCATTGAGGAACGCAGGAGCTGGGAGCACACTTCTTGGTGCGAGTCCCTCGGGAGCCTGTGTGTTCCCGTTGTGGCAGGAGCCTGGCGAGCTGTGGTGGCACTGGAAGTTTGCTGTTTCAATGCACTCCTAACATTTATGGTTTCAGTCTTACTCTTCTCTTGTTTTCTTTACTTTTTCTTTCCGACGCTAAACTTTGCGCCTCTACCCCACCTTTATTGCGAATGCGGGTTGTAGGAGTCCTTGAGATTTTGTATGTTTTTACTTTTGCCCCTGTTTAGGGTGCAGGCAATGGGTAACTTGGGTTAATAATGTTTCATCTTTTAATTGTTTTTGTTATGTGCTTAGACACGTCCAAACACAACTGGAGTTCTGTTCTTATTTCTTGCATTTTCACGTGCATTCTGTTTCAGCCTTCCCTTTCCTTTGTGGCGTAATATAAATGATTGTCTATTTTTTTGATTAAAAGCAGTTGTTCATTCCATAATGAGTTTCAAGTAATTGCTGTTTTAAAATTTTCAAATGTTTGCGTTTGAAATTCCAATGAGCAAGATTTTCCAGAGTGAATGGAGATGTGAGATGCCATCGCTCGATTTAAGGTTGTGGTCTGCTAACTTGGTTAGCAAATCAAATTCTAGTAATATCTGAGCATCCCATTCAAGGGCCTTACTTCTCAAAACTTCTGGGACTACCATTTAAATCCAGGTCATGGCCACATGTGGACTATCAGATTTTATTTTATTTTTTAAGAATCATTTGACCTAACAACAAAGGTACCGTTCTAATACTTTATCTGGGGTACAGGGTGTGCAAGAACAGAGTCCCTGGTGATGCCTGACGCGTTTTGAACCATCTCCCTTCCTCATTTCAGCCCTGATAACATGGGTCTGCTTGACCCGGCCACCAGTGACGGTAGAGTGATTTTCTTCCTGCCGTGGGAGAAGATGACTATCGCAGGGACCACAGACAGCCCGACCGATGTTACTTCCCATCCCATACCAACAGAAGAAGATATAAACTTCATTTTGAATGAAGTGCGCAACTACCTTAGCGTTGATGTTGAAGGTAAAGCTCTGTCGGCTCTGGTTTTCCAGGTGCTGATGAGTGCGTGGCATTTCAGCCTGAGTAAAGACTGGCTGGCTGAAGTTCTGCTGTGACTCTGGTAACTGTGGTTCTTGTGCGTCTGGATGTTTCTGAAACTGGTGGGACAGAAGTGCCATGACGATTCATGCATCAGAGCTCAAAAATGATGCTTTTCCAGATATACCTGCACTGCTGGGATTATTGAAACGGAAATCAGTTCAGATTTCACATACCTTTCACCTAACTGGCACTAGCTGTGCAGCCGCACAGCCGAGTCACTGCTCTCTCTGGGTGGCAGAGGCAAGGTTTTGCAGAACTGGGACAGTTCGGTCATACAGCAATGCAAGTACATCAAATAATTCACCTGCTTTTCTTGAAGGAGAAGGTGGTCTGACTTTTACCATGTCTTTGGTTTTATTTCCATTTTTCTGGACGCTTTTTTCTTAGAATTTACTTTTCTTGGTATGGTAAATATCTGATAGTGTCATTTTTCAGTGGGAGAGAAAAGTATAACGGGCAAAAAGGAGAATTTATAAAAGTTATTTGGTGACAGTTGTTCCCTTCAGTAGCTGAGCTGCTAACACCTTTGTTGTAAGATGCTGGCTTGCTTTGGCTCAGTGCTGGTTTAAAAGAGAGGCATCTTTCTTTCATAGTGAGGTCTTAAAATTATTCTGTGAAAGCATTTGTGCTTCTGTATTTCTGTTGTGGTAGCAGCATTAAAAGAAATCTGAAAAGCACTTGGTCAGAAACATTGCACCATTCTTAGATTTCGGAAAACGTGCTGTCCGGGCATTGGGAATGCTGGATTACTTGTTCCCTGAAGTGGGTAGCTGATGGCTCTGAATTGTATAAAGTTCAGAAAACGTACCTTTAAGTTATTTGAGCAGAAGTTGATATAAATAAGTAGGCCAGATAAGTAGAGTTAAGACTGTGAAAAAGACGGAGATTTTGCAGGGTATTTTCCAGAAGTACGTTGTGAAGTGTTTAATTCTTTTGAATGAAACCTACCTAGGTGCACGCTGTTTTTCACATATGCAATTAGCAGTGTTTATAGATTGCTTGTTATTGAATTAACAACTGTGCTGGCCATATCAACTCACTGCAGACCTGCCTTTTTGCTGCCAGAGACAGTGCCAGGGTTATCAACTTACACAGGCTTGGATGTGTTCCAACTGTTTAATTATAGTGTCACGCATGCTGCTTTTTCTAGTTTCATTAGTTTATAAACGTAATATGGTATCTTATTTCTGTGATTAACACTTCATTTTGGCAGGTTAAACATGCTGGCAGAACACCATTGATTTCTGAAATCTATTTTGTGTACTTTGGGGAATATTTTTACACCCTTTTACTGATTTTTTCAGTTATAATTTATTTGAAAGTTGCATAGAAAAAAAAAATATTCCAAAGATTTCGGTATAAAGCTGATCGGTCAGTTTTTCTATTGCAAATTTAGTAAGCAACAAAATTCATTATATTAAATTCTCTAGCGGTCGCATGTTTTGTATATTAAAAAAGGTGACTTTCGGAGGCTGGGGTGTTTCCTACAGCCGTTAAGGGCTTTGTGACTACTTGATGCCTTCAGGTTTTCTTCCTCCACGTTTACTGAGAAGTCAGGGCTGGCTTTGGGGGGACGTACCTGTAACTGGCCAGGAAGCAGAGGAGCAGCACAGGGGGAAAACAGAAGTAAATGGGCATTTAGTCAGGTTTCTTGTGGAGCGGGACAGGGTTTCTGAAGCAGGCAGGAGGAGGAGGAAGAGGAGGCAGGGCTGGAGGAGGCGGTTGTGCAACAGATGTGGACCCCTGTTGGGAGGTTTTGACAAGTCAGCCGGGCCCTTTCAGGCTGCTGTGCAGTAACAGCACTGGCCTGTGGTACAGGCGCTGGGGATGTGCTCCAGCCGACCGCAGCCTTGCCAAGAGATTTTCCCCTTGGCTATACATGTAACTGCTCTTCCGATAAAGGCTCTGGATAAAGATCGCTTGTCAAGAGGAAAACTTAGATATATAACCTACAAGCTAGAGAAAAAGCTTTGAAGTCCTAAAAGCAAATGTTATACTCATGTGGAACAAATTTCCTTTTGGATTTTAAGATGTAATATAAGGTCTGTCCTGTCAGCACAAGCAAACAAAGAGAAGGCTTGGTGCTGGGGCTGTGCGTGTGGTTTGGGTTTGGTAGGGTTTGGTTTTCGGGTTTGGGGATTTTTGAGCAGATCAAAAATATGTCTGGTGTGGTGCATGATACTCATTTCACAGCGAGTATCTACTCAGAGGCAGTGCCACAAAGACCGCTGTAGGTGTGTGAGATAAATATCCATCGGTTCCTGGCTGACTTCAGCTGATCTTTGGTTCTGGACAGTGAGAAGAGGAGACGTGTTGGCAGCGTGGAGTGGCATTCGTCCTCTGGTCACAGACCCCAACTCCAAAGACACGCAGTCGATATCCCGGAATCATGTCGTTACCATTAGCGACAGTGGCCTTGTCACGATAGCAGGTACTGGAAGTTCTCTTAAAGTATAGCTTTGTTGGGCTTCCCCAGTGTATTTTCTTCAAAACTTTTCCTGTTACAGGATAATCCTTCATGTTCCTATAACTAGATAATGATCTGTCAGTGGTAGCATGACTGGCTTGTTGGAGCAAATCTAGTAAGGATAATTTGATACATAAAATCTGTATAGTATGTACTAACTTCATACCCCCCTTGCTTTGCCCAAATAAAGAAGTAAATGTGTGGTTACAGGTGGGAAGTGGACAACCTACCGTGCCATGGCGCAGGACACCATCGATGCAGCTATTCAGGCACACGATCTGAAGGCAGGTTCCAGTAAAACCATTGGGCTGCAGCTCCAGGGGGCTGAGGACTGGAGTCCCACACTCTACATTAGGTTGGTCCAAGACTATGGACTTGAAAGTGAGGTGAGTCACGGTTTTTGTGGATGCTCTGATGTTTCTGTGTTAGAGGGTTGTGTTTTTTCCACTAAATCTAATACCAGCATAACTTGTACAAAGGTCTGTTGAGCCTGATAAGAGCATATTATCTGGCCAGGGCTAAGATAGTTTTAACAAAAATAAATTTGAGTAATTCTTCTTCTTTTCTTCCCTTTTCCGTTCCTCCTAATCTTGGCTGTTTCCTGCTTTAAAACATTACGACATGCTGGGGTCTGTCTTCCCAACAAAATCTCTCCTTCAGATGTGAGCAGAGCGTGGCAGAAGAGTTGGAGCATCATTGGCCACAGTTACACTGGTACACACGTGGTGGTGTCAGTGCTGCTCTAACCCCTTCCCAACACAAGTAGTTCCTCCCACACAATCAAAATCTAATACCTTCTTCAGCTTCTTTGCTATTGTTAGTAAGAGAATTGACTAGAAAAATGTATGTATATTTGATGCGCTTTCAAAAGCGTATTGAATTTTGTTTTCAACTCCACAGGTGGCTCAGCATCTAGCTTCCACATATGGTGACAAGGCTTTTGAGGTGGCCAAAATAGCCCAAGTTACAGGAAAGAGATGGCCCATTGTTGGAAAGCGTCTTGTATCTGAGTTCCCTTATATTGAAGCTGAGGTATGTGGAAAAACTACATAATGTTCTTTGATTCTCTTTTTGGGATAAGCAGGTTCTAGAGCAGGTCTGTCTCACTCTGTGAAACATTTCTATAAGCCCTTTCCTTTGGTGAGGTCCAGATTTTTTTTTTTTTTCTTATTTTTCCCCTTCCCCAGAGGGGAAACAGACATGCTTTGTTTTTATGTTTATATACACACATATTTATATATTTTTATATATAATTAAATATTTACACCTAATGTCTGTTTTTTATTTCCTATATACACGTTTGATCCCAGATGCATTTTATAAAGTGTTCCAAGGAAAAGGGAGCTTTTCAAACCCTCCTCACGGTTGGGTGGGAACTAGTAACAGAAAGCTCATTCTGCATAGCCAGCCCAGCAGTGCCATTTGTGATGCTAAACATAATCTCTGACAATGCCTGTCTGCCTTCTCATCTGCATTTTTTCCCCTTGCCTTGTTGTTGTAGGTTGTCTATGGTGTTAAAGAGTACGCCCGCACAGCAGTGGATATGATTTCCCGACGTACTCGCTTGGCCTTTCTGAATGTGCAGGCTGCGGAGGAAGCCCTGCCAAGAATCGTAGATATAATGGCGAAAGAACTTAACTGGAATGAGCAGAAAAAAAAGGTACAAAGGGCCTTTTTCATCTGCAACTGTTTTTCTTAAGTAGTTTCCATGTTAACGATCTAAATTAGTTGAATAGAAAACTTCAAGTGATGCTTTTGCCCGGAGAGAGTGAATCACTTGGTGCATTTCATTACAGAGACTTTATCAAAATAGCTGTGAGATGAGTTGGTATTGGCTGGGGGGTGGAGGGGAGAGTGAAGTTCTGTAGCCTGTTTTTCCCAACTTTAAAAATGAAAGCAGACTCGGCATTACTATCCTATTCCTGTTCAAATGCTTTTTTTACTGACACTTTTCAACAGATCTGCCTCGAAAAAGGAGAATCTTGTAATCTGTGTCACTCCTTTTTGTCTGCTGTGTCCTTTGAAAAGTGACGATACTGAGTTTGCACCATTCTCTGGCCTGAATTCGTGCTTAAGGATGCTGTTAGCTTCCTTTGCCCCGGTGGGTCTGTGCCCAGACACACAGTGTGGGACTCCTCTCACTTGCCTTGTGGCGTTGATAAGGGGCTGTCTCTATCCCAGCTAGTCATTGTGTGCCTGCTCTGCAGTAACCGGACTTCGGTCAGATGACTTACCTTAATGGAGGCATCTGCTGTGTGTGCAGTTAATTGCACCCTGCAGCCCTGTTTTGATCTCCACAGCCTGTCAGGAGCACCTTGGGTAACTAGTTTAGATGTAGGCATCCCACTTACTGACATGAATCCTGCCCCTTCTGAACTATCACATTGTGTAAGTTACTGATTATCACTTCTTGCTGTTGTCACGCAAAGACAAATGCACAGAATTGTGGAGGCTGCGCTTGTGGTGCTGCCCAGGAGGAAAGGCAGAGCAGGGAGAGCTGTACCCCCCTGGGACGCCTGGTCTGGGACTTCACTCTGAAGCAAACAGAGCCTGTGAACATTCACCTAGCTCTTCCACTCTGAAGGAGATAGGAGGTTTCCCTTGGGCTGTTCATGAAACCTTTTAGCCAGTTAGAAGTTTGATTAACGTTCTGGAAGGAGCTCGCTTGAATCCTGCCAGCCAGAGGAGCTGCTGTGACCCTAGAGCCCCCCCGCCAAGAATTGCATAGAGAATTGTGAGCTGTGTTGCTGTATGTTGAGCAACCTCGTAGTCAGGGGTGTTTGACCGAAGTTAGAGGTGTCTCACCCTTACCCAGTGAGGTTTGCTTGTGTAATAGTTTACCGTGTTAAACAAAGCTATATCAGTCCTTCCGTGACAAGAGGTTAGAAAATGTGAAGCTTGCAAAGAAATCAGCCTGAGGTCAGGGTTGCGTGGACAGCCTTCACTCCAGCAGCCCGGGGCTGGGGAGTTCGACACCCATTCCCACCACAGCCTACAGGAAGGAAAATCAGCAGGTACTGCTCATGCCTGTAAGACCTGCCTGGCCGCCTGTGGCTTGTGTGAGCTCCCTGATGCCAGCAAGACAGGCTCTGCGTTCCCTGAATGCCCACCGGGGCTTCTTTTGGAAAAGTTTCCTTTTCTTTCAAAGTGGCTGAACCCTCCTGAGTTACGGAGCATCTCTTCTGTAATCAGTCCTGGGCCATTTTGAAGTGCTGTGTTTTTACAGCAATCTTGCATGTGCTATATTTCAACTTGATGGACGAGGCAATTCAATGCCTATCCAGAAGAGCATTCTTTAATTTAGATCTTATAGTAAGACCATTAAATAAGTCTTTGTCGGTTTGGGACTTTGGGGCTAATTTGTGTGCTTATATTGAAGTATGTAAGAGTAGCCTGGTATAGTTTAGTTTAGTTTAGTTGGTCTTCTAATATGCCTTCACGAGCAAGTCTTTGCGAGATGAAGTGGCTTATACGTACGTGCCTAGGAATCTTTTACTGCTGCTGCGGCCGTTCCTTAGCGTGCGCACTCTGTCTGGTGACTGCAGTGCAGGCTCTTTAGTATGGGTGCCCATGTGGCAGGTGCTCGTATCGCTCTTAGAACTCTGTCTGGTACCCATCGCTGGAGAAAGAACTCCGTTCTGCAGTATTCTATGTATGTCAGGTGTTTATCACCTCTTAAAAAAACTGGCAACAGAAGACCTTGCACTGAACTTTCGGGTAATAAATTAAGAAAACTAGTTTAAAACATAAAGAACCTGCCTGGTGTTGAGCCTCCTGATTTTTTTGCTGCTTTCAGACAGTTATGTGAAACACTGCACTTTGTAGGCCTGACCTGCAACTGCGGGCATTCATGAAATAGGTAGATACACCATGTGTGACTGAAGGCATGGAATGGTCCTAAAAGTGTTTACACAGTAATTAAAAGGTTTTACTAGACCTGGCATCTCTTTTCAAGACTAAAAAGTGCCTAAGCTTAACTTATTTTTTAAATACTTTTCAGCTACCGTCTTCCTAATTTTTGGACTTTAGATAAAGTCTACTTAAGTGGAAGAAGCTAATAAATAATACATTAAAAATAATTGTGTAAGAATATGCTATTCCTCAGAAATAAAGTTTTTCTTTTTTGCTGTAGGAAGAATTTGAAGCTGCTAAAAAGTTTCTCTATTATGAAATGGGCTACAAAGTAAAATCGGATCAATTAACAGACAGCTCTGAAATCAGTCTAGTGCCTTCAGATATTGAAAGGTAAGTGAAGTAAGAGAGTTCCCTATGCTGCTAGGAATTAATACCTGTCATTCTTCGGAGTGCAGTTTTTACCACTGATAATCCTTATCTTGCAGGTACAAGAAGCGATTCCACATGTTTGACAAGGACAAGAAAGGGTTTATTACTATACTGGATGTGCAGCGTGTCTTGGAGGTAACGTTTCCTTGTGTTCGTTTAGTTTCCTTTTTAAGCCTCTTACCTGAATTTCAGTGTGTGGCATAAATAGTGCTGAACAAGCCAGCTGACATACTTCCGTGCTTTTTTTTTGTCTAGAGCATCAGTGTGCAAATTGCTGAAAATACACTTCATGATATTCTAAATGAAGTGGATCTGAACAAAAATGGACAGGTTGAGCTCAATGAGTTTTTGCAGGTAGGTGTTTCTTTGTTACAAGAGAAGCTGTAACTTTAATGAACAAAGGCGTGGGTATTTAATTTCTGAAGGGCTGTGTCAGAGACTGGGTGAGTGTTACTTGGGTAAACGCTGCGGCGTTGATGCTATTTGCCAGATCAGAAGATAAGTGACACACAGAGCCATCCTCGAGCAACTTTGAAATTCAGAGATTTTTTTTCACGTGCAGAAACAAGACCCAAAGAACAAATCCAGTTTACAAAGTGTACCACAGTACAGACTTGAGTTTGGCTTTTTTTAATACGGAAATGCTGTTTAAATATATTGAGAATTATATAATTGTCCGTTGGAAAGTATATGGCACAGATACGCACACTGACGTTTATCTAGGTCTGTTAAGTTATTAGTAGTTTCTAAACTATTTAAAATATTTTAATGAATGAGCTTGTAGTTAAAGCACATACAGTCCGTATAATCCCATTTTAACTCCCGGGCTGGCTAACATTATCTCAGTTTGTATGAAAGACGTTACATTGACAACCCACACATCTGCTTTTTGCAGGGCTTTAAAATAGACTTCAGGGTGCTACTGCAGCGTTCGTTTGCCCAGCGCCTCTTGCATACGCAGTTTGCCGGGCAGCGTTGTTTTTGTGGAGTCTTTCTTGGTGTGGTATTTGAAGCGACTGCCATGTCTTTCCTGCATGGTGGCAATGATGAATGCTGAACATGAGATAAATTAATGCTGGGGATTTTGGTCAATGTCAGCCCTTTCTTCACTGTGTCAAGTTAAACAAACAAGATCAAGGCAAAGGAAATGGTAATTGTCTCTCTCGAGATGAGCTGTAGATAAGAGCAGCATTGTTGAATCTAAATGCAGAAAAATTTCACAGGTTGTGTCCAGCATTGAAAAAAGGACTATTTATTTGCCTAAAATGCAGCAATTTAGCTGGGTAACTGAAATGCGCTTGGGGGAAGGGGGAAAGAAAAAACCCAAACAAGCCATGGGGGAGGGAAAGAAGAAACAATGGCTTTGGGAGTTTGTGCTTAAATATTCAAATATAAGAGAAAATCACAGCTGTTTTTCTGGCTATTGAAAAGGGTCTCCCTCTTACACCCCTCTGCATGTGAAAACTTGTAATTGGTGGGGGGGAACCCACTATTTACTGTAAGGGCTGTGTTAAACTATAATTTAGTTAGTTTGGATACATTGTGGTTAAGAAGTTGAAACAACTAGTAATTACGTCTTCTGTGGATCTTTTGGTGGCTTTCTGGGGTTTTTGCTTTACTGTGCTGAAGAGTCTCACTGGAGGTTGCCTGCACTAAGTCGTAATATCTGTAAAATATAAGAGGCAAGTCACTGTTTTGGTGTAGTCTCACAGTTACTTTTGTAGAACTGTGTAACTCGGTGGCCGCTGGCTTCTCCCATGCGTTTCACAACGCAGTCTGAGTATTGCACACCCGCGATCGGCAGCGCAGTAACGATGGCTTGTGCCCGTGCACCTCCCTCCCGCAGAGGCGGAGAGCAGCACACGGGAGCTGCTGTGGGGCCACGCGCCAAGTAGGAAATGCGGTAAGAAAAGTAACAGCAGGTTGCCATGGAAGGAACAAAATACATTAAATGTTTGTTTATTTTTTTTTAATGGATCTGTTAAGTCAGTTCCCAATACTTTTGTGTTTGCTTTCTGAAAACTTTCAAGTAATTGCATTTTACCGCAGAATGCTTGTGGGCAAATATTTGTGGGCGTTTATATTAGAATATAGGAGGGGGTTGTGCAGGGATGGCCGTGTGGCTCTCGGGTGGGAGCAGAGCAGTGCCAGGTGCTTTCCTTTGGCCAACAGTAGCTTCCCAGTGTAACTCAAATAATGGTCCTGGCAGCCCCCGCTGCCGCGGGTGTTTCCCAGAGAACGCGGGCTGCCTTGGCCAGCGTTTCCCACCGCAGCTCGTTCCCCCTGTGTTGGCCCTAGGTCCCGGGTCCCTCCTGGGATGCTGTTCAGGGGCACACGGAGCTGTCTTATGCCAGCGACTGTTTCTCTGAAGACTTGCCTACAGAAGCCTAGTGCCGCTGTCACTTATGCTCAAGAAAGGAGGGCGACCTTGGGAACTAGTTTTGGTGTGTAAAGGCAAAAAAACCCCTATGTTAAACCAGGAGGAAACTTTTTTCCCCAACAGCAGACTTCCTTTGGGGTCCTGACAGACCCACATACCAGAAACTCACATTTGCAAAGGTCCAGCTGCAGATAGAATTAATAGATTTTCCTACAGAGGGGAAGAAATCTGAAGGCTTCTTAGCACAACTGCATTGTGTAAGCGTGGATTGCTTTCCATAGTAGTCTTTGACAAGCTGACTGCATGTAATTTCAAGTCTAATACTCACTTTATCCATGGGATAAAAAAGAATTAACTAAAATCTTAGCACTAGTGTGTGTTCGTTAAGATAGAGCTGAGTCCCGTTTCAAGGACTTAAAGGCAAATTAGTTTTAAAAGTCTATAAAGGAATTTGGATTTGAAAGAGTTGTGGAAGTCAAGTACGCTATCTCTACAAAGAAGGGCACGGGAATGAAAAAGGATATGGTCCGGGGTCGGTGGTAGATCAGGAATGGTGTTCTTCTGTTAGGTACATCTTTCAGATATTAAAAGTTAAAAAAAAAAAAAGCACTGGTGAAATAGATGGGTTCTTCTACATTCTTAAATGTCACTGAAAAAGCCCGGGTATTGATGGTTGCCTGCACTGTAACTTCCAAATGGATGGTGTTTGGTATTCCTGCTCCTCCTGCCGCCCATGCCTTGCTAAAGCCTTCGGTGGTATTTCTGGAAAATGTGAATGAGCTTTGAGATGAGTCTTTAAAACCATACGGCAGTTTGGCTTTATATATGGAAAAATCAGTTCTGTATATTTACTAATTACTGTGTCCAGGAGCCAGTAGCAAGTGTTAACTCAGCCCTTTAGAGTGGAACTGTGTCGGTGTCACCGCCAGTGGCCCAGGGGCAGGACAGCGGCCGTGTCCATCCACCTCTCCTGCAGAGGAGTTAATAGCACGGCACTGGTGTCCTGTGCCCATCAGCCGTACTGGTGCGGGGCTGTGTGGCGTCCGCTCGGGGACAGTGCGGGTTGTGGTTCCCCTGCTGTCCCTCCGGCCGCTTGCTGAGGCCTTTCTGAGGGGCTGTACCCTCTACCTGCATTCTTTGTCTTGCAAAGGAGTTGACAGGATGCTCTCCCTCTTGTGTCCTCAGCTGATGAGCGCCATTCAGAAGGGGCATGTGTCGGGGAGCCGGCTGGCGGTGCTGATGAAGACTGCGGAGGAGAACCTGCGCCAGAGGGGGGTGATCTCGGTGGACCGCAGCGGCGGGGGGCTGTGAGCTCAAGCACAAGCTCTGCTGGCAAACACCCGGCTGCCTCCCTGCTGCAAAACATTCCAGTGCTTCTGAGTGTCCTCGTTCGGTCAAGGTGACCAGTGTCTGTCCAGTGGTGTAGCTCTTACAAAAATCCATTGGTGCATTTGTTTTCACAATTAACGGTTTTCTGTATAGTTCTCGATACTCCAGTACGTGGCCTTTTGGATTGGGTGTTCTTTAGGCACAGGGGTTTATTAACAGGAGTTCACGAATATGGCCTAGAAAGATGTGGGTGCGCACACAAGCACATGTGCGCGTACTGACGCCTTCGTTACCTTTTCTGTCACCCTTACCTTCAGAGAAAACTGCGCAGACAGTGAATCCCGCCTTTAAATGCGTTGCAGCAAGTTTTGCAAATACGCATTTAGTGTTTCAAAGCTGCTGATCTGTCCCCTGCGACAAAGAGCAAGAGAGGGGAGGCTGATGTCCTGGGTTGGGGACAGCATCACAAAAGGCACGGGGCTGCCACTTCCCGAGGTGGTGACGACGAGGAAGAGCTGGCTGGACTCGCTCTCTGGAGCGCCCTGTCATTGCAGTGCTACCAGGACTTGGCCAGGCAAAAACAGCAGCAGCGTGAGGCTGGAGAACTACGAGACATCTTGATTAATCACACGAGCTGATAATTTGGTTAAAAGCTAGGGGACAGCTTTCCTTTCTCCCATATTAATAAAAATAAGCTTCCTTTAATAAATAACGTTGTCGAGCAGGTGGTGTTTTATGCTGTAAAGTGCTCCATAGTGTTTCCAGTTTTGGACAAAACCACTGATGATATGTAGAATATGGCAGGTTTTGATAGCGTAAGTCTTAACTGTTTATTTAAAAATTCTCAAACACAAAGTGAAACAATGAAATTTGGTTTGCATTCCACTAACTTTTCTAGAAAAGTGAAAGGGCTATTTTTCAGCAGATTAATGAAATTTTTTTTTTTTTTTTTTAAAAAAAAGGACCACTTGAGCTGTTTTCATGGATCTGGCTATTTGCCTTTCTGCTGTCGGATTGACTGGGTTCGAGGTCAGATGGAAGATTTCTGCCTAATGTAGAACAAGGAAGGGAAAAACATAAGAATGGTTTATTGATGAATTTGTCATTCTGTTACAGTCTTTGAGCATAAATACCAATTTACAACTCAAAACAAGCTTCAGTCCAAGGTGTCAGAATTTCTACTTGTGTAAAATCTGATAGATTTTAACTGCTGTCACCACTTTCACTAATGGAAAATACCGGAACAGTAATGAACAGGAAAGATTACTTTGGTGTTTTAAAAGGGAAAACGATTACATACACAAAACGGAGACGCTGAGGAGTGTCAGTATGTAGCATAGGAAGTAGAGATGTTGTGTTTGGCTGGAGAGGCAGAGTCCTTTAAAAAAAAAAAAAATTAAAAATTCAGGTGTTTACAAATAGCAGATACAAAAAAGAAAAGGGGGGGGCAAGCCTCATTTAAGTTCAGTAAATGGTTGTATTCCCATCAGTGCAAACAATGGGTAAAATCTGGAGGGAAGGAGGCGGTCTCCGGTAAAATGCCTTTCAGGTAGTTTTTGCATGTTCAGGGGTGGTTTTTTTGACACTGCCTTGTACCCAAATGCAGATATTGGGGGGGGGGGGGGTCGGGC
>VYZM01018883.1:741483-766483 GCA_013398915.1 Dromas ardeola | reverse complement strand
GGCTTCGCAGAGCGCCGTAAGCCGGTGTGGAACGAACCCTGCCTGTTTTAACAGTGCCTTTTGGCTCTCGGTAACCTCTGATCTTGGTCTGTCACCTGTGCACTTACACACGGTCGATTCGCAACACGCCCCGAAGTTGTTCCATTATCTCATTTTTATTTTAAAGTGTGATAGTGGTTTTAATCACCTATTGTTCCTGTTGGACACCTTTACTATGTCATAGCAATCTCTGTTCGTTGATCTATTTAGGGTAAAGAAGGATGTTAATTATGGCTTATCCTTTGTAGTGTAACAAGTACCTTTTACTAATCCAACACTGTAAAAATTATAAAAAAAAAGTCCCCCATTTTCGCCCTCCCCCCCAGCCCCTAAAACAATTCCAGACAGCGAGGGTAGTGTGTTGCTTGGGCTAAGGCTGGGCTGTTAGCTAAATTAAGCCATTGTGACTCAAAATCCTCCTTTAATAAGGTTCATGCTGTCTACAACTTCATCATTTTCTGCTGAATGATAATTACTTTATTCAATCATGTTCAAGGTTTTAGTGAAAGCTAGCATTGATTGATTAACTTCAATTACCATGCTTACATTTGCATAGATAAAAACTGCTTTTCAATTTGTGAGTGGCACGCTGGTGGAAACCCTGCGCTGATATTTGCATTTCAATGTGGATAGCGAAGAATAAAGGTGGAAGAGAGGTCTGATCAGTGCTAAGCCCTTTCTGCTTCAGTGCTTAAGCATTTTTCCATAAACACTCTTGTTATGATGTTAGTTTGCTCAAACCACTCCGAGGGAGCCGGCGGAGCCTCCTGTTTACAAGCCCGTGTGACAATTTAACAGGAAAGTTCTTCCTCCGGCAGCCAGGAACTCCAGATTCCTGTGAAATCCGTGGCAGTGGCCGCCGTGGGGACTCGCCGCAGCTCCTCGCTCCCTCTTCAGCCTCCGCCAGGCTTTTCTGCTCAGAGCTGGTCCAAAGATGAGGGAAGCGAGTGAGTCGCTGGCTTTTTTGGGGATCTGGTGCTCACCCATTCCCTGGGGGTTTCCACCCCTGGAGTTCGCTCTTATCGCTTGGGAAGCTAAGTGCTGGCAGCGCCGTTCCCGGCAGGAATGGATGAGATGGGCACCAAGGGCAGGGGGTGGGCAGGCTCCTCGGCCGGGGACCCTCGGCGTCCCCGGACCCATGGGGGGGGACACGCTTTGCTTCGTGCCAGCCCCCGAGGGGCAAAACCCGCAGCTCCTGGGTCTTGCCTCCCCCCGGCCCCCCTGCGGCGGGGTAAAGCCAGCGCCAGGGGAACAGAGAGCTTTTAAGGTCAAGAGTAATGAATTGCACGCAAATAACTGCACAGCCGTTCGCTTCACAGAGCGGGGACAGGGAAACGGTTGCTTTTCAGTTTTCCTATTTCAGGCAGGAGCTCAACTTTGTGCAAACCTTCAGAATCGACTTGAAACGTAATTGAAGAAGGAAAAATGCAACCTTAACCTCTTTACCAGCCGTGTGTGCGGTGTAAATTCAATGGGGCTGAGAAGTTTTCCTCTAGGTTTGTTTTAGAGCATTTTAGAAATCTTCATCCAAGCTCATTCACGACGGGTGTTAATTACAAACTGCAGTCACCGGCCTGCTTCCCTTGTTCTCCCCTTTCCTATACATAATATCTTTAAACTTCCTAAGCTGTGTGAAACAGAGCAGGGCACCCACTTTTAAAGCGTTATCTGAGCAGAGAAACATTGCAGCGATTCCTTCGGGCTGCTGGGCTGGAGCCTGGTCCCCAGTCGGTGTCGGCGCCGGCTCCCCGTGCCAAGGGCGCTCCAGCCTTGTCCCCAGTGGCAGAGGGTGCGTTTGCCCACGTCGCCTGCTGTGGCTCCTACCTGTGAGTCTGGGACTGTCCCGAGTTTCGGGTGCCGCCTTTATTTTCAGTTTGGGGATCCAGGAGGAAGAGACAAGAGAACCGCAGACAGCAGCAGCATCCCCGCGCAGAGCTAGAGACACGAAGCGTTAGTGTCTGTGGTGACGGTGCCCGTGTGCCGGCGGCTGCCTACAGAGTTCACGTTTAGTTGTATTTTTTAAATTGCTCAGTTATGTTTGAGTGTAAACCAGGGCAAATCTAAGGGAAATCCCTAAATCAGTTCCTTTTCCTTCTGATTAAAAAAAAAAGCCCAAACAAAAGCCCCAGAACCTAAGCTGCCCTTCTGCTGAAGCTGTCTCACGTCAGGGAAGTGCCAGGGGCACGTCCCTTGTGTTGAAGATGGCATTTTCCAGCCATGGGATTGTTGGAAGGGCTCGGAGGCCTGTGCAAAGACCTGGGGAAAATACCTCAGTGGGTGTCGGGGGGTGTCGGGGATCCCCCCGCAGTCTGTGGGGCCAAGCTCCATCTCCGTGTCCTGCAGCGACACAGCCTGTGGCAGCAGCCTCAGCCCGTGCCTGGGGCCGAGGAGCCACCGGGGGTGTCGTCAAACCAGAGTTTGAAAGTTGTGGCTCTTTGAGATACTTTATTAACCAGCTTCATGATGAAGAAAAGACGTAGGCAAGTGGAAAGCAGATTGCAGGTCGTGTTCTGCATTTGAAATTCTACCAAGTTAAACTGCTGCCAGCTCTGAAATATATATTTTCGTAAAGAAATACCATTAGAGAAATTAGTGAGCCGGAATGAACGCTAAGGCACCATGAGGACAAGGCCATGCTCAGCCAGCAGAGTATTGCTGGGAAGGGATTTTTTCACAGATCTTCATTGTTTGGAAACGGCACGTTTTGTCCATGGCTCTGCTCAGGAGCGCGTTTGGGTGGGAAGGGAGAAGGTCTCTGTGCTCCTCCCTTGGTCTGTCCCCAGTGCGGCGGCTTCAGCAGCCGTGGGAGGGACAGCAGGTGACGGCACATCCCGAGTGACACTGGGAATATTTGTGCTTGGCTTTGTGGGAGGTGCAGGGCGCTGGATTCTGCCCTTGTGATTGAAGTGTGCCTGGTTTGGAGTAGGGAAAAACCCCTTGCACGGGTCACGTACCGCATTTCCCTCTGGCAGTTTTGCAGTCCCTCGAGTCTCGGTGTATCCGTGAAGGGCAGTATGTTGGGTCTGGGCACGCTGCTTGCTCTTCCAGGGAAAAGGCAGCTGGGGAGGAACAAATCCTCAGCGCCGCGGGGAGTTGAACCGTCGCGAGGGGAGCTGCTCCGCCCGGCAGCTGGACGGAGATCGAGCAGATGGAGCGAGACCTCGGTGCTGGGCTGGGGGTCTCAGCCCTGCTCTGCCTGGAGATGGGGCTTTTGCAGGGCAATGCGACGTGGCGTCGCCTCCTCCGTCCTGCCAGAAGCTCCAGGGCAGCGCAAACACGCTCTGTGCGCGGCCCCTCACGCGGGAGGGAGAACCCTGGCTGCTGAGATCTCCGCTCCCCCGGCCCCGACGGCTCCGTGGAGAACGGAACCCCCTGCGCTTTCCTCACCCCCTCCCCAGGAACCGCTCCCTCCTCCCGCCGGGACGCCGTGTTAAACGCCGCTGACCTGGCCTGAATGTTAAGCAAAATACCATAGTTGTGTCTTGCAGGTATATTTTTAGCACGAATGAAACCACAGCGGTTCTGTAGCTAGTATTCTAAAGCAGATTAAAATGGAAAGATGCCTGTAGACACCCCAAAAAAATTGTCCTCAGGGACTCTGTGCAAGGCGTGATTTTCCATGAAATTCCACACACCCTTTCAGAAAGGCACGGATTTGTTATGCGGAGCACAAGGATACGTTATTAAAGAATCGATGCATAAGATGTTTGATCTGCCAACTTTTCTTCAAACAGCGGGGCTGGGGTTCGGGCTTGACGCGCTGAGCAAACCCGCGGTGTGTGTGCCAGCTCTGCTCATCGATCGCGGCCGGGCGAGCTCTGCGGCACGCGCCAGGCTTCTGGGGCTTCTGCAAATCCTCCTCCGCGGACGCTGAATCCACCCCGATAAAGCACTAAGGGCACGCACGTGGGTTTTCCCAGGCAGGACCCCGGTGTCCTGCCCAAGCTGCGGCGGAGCCAGCTGCAGGCAGATGTTTGCATGCGCTTGGGGTGCGTTTGGGATTTCTCTCCTCAGCGCAGGAGGGACACGGAGCTGCTGGAGCAGGGCTGGAGGAGGCCCCGGAGATGCTGGGAGGGCTGGAGCCCCTCTGCTGTGAGGACAGGCTGGGAGAGCTGGGGGGGGTCAGCCTGGAGAAGAGAAGGCTCCGGGGAGACCTTCCAGCCCCTGCCAGGCCCTCAAGGGGCTCCAGGAAAGCTGGGGAGGGACTCTGGATCAGGGAGGGGAGCCATGGGACGAGGGGGAAGGGTTTTACACTGAGAGAGGGGAGATTGAGGTGAGATCTGAGGAAGAAATTCTGTGCTGTGAGGGCAGTGAGACCCATAGGAAGGCAAAGCACTGCTGGGGATCTTCTGTGGACCAGCAAAAAACTCCCATGAACGAAACGCAGCCTTGAAGAGCTGTGGCCGGGACGTTTGCACGCACGGCTGCGTTCCTCCTGGCGCAGTGGCGAGAGCTGGTCCCTGCAGTCCGAGCCCCGGTACAGATGAGGTACGGATGGCAGACGGACACTCATCAGTGTCTGATTTTCCTTTGTCTCTCGGAATATCTTTATTTTTAAATTGCGCAAAGCAAGTGGAGAGACAAAACTCTTGCATATTTGATGTTAAGGCAACTTAACAATAGGAAGTCATCAGTTTGTTTTCTAGATCCTAATGCAATGGTTGCCATAAGAACACAAATTATGTGTACGTTTTAATGCATCTATGCTTCATAATTATGCATGGTTGTGTGCTGTTATAATTGACATAAAATATAAAACAGGTCAAAGAGCAGCTATTAAAACTATTTTTCATTTTGCTTCCTGACAGCTAGCGACATCAATGCCTGCTGCATTTAATAGGACCATACAGGGAATGCAAAGATAGTTATATAATTTCAACCATATTAAAGCCTCCAGAACTTGCAACCTAATTATTTCCCACAGTGTCTTGTTGTAGACTGTATTACTTTATTTGGAATGTGTTCATTTTAAGATTAAACAATTGGACTACATTAAATTAGCACGAAGCGGAAAATCATAAAACTTTTGGATGTATTTCATAGAGGTCATTCTGTTAGGTTAAGAATTATCCCAGGAGCAATGATTTTCTGCCACTCCAGATAAAAAATAATGTTAGAATTGTGCTAATTCCATGCAGTTATTTTAATCACTGAAGTAAATTCTACCAAAGGGCTAAATTGTAGTTGTATGCTCTCTCTAATCATAGGATGATAGAAAGAAAAAAGCTTGAAGGAAAATGATGAATTTATAAGATGTCCCTCCTCTTGCTAATGGCTGCATGAAGACAAAGCAACAGGGTCCCTCCTGCCTCATCATTGATCATCCCCCCCGTGCCACGACGGTTGAGGGCTCCTGTTCTCTTCCGGGTGCTTAGATTTCTTTTGGGATCCATGCCATGTGTGCTCTGCAGTTTGTACTAAATCCTTTTAAAAATCAGGTTTGAGGGGGACATCTAGTCTGGGCTGAGAAAGGTCCACGGTCGTGTCTTCTGCCCGAGACCCCCCGCGTGCGGTCCCCCACCCCTGCCCCAGCCGGGACCGGGGACTGGGTGCGTTGGGGCAGATCCATCCTGGGGACCTTCTGCGGCGCCGCTGGAGGTGAGGGACACGAAGCGAGTTACCTGAGCTGAAAACACGCTCTATAGGACCGCTTTTCAGCAAACAAACCTCGGTGCAGACGGTGCCGTTCTGGCCACTCGTGCTCTGCGTTGCTGCACACCACGTCTCGGGTCGTGGCTAAAATTGAGCGGGAAAACAGCGTGAGCGCCTGATCAATACGGGCACTCCTGTGCCTCGTGTGCTACGTCCGCTTAGAGACTGGATATTTCAGGGGGCCAGTAATAGGCTTTAGAAGACCTTGCTGTTCTCGTTGGCTGACTCAAGTCTGGCTCGTGGGTAGCGACTGAAAGTTATTGCCCAGTTTGTGGCGTATGAGGAATAAGCGCAATCCAATTTCCCAAGACAGAGGCAACCGCATCCCAGGAAGAACCGTCACAAACGGCACTTGTTAGTGGCCTAACAGGGAGGGCGAGGTCTGAAGGGGAGTGAAGGCCAGGCTCTGCTGATGGAGCGTGTTGGCTGTGGAGCATGGAAAGGTCTTGTGGCCGCCCTTCTGCCTCTCTCCAACTGACCGAAGGTCTTCGCTTCCCAGGAGAGATCCGTGGCGTTTCACCATTAGTGGCTTAATTTGCATCCGGGTTCTTGCTTCTGATGACTTTCCTTTCCTTAGCAATTGTCACAAGACATTCCCCATCTTGCACTTTTCCAGCTCTGTGCCTGCCCAGGAAAATAATGATTAGTGATAAAGCTGTAATGACGTGGGCTTCCTTGGCGGTACCGTAAGGGAGTTCCCCTCTGTCACCCCATCTCTCCCTGTCCATGAAGGCAAAGGTCTGACCTCCCCCTGCAGAGGAGACATTCTCCATATCTTCTTCACCAGGTTTATGCGATGCGATACAATGCAATACCATCGACGCCTTGTTAAATTGCGCATCAAAACATCCAGGCCAGCTGTTTTGATGGGAGGATTTCTTATTAATTAATGAAATCACACCTTTCGCCTAAGACCATATTCGGAGGTGTTATGCTCTCCCTATGGGCTGTGTCAGTAGGTGAGAACACCCGAGCTGACTGCATGCGAGGTCTTCGCATACTAGGTCTGTAGATAAATTTCTGCTTAATGCCTTGAAGACCGTAAGTGCCTGATTTCAGGAAGGCTGGGCTCCCTTTGTATTTTTGAAAGAGCAAGCACCGCTTAATTATCTCACCAAAGTTTGCTCATTTTCCTTTCCTGTTGTGAAAGTTTGGGGAATGTGGTGTCTCTTTGTGTTTCGAAAACTCTCAGTGACTGAGGAAAGTAGGAAAAAAAGAGATAACTCCAAACTTGTGTCCAAGGCTTCTCTGGCAGCAGCAAGAGGAGGAGGAGGAGGAAGATGCTGACTGGATCTATGGTCTAATGCCGCTGCGTGCATTTCCACACAGCCCAGGGCATGAGGCAGTTGGTTGCAGAAAGAAGGGACAACTCGTGGCCTTCAGGCCACACCAGTAACATTTCTGCTGGTCATCTACAGCCCCATCAGCACGAATCTGCGACATTGCCCACCAGCAGCATCTTTGGTTATGAAGAAGCAAAAGACTCAAGAAAACAAAACCTGGCAGATTTCTGTTGTCCCTCGTTACCATGACATCATGAAAAGTAAGTCCATATCTGTTTTCATGATTTTCACTTAAACCCTTTTTTCTTGAAGTGTTGTGGTTGGTATTGACTGCAAAAGTAGATTATGGGAGGGAGATTATTTTGCAAGTGACAGGAGGTCTCAAAGAGCGTGCGAGATGTACGCCGAGATGTTCCATCCCCAGCTTTAAAACCCCTTCTGGGAGAAAGCTCTGTTCTTGGCACAGTGACTAATTTAACTAGAAATAGCTATGGGGTCTTCAGCGTGGTTGTAATGCACAGTTATAATGTACAATAAAGGTAATCTGATACTGTCGCTTAAAAAATGCCTGTAGACTTTCATCATCCTCCCCCTCCCAAGCGTGCGCAAAATTGAGACACACATAGGATCTGCCATCAGTTCTGCAAGCCATTAAATAGGAGGAAATCAAACACTTCAGCAGAACGAAGAGGAAGAGATGGGATGTTTTATGGAAACAAGGCGTGTAGGAATTCCATGAACTCCAAACACTGTCATCACCACAGCAGTCCTGCTGCTCTCCCCGTTACGTGGACATCTCTTCTCCTGTGAAGTGAGGAGGGGGCAAAGGCCACCATGTCCCACCCACTTCTCCCCAGTAAGAGAGACCTGCGTTGCAGCCCATGTTGTGCTGGTTTGGAGCCGGCTGCTGTAAGCCTCTGAGGTAACTGTCCATCCGTACAGGAGAAAACTGTGGAAGTCACGGCGTGGTGGCTCTGCGCTTCCCAGGCTTGACACGCTCAGGAAGAAATTCCAACCCTTCAAATGGTAGTTCATGAAAGGCTGCTTTTCTATTTTTTAATCTGTTTGTTAGCAGGTGAGATTAGCCCTGGAGCTGTCTGCGGACCGGACCAGCCCCTGCGTGGCGTAGGGTGGGTGATACACCCCAGAGGGCCACGGCCACATCCTCGGTGTCTTCCCAGGATGAGTCCTTCATCCAGCCGTGTGTGTGCAACCACCACCACCCTCACGCTGGGCTTGGCCTCAGGAGCCGTCTCCTTCTCCCCAGGTCATGATCTGCCATCCCATTGCACGCCCTCTGGCGTGGACCGTCCTCCTGCCCTTCTGGCAGCGTTCTCCACCAAGGCAGGGCCAAAGCTGTGGTGACCTTTTCATTCAGAGGGGAGTCTTGTGTCCAGGACACGCCAGTGTCCCACACACCACACGTGTGTTCGTTCACTACTGCCCTTTGTAGTGGTTGGTGGTTTGGTTTAGTTACAGTTATTTTGCCCGTATTTCCTGTTACCTGCCTGTGTTTTGGTGTGGTGGAAAATCCTGTCCCCCCACCTAGTTCCACATGGTGAGTCCCTATATCCCACCGCAGGGACTGACATGCTGAACAGCCGTAGGACTGTGGTCTTGGAGATGCAATCATGGTAAACAGCTGAAGGATGCTGCGTCTAAAGGACATGAGCTGTTGAAGGCACCACCTCTGCCCACGGGCCTGGCTCCTCCACTCATGCTGAGCTCATTGTGCATCAGACATCTGACAGAATTGTGGAGCTTTTCCGGCACCACCTCTGCCCATGGGCCTGGCTCCTCCACTCATGCTGAGCTCATTGTGCATCAGACATCTGACAGAATTGTGGAGCTTTTCCGGCACCACCTCTGCCCATGGGCCTGGCTCCTCCACTCATGCTGAGCTCATTGTGCATCAGACATCTGACAGAATTGTGGAGCTTTTCCTTTGTGGTCACAGCATCTTTAACGTGCCCAGAGCAAGAACACCTTTTTAGGGACTGGCCTTGGCTTGGTTGGATGCGGCATACTGGCCATGTATCCCGGCGGCTTTCTGCTCACAAGATGGTCCTGATGCTTTGGGCAGCAGCCTGACACAGCCAGGGGAGGACCTAATGCTCCAGGAATGACTCACCCAGTCCAGGACTGCGTGTCCCCGCTTGCCTCATGCCCCCTCCGCGGTGTTTCGGTTCTGGGGAGGGTGCAGTGGATCCATGAAGCCCCCCAACCCGCTCTGCCCAATAACGGAGTCGCTGGTTCCCCACACCCAAAGCAGGTCGCATCGCTCTTGCCAGTGGGGAGGCTCCTTCTCAGGTCTGTGAAAATAAAGCCGTTTAAGGCGGCGCTCGGTTTGCTGCCTCCCGAACTGGGAGCCGACGCGGAGCTGAGCTGTCCTGTCGGCTTTGGCTTTTCCATCCTCAAGCACAGCTTCGCCCTCCCAATCCCCTGAAGTGAAGACCGAGAAGCATATAAAAGCTTCGGATTCCATTACTGTAAAATGTATCAGAAAAGTGTTGAGCTAGGTAATTACCTTAATCCAACCGAAATAGTTGGTCACAGTATACATTAGATGAGCATCTAGAGTCAGATTTGAACATGCAGTCAACCTGAACAAAATTAGCTCAGCAATAGTGGTCCAGATTTCTTAATTAGTTCTCGGTGACAAGAACATTTAATGTTTGCAAAAGTCAAGTGCAAATTCTACAAGTGACACAATTTGAGAAGACTTCAGGAGGGTGCATTAAGCCCGGCGCGGTCCCCCACTGGCAGGGGCAGCAGCGAGGGCTGGCCTCATTTATTCTTCTCTGCCAGGGTCCCTTTAAACTTCTATATCCCGACCCACAATAAAAAGTAATGGTATGATTAACTTCATAGTAATAACCTATTGCATTCAAAATACACATTTAACTCTAATTTTCATTGAACTACATGGAAGCTGAAAATCTAATAGCCTTTCCCAGTCAGTTGACAGTACATTTTAGTGCATTGTAATTGGCTATCTTGGCTTGTCTTGGTTTAATAAAGTAGATGGTATTCATGAAAAAGCACAGTGGTCACTTAGCAATTGTTTAATTTCTGTAACATTGTTTTTTGAGATAGAAAATTATTGTTTTCCAGTACTGTTAAATATTTATGGGATGCAATTGAGACACATGACACAGGGCATACTCCTGCTACGCTCACAAATTAATAAGGTACTGAAAAAATCGAAATACGAAATAGTATTTCAAGTGTGAAAGAAGACTCCTCAGTCTACAGAAAAATTGCATCACTGAGGGTTTATTTTGTTACGGAGGGTGAGCAAATACTTTGGCACAGCAGAGCTGAACCTTGCTGTCGTGGCTGGCACATCTTTGTTGGCTGGGAGACATTGCTGAAAACTTGAGCTCCCTTAAGAAGCTGCCCCACTCCTTTGGTACCTGGGTAGAGAGAATAGTAACCCCAGAAATTAGCTTTACACTAGGCCTGAACATGCCCTGGTGAAAAATGTAGTGTCATATCACATGAGATTGCCCTAATACAAGGAAATATTTAGACAGTTTAGCTTCTTTTTCTAAAAAAAAAAAAAAACAAAAACAAACAACAAACTTGTAGAATTAGATACTTGGAGCAAGAGACTGAATGTTACAGGCAGCATAAAAAGAGAAAACTTCTAAAACGTGTGTAGGAGAATTACATTTTATTTGCATCATCCCCCGTATTTCTTAGGGTTTCCAGCTTTTAGAATCCAGACTGTGTCGTGATGGGCTGTTGCGTGGAGGAGTGGTAGAGAGGCATGAGGTTCAGGTTAGGTTGGGGTTGGATTGGGCTTGGGATTGTGTTGGGGTTGGGATTGGGTTGAGGTTGGGGTTGGGGTTGGGTTGGGATTGGGATTGTGTTGAAGGTGGGGTTGGGTTGGGGTTGAGATTGGGTNTGTTGGGTTGGGGTTGGGGTTGGGGTTGGGTCAGGTTGAGGTTGTGGCTGGGGTTGGGTTCGGCTGTGTTGCTAGACCAGGGCGATAAGACGTCATGGGTTGAAAGGTGATGCCCAAACACATCCCTGCAGCAAACACAGCGTGACGTCCAGCCCCTTGTGCACGTAGCACTGCTCCGTGGCCAGCCTCCGCCATCCCCACCACCTGGCCAGAGGGCTTCCCCGGCCCGCGCCCGCCTGTCCCCAGCTTCCCCCCGGCTACGGCAGCGGCACGGCAGCAGGAGAAAACAGAAGTGTGCGCAAGGTTTCGCTGCCATCACCTGCTCACTCACAGCACATCTGAGGAGAGAGGGCTCCAGACGCCGGCAGACCTTCGTCTTTCCACCACGAATCTGGTATTTGAAGTGCGTTTGACAAACCAAGGAAGAAAACCCAGCCCAGGCGAGCTAGGCGGGCTGAGGACAAGCAAAAGGACACACTTTATTTTTTCCACCGTATGGGTCAGCAGTTTCTGTTGGCAGGATTTGCAGCGTTTGAGCATGGGGCTGGTGCTGGACTTCTGCTGGTCCTGCCCGCAGCATGGTGGGATGGGTGCTGGGGCTCCTCTGCCAGCAACCCCATGTACCCTTGCGCTGCGTATTTTCCAAGGAAGAGCATCCAGCACCAGCCTTGAGCGGGTCTCTCCTATTGCAATTTGTTTTTCCCAGTTCAACCCCCCCGGCTCAGCCTGAATGAGTTTTGTGAAATGCCACAGCTCTCCGGCACGCTGACGGAGACACTTCAGCTGAATAAAACTCCGTGTTCTTGGCCACTCTCTCATTCAGCAATGGACCTGAATTATGACATCTTTTGTCAAAGACATCTTCCAAAAAACCGCAGCAATTTCTGAAGGAGAAATTAGATTGTCTTTTAAAGTCATATAACAGTTGTGCAATTTTTGCCTTTTTGACCCTTCTTATTTCCTGTGGGTTTTAAGTAGAGGCCTCCAATTTAAAACCTATTATACTCCAGAGACCGCTTCCACCCTCTCAGCAATGTAACCTTGCTGTCGTCTCTGCCCTGTTATTTTAACACTTGTTGGGTTTGCTTTGCATCACCTTCTGTTTAAGAATATGTAGTACAGGTCTGCTTCCTTCTCTATGTTGACTATGTACATGTTAAAGGAGGTATTGTTTTGTGTATCTCTTCTATCAACCCATTGCCTCAAAAAATAATTTGTATTTATTATTTTTAGCAGAAATGTGGTTGTATCCAGTTTTCTAGAAGAAAAAAATGGAATCTGAACTATATTACGATAGAAAGCGTCTTACGGATATGAAGTTTCTCCATGCTTGTCAGCAGAAAGACATCATTACAGAGCTCACACCTGATTTCAGGCGCGGGTACGAGTGCTGGCTGCCCCGGCTGGGCTTTGCAGGCAGTTTGAGACTGGGGATCAGATCTGAGCTTTACGCATCCTGCATGGGACGCGGAGCTGGCAGCGCGGCCACCAGATGTTTTTCCCTAGCAGTGCTGTCACCAGATGTTTTTCCATGGCAGCATCTTCCGTGCCTTGAGCAAGAGGCGATGAGGGTGCCAAAAAAATGACAAAATCTCATCAGCCTTATAACTGTGCCTTGTAAATAAGCAATCACTTCTCCGGCTCATGTACAAGACACGGTCGGTTACTGTGGGCGGGAACTGATAACTTTTAATGTTACTGCGATTTTTTCAGTAGGTGGAGCGTGGCGTAGAGAAGCGAAGTGGAGGGAGGTGACACTGGGGAGGGCCCCGAGCGGGCAGGACAGGAGCGTGTGGGTCGGAGCCTTCCCCCTCCATCACCAGCGGGTTCGGCTGGGGCGCCTGGGCGGCGTGACACCGTGATTTGTTAGAGTGCCAGTGGTTTATAACCATCACCTGCCAGTAAATTACTCGGCAGTATTCCGCTTTATGACTGGCTGAAGAAACTTAGTTGATGGTACAATATAATTTATTTCCATGCGTAAGTGAGTGACCTTCATATCTTATTCGGTCTCTTGTGACTTATTGTGGGCCATTCCCCCCCGCAGGAGATGCCTTGTGCCTTACCATGGCACAGCTGGGGGTCTGGGTGGTGCTGGAGCCTGTCCCACGGGTGCCTCCCCCAGAAGCCGGGGTTTACGCCGTGTTTTGGCCTCGTGTGAGGATACAACACAAACCACACCAGTGTGCGGTACCGGTGTTGGCTCGTTTGGCAGCTTCTCGTCCTGATGCGAGCGCCGGCCGCTTGAGTAGAGCTGTATTAAACAATTGGCCAACGAGCACCCATGCCCCCCAAGTTATGTCTCTATAGGGAAATATCCATAGTCAGCTGTGAAAGTGCCAGTTGTCCTGCTAGATCTGCTGCAGTGAGGGGAAAAAAGAGATGTTAATTAATTCTGTGGGCAAGACAGTTTTAAATAATAGACACCACAAGCTTTGGGAGTTTTCTTGCCGGTTTTGGGTGCGCTCGTGAGCAGAGCATCCTGCTTGGATACAGTTTTGGTGGCAAAGACAGGCTGTCATCCTCAGGAAGGACATGAAACGCAGGATGAGGCCAGGTTTGAAGCAAACCCATGCGATGCGAGTGGTGCCAAATGCAACCCCCCCCTCCTCTGCGCTGGCTGCGGGGCAGAGGGTCCCTGTGCCTCCAGCCCAGGTCCTGCCGCAGGGTCTGCTGCACGGTCCCACCTCAAACCGCTGCTGTCATTTAGGGCGTGTTATAAGGAACTCAAATATTAATAATGTAATTAGCTATAAATTAGTCATGAAGGTTTTTGATCCGCTGGAGTCGATGGCAGGTTTTTCGCTCACTTCAATGGCAGTGGGAGCGACCCCAAGCCTTTGGCATCATGTTTGAGCGGGTGACGCCGTGAACCGCCACGCGCTCCGAGGAGCGAAGGGAGTGTGAGGCCGTGCGGTGCCGCGCTGCTCTGCAGATGCAAACCAGAGGCAGCAACGGAAACAGAGTGGGGAAAAACATCTGTATACGGGGCCTCTGCATTTAACTAAAGATTGTTGGGGTTTTTTTGGTTTAGATTTTTGGCACTTGTGCATTTTGTTCTATTGCAAGTTTGAAGTTACTCTTGGAAAAAGCTTCCCCCTCCTTACCAGAGTCATCCCCGGCAAGAGCAGGAGCAGCGTGACGGAGCCGAGTCCCTGAGCGCACGCGAGGCTGCACCTTGCCCCGGCGGCTCTCGCTCCACCCTGGTGGACTAATCACCAGATTATCCCCAGCCCCGTCACCAGGACGGCCGGGCTGCTCTGCGGGAGGTGGCTGCTGTCACCACCATCACCGTCCCCTGCCCGCTCTCTCAGCCGACCCCTGCAACGCCTCCCTTGTTTTCTGCTGAGCTATTTAACCTCTGGTGTTCTCATAGCGCACATAACGTTCTCTCTCCCACAAACCAAAAAGAAAGAGGAAAAATACAGCATTTTTCAGCCTGTTTTCCCACTGTAAACTCCCTGGACAGACACTTCTGAGCATTTTTTTGCCAAAAGTTACATCTCGATTGTGCTGCTAAGTGTCTGCAAAGTCTGTCCAGCAAGAAAAAAAAAAAGTAATCTGATTTCGCCACAAAAATACCCCAAACCAAAATCAGATGGTGAGCCCAGGATTCTTCCCACAGCTTCATTTAATTTTCCCTCTGTTCTTTCAGTGCTCACGCATGAGCGTTACGACAAAGCTGGGGAAGACCAAGGAAGTGTCTGGTGAGTACAGACGGATAACTTTTCACCACTTGCAATCCTAATTTGTTCCGAGACTTTTTAATGTTCTGCTGGTACGAATCCCGCCTGCCACCCCGTCGGCCGAGGAGTGACCCCCCCTGCGGGTGGCACGGCACGCTCTGTGCCACCTGCAAAGCGTACCTCTGCCCGTTGCCATGGCAGTGATGCTTCTCAGTGAACAGCCACAAACAAACCGCATTAAAAAGAACAAAACCCAAACAATCCCTACTTAAATTTAAATTTGGCAGCAAAAATAACATTTTTTTCCACTAAATATTTTAACGTTTGTCATGAGGCGTTGGCCACATCTGCTCATGACACTCGCTCCTGGCCTCTGCTGTTTACATGTTCCTCAGCTGTAGAACGATCTTCTGCGCTGTGTTTCCTCAATCGCTTTTGATAATAATCTTCAGGTGCTGAGTAAGTTATGAGGTTTTCTATAATACGATTTCACGAGAAGCTGTTCCAATACTTGACAACCCTTTTGGCAAAGAAATTTTTCCTAATATCCATCCTAAACTTCTCCTGGCACAACTCGAGTCCATTTCCTCTTGTCCATCACCTGTTCCCTAGGAGAAGAGCCCGACCCCCCCGGCTACCCCCTCCTTTCAGGCAGTTGCAGAGAGCGAGAAGGTCTCCCCTCAGCCTCCTCGTCTCCAGGCTGAACACCCCCAGCTCCCTCAGCCGCTCCTCACCAGACTTGTGCTCCAGAGCCCTCACCAGCTCCGTTGCCCTTCTCTGGACACGCTCCAGCACCTCAAGGTCTTTTTTGCGGTGAGGGGCCCAAAACTGGACACAGCCCTCGAGGTGGGGCCTCACCAGTGCCCAACACAGGGGGACGGTCACTGCCCCAGTCCTGCTGGCCACACTATGGCTGCCACAGGCCAGGGTGCTGGTGGCCTTCTTGGCACCACAGGGGTGGCTGCTGAGGTGATGCAGTGGAGTAGGAGGTGCAGGAGGCGGAGTGAAGACAAAAACTGGAGTGCTCAAACGGCACAGTGCTTTTAAAATGGTGTCAGTGGTTTTATCGAAGGTTGTGAGGAGGGATGCTGGTTTGTGTTTGGGAATGCCGTGAGAGGGAAGGCCCAGCAGGACAGCCCAGCACAGGCAGCAGGGCTCCGCTCCCCAGCTGCCCTCTCTGACGGGCATAAAGAGGGTGAAGAAAGTGTGACTTCAGTCTGGGGCACCTCGGGACGGTCCCGTTGTGCTGTGCCATCCCGCTGAGGCCAGCTGGGGTGCCCAGGGGGGCTGAGCAGCGTGGCCAGAGATGCCCTGGAGGCAAAAGTGCCTCTGGTGCTCCCGGGGCTGCGTTGGCAGCAATGGTCAGCGCTGGGCTGGCGGCTGCTTCAGGGCTGTCCCCATACCCTCTGCCTTAAGGAAATGCCCTCAGATCCCTTTTTTATTTTAACTTGTGCCCCCTCTGGGCCGGCAGCCGGGGGTCCAGCCAAGATGTGCCCCCGCGGCCGTCCCACCACCTCCCCTCCCTGCCCGGCTCCTCGCCACTGCCCACACCGAGATCTCTGCCTCTCCGGATCATTAATCATAGATATAATTTACTGACAGCTGGGTCATGTCCCGCTAACTAAGTACACCTTGTTTGCCTCAAAATGCTAATCGCTTCTCTGAAACATTAATGAGGGACAATTGGTATAAGCGTAATAATCGTGTGTGGTCTAGTTGCAGATTTATTCATATGAACCCGATTCCTTTGTCATGGTAAAAAGCAGCAAAATCTGGCTGTGCAAGGCACCGATCTGTATGGCACCCGCGTAACACACCAGCTCTGAAGTGTCTGTGTGTTGGTCAAATAACCGTGGTACAGTTTTCCTGGAAAAATGTGGAATCTGTTTCTACATCTCTCGGCACAGATTAGACGGCACCTTGCTCTCCAAGTCGTCTCCCTGCTTTCAATAGTAACATTAGTGAAGTCGCCTATTTTTCCACCTGGGAGAGGGCTTGTGCCACGATGGGTGTCATGGTGGGAAGGGGCATCTCCTGCAGAGGAGGAGTCACGGCACGGGGGCCGAGGACGCCCAGAGCTGGCCGTGCCAGTGGGTCTGTGCCACAGCAGCATCCAGACACGGCCACAGGGCACAGGACACCGGACATGGCCACAGGACACAGCCACAGGGCAGGGGACACAGCTCCCAGTAGGACCTGGACTTTTCTTTCGGTGGAGAACATGAGAAAGGCAGGTGACAAACACTGGCTGGGGTGCGATGCTGTAAACAAGCGTCCTTTGGAAAAGAACAGGAAAAAAATGATTTTTGTCCTAAACGTGAACTTTCTGAGGGCTTGCCCCTTGGGTTGTCCCTGTGCTCAGCATCCCCCTGCCCCGGACAGGACAATCCCGGCAGGGAAGGGTCCCGGCACACGGGGGTCCCCTCGGCGGTGGCGGAGCCCTGCGCGCCGCCGAGGGCAGGCTCCATCCCCTCCCTCCGCATCCGCAGCCCAGGCACTGCATCAAACCCTCTCCTGCGGCACTGAGCCCTTCCCTACTGGAAATCGAAGGCTTGCTCCGCTCCCGGGAGAGTCATTAGCCAAATTCCCATTGACTCCCGCTGCAAGAGGATGGGACCCCGAGTCTGTTATTCTCTTTTCCTGAAAAGATCAATTATATGGGGAAGTTTCCACAGGGGAGAGGGGGAGGGAGGCAGCAAAAGAGTGTGTGTCTGAAATGTCCTGAGTGATGGCGGTGCTTAAAGGGCCTTGTTTCAGCCCAGACAAGCCCATCTTTTGAACTCAGCGGGACGCCACTGTTCGCTGCTATTGAAAAGCCGTTTGAAACCATCGGATCAATGTAGTGTTTTTCAGCTCCGCTTTGAATGAAGCCATTTATTCCAGCGTTCCAGCGCCTTCCCCTCGTGCGGGAGCTTTCCTGCCCGCCGTCCCTGCCGCTCCCCGTGGGACTTTTAAAACAGTGATGATGTTTCACAGGGAGAATGCGCGGGGCGAATCCTGCATCGGCGGAGCCCGTGCGGGCACCCGGCGCGGGCAGAGGACGGGCCGCGGCCGGGGAGGGACCCGGGGAGGGACCCGGGGAGGGCACCGCTGCCCGGGGAGGGACCCCCGCGCCCGGCCGAAGGGATGCCAAGCAGAGCCGCTTTTGGACCACTCGCACACATCCAGCCTTGCGTCCTGTTTGGTGTAAACCTGGTAGAGACAAAGCCAGGTGAATTTAGCCGATAGTGCTCACACACGCCTGGGGACGTCCCGCTCCCGCTCTGCTCCTGCTGGCTGCAGGCAGGGCATCGCCTGCCCGAGGTCCCTGTCCCTCGCCGACCGAGAACAACAAACCTCATCTTTATTTACCAAACTGTTGCATTGTGTTTAACTTTCACACAGCGGACACAAAACCTTTCACCCGTACAAACACAAGCACCGGCGCCGACCGCCTCCCGTATCAGCGCGCTGCAGACCCGCCGCACGGCAGATTTGTTTAAGGAGTGAATAGGTTCGGGGGACAATGCGGGGAAAACAAAGGTCCCGGCCGCCCACCGGGACCTGCTCCTGGTGATGGCCCAGCCGGCGCGGCTGCGGCGGCCCCCAGCACCCCGACCCGGCCCTTCGCCCGGCCTGGGGACCGGCGACGGGGTGTGATGTGGGGACAGCCTGGCTGCCGGGACGGCCGGGGGGCTCCCGGCCTCCGCGTGGCTCCTCTGGGGCGTTCTCTGCGGGGGGCGTTCGCAGGGCTGGCACAACCCTCCTCTGCCCTCATTGTGCTGTACAAAGGCGCCGCGTCCCCATCCTGCGCTGCCAGGGGACGTGTCCTGCCGTTTCCAAGTGACTTTTCGGTTGTTTCCCCGCTGGCGCCAAGCAGGGACCCTCCTGGGCCTCCCCCCGGCGTGTCGCTCCTGCTGCCGCCGCAGGACCGTGGGAGGAGGAGGCTCCGCTGGCGACGCGGCTGCAGGGGAAGGAGAGTCGGATCCCAACCCATGCTAATTCCCTGAGATAACAGCAAAGAGGTGATGGATTTTTTTTTCCCTCGGCAGCAGAGTATGCCGCAGGGAGTGAGGGCTGAGGTTTAACACCCAGGCAGACACAGGCAGACTGGCTTTGCTGTGTTTTCCAACGTCCGTTTGAAATCGGCAGCGGCTCAGCTGGAATATGGACGGCTGGAGGGCACGGGAGGAGGTGCTGGAGCGTGTCCAGAGAAGGGCAACGGGGCTGGTGAGGGCTCTGGAGCACGAGTCTTCTGGGGAGCGGCTGAGGGAGCTGGGGGTGTTCAGCCTGGAGAAAAGGAGGCTGAGGGGAGACCTTCCCGCTCTCTACAACTCCCTGAAAGGAGAGGGGAGCCAGGGGGGTGTCGGTCTCTTCTCCCAAGGAACAGGCCATGGGACAAGAGGAAACGGCCTCCAGTTGCACCAGGGCAGGTTTAGGATGGATATTAGGAAAAATTCCTTCACCAAAAGGGCTGTCAAGCCTTGGAAGAGGCTGCCCAGGGCAGTGGTGGAGTCGCCATCCCTGGAGGTGTTTAGAAGCCGGGCAGACGTGGGGCTGAGGGACACGGGTCAGTGGGGCTTTGGGCAGTGTTGGGTTGGTGGTTGGACTCGATGATCTGAAAGGTCCCTTACAAACAAATTAATTCTATTCTATTTTGTTCTATTAGAGAAGGGGACAGGGAGCTGAGCTGGGATGTTCAAGACATGGTGGCGGTGGCCCGGAGCAGGGCTGTGCCTGGCGGGTGGAGCAGGGAGTTCAGAATCTGGCCCCAGGACTTTGAGCCCATGGGTGCTCCCAGCATCGCAGAGGTGTTGGGGATGGGAGCAGGTCAAGGAAATCTGGGGAAATCGCTGGCGGCTCCCGCTGCCAGCACGTTGGGCAGAGGCGGTCCGAGAAGGTGGTTTGGTGACCCCAGCCCTGGGTCTGTCACACCAGGGGGACAAGGGCTGGCAGAAGGGGACAGCGGGTAACTTGGTAACTCAGCTGAGTTGTAAATAATCAGCTCCCCTGGTCCTGCATCGCATGTGCCCACACCACTGTCACTGCAGAGCCACACCAGGGCTGGCTGTGATGGTTTGAGGAACCCACAACTATTTATTGTCATTTAGACCATTATTCTCTCACCCAATGACCCCTCCCCACCCAGGAAGGGGAATCGGGTAAAAACAAGGAAAGCCAAGGGTTGAAATATAAACAGATTTAATAGAATAAGACTGAATAACTAACGTTAATACCACTAAAGAAGCAGCATTGATCCCGACACCACTATACGATGCCCCAGGACTGTACCCAGCCCGTTCCCCAGCAGGAGCCGTGCCCTCCCCGCAGGCACAGCCCCTGTGGGACCCTGCGAGCGCTGCGGCTGCGGGGGCAAGGGAAGGGCTCAGGGCTCTGGCACCGGGGCCGGGAATGCTCGGGATGGCAGCCAGCACGAGAGAGAGAGAGAGAGGACTCCTCAGCAAACTTTCTCATTTCTCTGGCATGTGCCGTTCATGGTAGGAAATAACCGGGTCGGCAGCTTGGGGTGAGTGCCCGGGTCTCGCTCCTCCTCGTCCCCGCACCTGGGGAGCTCGGAAACACCGAGACCTTGAAACCCGCACCCCAGAGCTGGCTGCAAAGGGAATATTTTCACCAATTCAGACACTGGTGTCTTCTAAAAGTGCAGCTTTCCCAGGTGCTAGAAGAGAAATGCATCCTGTATCTCACGCCAGGATCACAAAACTTTGCAGGTGACTTCCTTGTAACCTGGTGGGAGGCCTTGTTAGGGGAACGATGCGAAGATGAGCTGCTTTTGCAGCAGCCTTTGGCAGACAGGCTGTTTGTGTGCCTTGGGTTTAGGTGTTTCTGTTGCTGTCACTACCACGCCGATGACACGACGTGCCACTGCTGCTTGGAGCCCGTTTGGCGACAGAGCCGGGCTGCGCTGCCGCGCAGAAGCAAAAAGCCAGGACTTCAGCAGCGATTGCAATCTTCTGCTCGCAAGGGATGGCCTGGTGGCACAGATTTAGATATCAAAAAGCATGGTGATAATCTTATTAATGGGGCTTTTCATCTCCTCTGAGCCTTTACATTGCAAAGGAAGAAATCTAGCAGGTGGCGGTCAGGTTTCCACACTTATGCTTATTTAATACCTGCACAGATCCTTCAGGAAGGAGGGGGAAGGAAGCATTCCAGGTGCAGGGACGAGCCAGTCAGGCCTTATATGACAATTCAAACAAACTGCTGAGAATTGGCTTTTGACACATATACTTGAGAGTTACCTCGAAGAGTTTAAGCTGTGTGGCTAAAGGCCCAGGTGTGTCACTGGGTTCCTGAGCCACGCTCCCATTTGATTTTGCAGAGGGCTGATCCCATGGATGCTCCATGAGGGCTGTCCCCATGGGTGCACTCTGGGGCAGGGGAGGTCCATCCTTACCCGCTTTCCTGCTCCAGAGGTGGGAAAAGACCAAGGAGACCCCTGCAGGGTGGCAGGGTTGTGTCAGCCCTGGTGAGGGTCCCCTGGTCTTTGTCTACAGGCACATCCCAGAGTCAGGGCACAACCTTCTGGCCAAGGGTGCGGGTTTTCTAGTTCAGGAGTTGAGCTGAAAACTGGAATAAAATCCTTTCCCTTTGGGCCAGCATGAAAATTCCTGGATTTTTTTTTTTTTTTCTCGAGGACAAAAAACTCTTTTGAGTTGGCTGAATGGTCCTTTGAAAAGTACATCCGTCTGATAGCTGAAATCTTTCTGGTCTATATTTCCTCCTTTTTCATATTTGCCCTGGGCTGAATTTGACAACAGGCTTGCAAATAATTTTGGCTGTTGGAAATTTTCCTTTTCATCCATGAATCCACCCTCTCGCAAAATTGCTCGTTGTGCCTGTCAGTCTCCCTTCCCTGCCTTACTTGACCTGAGTTTGTCAAAGGGTCCATCCCAGATGTACATTTTGGGTCTGTCCTTTCGGTGAAAGAAGGGGGCACGGTTCTCCATGGTGGCCTCTGGGGGAGCCTGCCTGGATGAACCTCCGCCTTTGGCTCAGGAGGCGGCGGACGCCGAGTAAAACCAGTGAATAGGAAAATAACGGAGTGATCCAGGATTTATAGCCCATCCTAGAAACCTCTCAATAAATTCTGGGGTCCTCTTCGCGTCGTGGATGAAGCGCCTCAAGGAATCTGACCTAGAAATCATTTTCTTAAAAATCTGCAGGTTTTTTTTTTAAATAATCAAAATTCTTCTTTTTTAATTATGCAAATTAAAGTTACCGAGGAACAATTGCTTGATTAGACCAGTTGGTACTGACCTAATAAATTATTTTGAATATTTTTTACAGGAAATTGATTTAATTGAAGCTTTTGTTAGTCTCTGCGAATGTGCTCGGTTCATGCCACAGCACCCAGGAATTTATAAATGGGCTCTGAATGTTGTTCAGGCACCAGAAAATAAACCTCCGAGCTATTTACTACCTCCATGATATATAAAGTTTGCAGTTTTGATTTTGTGTGATTATGTTCAGCAATGGTGACCTTTAGAGGCAACAATATTGAAGTGTAATGAGGAGATGTTTGATCACTGGTATACAATGAGGAGTTGGCGTGACTTCTCCATTCCTTCCTGGAATCTGTGAAATCCAGCTGACAGGCTTTAACCTTTAGACTGCTGAAGGTTTAAAATGTATAGGGATTTAGCCTGTTTATACACCACGGTAGGTATATGAAATTTTATATCATTTCTTCCACCACTCCGAGCGGGGATATTGTATGTTTAATAACAGCCACCACCGGCCAATATTGCCCTGGGCAGGGGGCTTTCACCGCCGGCCACCCCATACCCATCTTCCCTGGCCGTGCCAGCGGGCTCCGCGGGCATCCCTCCATCCTGGCCGCCGGGATGCTGGGCCAGGCTGGATTCGCTCCCCAGCTGCCCAAACATCTGTCCTGCAGTGTCGCCTTCATTGGGTGTCGCAGCCACGTGGCTGCCCGGACCCGCGTGGCTCGCAGGCGGACGGCGGGCAGGGCTTCCCGCGAACTGCAAATTCTCTCGCTCAGCAAGGGTCAAAAGTACATAGACATTATTCAGGTTGATGTTTTGGCAGGAGATGTGGGATTACAGGCTGCGAATCCAAACAGTTTGCACGGAGAACAGACTGGAATGCAAAGTGCCTACAGACAGTGAGATTATCTATTTGCTAATTATTCATTAATACATATTTTTTATATATATATAAAATGTATGTTTATATACATGCACACACACACAGACATTTACTTATATATATATACACATAAAAAAATGTGGTTTTTAATATAAAAATAAACAGATATGTGCCTATGTCTGTCTATGTCAGAGTGTGAGGAGCCCCAGAAAGTGCTGTGCGAGATGGCAGTGTGTTCCCCCCGGCGGCAGCGGCGCGTTCAGAGGAGTGGGGAGGATTTCCTACAAACGCCGCATCATGTTGCTAAACTCATAAAGCAAACGGCCAAGAGCCTGTGGAGCCGGCAGCCCGCACGGCCGTGCCGTTTGGCTAACAGTGTGTCACGCCTGTGGCCAAGGAGGGCGAGCTGGTGCCCCAGCAGGAGGCAGGAGGATGCTGGGTCCAAAACCACCTCAAAAATGCTGTCGTGAGCATAACGGAGGCGCTGGTGCTGACTGGGGCAACCTGGGACAGAGCACTGGGAAAATTAATTAATTATGGATTTCTTTTTTTGGACCTTTTCCCCACTGAGGTTTAATTTTTTTTTTTTTTTTTAATGCCGTTCTGCAGCCAGCCCAGCAGAAATGGCTCTGTAGGGGCCGTTCCAGCCGTGGGCATGACAACAGCAGCTGCAGCAGAAGCAGAGCCGGCCGTGTGTGTCTCCCCTTTGCGGGTCTGTGATGCTTTGAGGAACCCACAACAACTTATTGTCGTTTAGACCATTATTCTGCCAACTGATGACCCCCACACACACACAACCCGGGAAGGGGAATCAGGAAAACCCAAGGGTTGAAATATAAACAGATTTAATAGAATAAGACTGAATAGTTAGCATTAATAACACTAAAGAAGCAGCACTGATCCCGACACCACTATACGATGCCCCAGGACTGTACCCAGCCCGTTCCCCAGCAGGAGCCGTGCCCTCCCCGCAGGCACAGCCCGTGTGGGACCCTGCGAGCGCTGCGGCTGCGGGGGCAAGGGAAGGGCTCAGGGCTCCGGCACCGGGGCCGGGAGTGCTCGGGATGGCAGCCAGCACGGCAGAGAGAGAGAGAGAGAGGACTCCTCAGCAAACTTTCTCATTTCTCTGGCATGTGCCGTTCATGGTATGAAATAACCGGGTCGGCAGCTTGGGGTGAGTGCCCGGGTCTCGCTCCTCCTCGTCCCCGCACCTGGGGAGCTCGGAAACACCGAGACCTTGAAACCCGCACCCCAGAGCTGGCTGCAAAGGGAATATTTTCACCAATTCAGACACTGGTGTCTTCTAAAAGTGCAGCTTTCCCAGGCGCTAGAAGAGAAATCCGTCCTGTGTTGTTCAAACTGGGACTGGGTCACATCCCTGCCCGATGGCAGCGTGTCCCTGCAGCTGGCCCTCCTGCCCGGCCCTTTTGGTGGCACCCAGGGCCCTGATGGGCTCTGCTCCCCTGCCCCGCTCCCCCGGGGGCTCTGCCGCCCCACGGCCCCCGCACCCACGGCCCCCCCGCCTCAGCAGCCCCCACAGCTTTTAACTTTCCAAAAGTTAGATTGAGGGCACTGCGTTCCCTTCATTAAGCAGTTTTCTTTCTTGGAGGAAAGTTAGAAGCCGGGGTAGCGACACACAAGGGGACTCTCAGCTGGAGAGTGACGGCTTTTGTTCCTCTGGAGAGAGGTCCATTAAATGGGACATGTGATGCCATTAACTACGCGGTTTTGACAACATCGCAGCTGTGAAGTAAGCGTGGACAATCCCTGGGTCCCTGCCTCGCTGGGGGTTTGTGGCGTGCACCCGTTTCTCCAAGATTTTAGAGGTTTTTTGCTGTTCTGCTCTGGGCAGTGGGGGCGGGAGCGAGCAGCAGCGGGGACAGGCGCCCCGTCACACTGGGTACATGCCCCCCGTCACACTGGGTACGTGCCCGTCACTTTGAATTCATCACTTTGCAGCAACAATTGGCCACCAGGTTTTTTCCCGGGGGGCCATGCAGGGAGCGTGGTCTCAGTTCAGTTTCCAGATGGGTGCTGGTGGAGGGAGAGAGAATTTGCAGCTATTTCTCCTGATGCAACAGAGCAAACATTAACAGGAGTGGAGTTGTAAGCAAAAAATGGTGTTGTTTTCCCCAGACTCCAAGTTTCTGCTGCTTCCCAGGAGAGCGCCCAGGCTGCAGCTCCGGCAGACAAATGTCAGGGTGTCTCGGGGTGGCTATTTTGACCCCGGAGAGCTGGAGAAGTCCCACGGGCACTTCCCTCTCCCACCTGTGAGCCCGTCCTGGGGCTCAGCTCGTGCTCGCAGCAAAGCCCAGGTG
>VYZM01018883.1:736483-738983 GCA_013398915.1 Dromas ardeola | reverse complement strand
GAGCCCGGGCAGCTCAAGCCCTTCTGCCTCCAGAGAGCTGTCTCGGCTGAGCCAGGTGCCTTTCGGGAACTTTTCTCTCCAAATCACAAGTAACAGCTAAGAACAGAGAAAAAACGTCTAAAGAAAATAGGGGTGAAGAGCAAGATTGTTCCCCACAGCCCACCTCTCCAGGGTTTCCTGGGAAGATGGCCTTGTCTGAAGGAGAGCTGACCTCGAGGAGCACAAACCCTTCTCATTAGGAATCCGCTGGATGTACTAAATGTCACCTTCATTTGACAGAGAAAGTTATAGGCCAGGCAGAACTTTGTCGTCAGTCAGCAAAAAGGTGCTGTGTTTGAAGTGACGGGATTTAGCGTATGGAATGGCCGCTGGAAAACGGCACCTAAGCCAGGGCTGCCTCTGAAAGCCTTCCCTCTCAGCTCTTGGAGACGGGAACTCGCTGCCCAACTCCACAGGCTGGTGTTTTTCTCGTGTCAAGCACACAAGAGGTTTGGGAAGTGTATGAAGGTTCTTCTTAATCCTTTTTTATGAATGTCACCTGGGGTCCTGCAGCATCTCCTGAAGGCGCGTTTGAGTCGTGCTCCACACCAGACCGGGGGGCTCAAAGACAAGTTCCCAACTTTTTTCCCCTGGGAAGCATTTAGGGACCAGAGCTGTTATTCACACCCCAGCCACTCTCTGCCCCGTACATTGGAAAAGGAGAAAAGCAGAATATTTGGAATGGCCTGCAGAGCGCTGTGCCACCCTGCCCGGTGCCGGTGCTGGGAGCACAGCCGGCTCCTTCCACTGGGCTGGGAAAACGTTTGGTTTTACGAAACCGAGCGGCAGCCAGGGAAATGTTCCTTTGGTCAGTACGGTCCCAGCAGCGGTTGAGTTCGCATCCCTCCCCTTCTTCTTCATCCCCCTCCCAGACCTCCTCTTCTGCTGCAGGAATCTGAAAATCTCTCGAAGCTGGCTCAGAAAAGCAGACCGAGCCAAACCAAACTCATTTTTCATTTGTTTAAAAACATTTTTAAACTGCCGGTTCCTGCTTTGTGGCCAGATTTGGGAGGCGCGGGGGTGTGGGGCGGGACATTCCCAAAGTGAGGTGTCCCTGCATCCCGGGCGTCAGAGGCCGCCACGGCTCCTGCTGCGGGCGCGCAGCACCCTCTCAGCACCCGGACCCCGCGCTGCTCCTCCAGCAACCCCCACCCGGCTTAGGAACTGCGCTCAAACTCAAAAATGCAAACGATACTACCACTTCTAAATTTATCTGGCTAATGAAGTCACCACACAAATTTAGCACATTATTTTTTTGTTATTAATTGCTAACAGTGAAAAGGGCTAAATTCAGAATAACTCTCTGTTTCAAAGACCTAATTGCCAAGGACCTAGCCTTAATATTAACTAGGATAATTATTATGCAAAGCATACCCACCCAGAATGTTTGCATAGCTATCACAAGCGCTTTCATAAATGATGCTTTAATTAGTCTTAATTAGAATTTGTTTAAGTCAGCAGGGAATGCAGAGCCCGTGAAATGATGTATGTAATAAGCATCAGGCTCACTTTTTACTTGGGGAATAGAGCTGACAAAATCACATCACGTTAAATTGATTCAGTCAGAATTAAAATTCTTATGGTATTAATTAAATGGGGGATCTCATTAGCAGGCTGCAGGGTGACAGAGTGACTCTTTGGCGACCAGATGTGAAGAAGCAGCACCGAACAAGAGCACCATTAGACCAAAAAGCCGTCCTGTCTGAGGCACCGGAGCAGCGGCGTGGGGCTCGGTGCAAAGCAGCCCAGCCCCGGCAGCGAGACCCCAGCGATTCAGAGCACTTTTCAGCTCAACTGGCTCCTTTCAGCCAAAGCAGCTCCATAGCAAGGATTGTTGGGGTTTTGGGGGTGGCGGCGGCCGGGGGAGCCCGTCCCACCAGCGGGACCGCGGCACCCTTGGGTGCTGCCTGCGCCGGGGCTCGGCCAAAGGGGTGCTGCCCCCGCGCCCCAGGGCAGGGAGAGCCCCGGCACCCGCTGTATCCACCGGCACCCTCCGGTTAGACATTCCTGGTGTCCGCCGTGAGTCCTACACATTCTGCAAACCACTCGTTGCAGCCGGCGCGCTTTTTCCTATTTATAAGCCAGATCCGACTTTGCAAGGCTCGTCAAGGATAGATGATATTTACCTCCAATTAGCATATGTTTTGTGAATGGCGAGGGGCACACGCTGCCGCTGTGTGCGCTTTTGTCACTGGTAACCACTTGCTGGTCTTATTTATACTAAATTTCAGTATTTAAAAAGTAAGCCTGCTCCTTGCCTGCGATTGAAAGGTGAAACCTCAGCCCCATGTCGGGGTGATGCTCCCAAGGGAATCCCGGGTGTCCCCTTTTGTGTCCTCTGCCCCTGTGCCCAGCAGGACATGGGACCCCCAGTGGGATGGGATGGGATGGGATGGGATGGGATGGGATGGGATGGGATGAGATGGGATGTGATGGATGGAGATGGGATGGGTATGGGATG
>VYZM01018883.1:701229-735177 GCA_013398915.1 Dromas ardeola | reverse complement strand
GCGGGGAGGGCACGGCTCCTGCTGGGGAATGGGCTGGGTACAGTCCTGGGGCATCATATAGTGGTGTCAGGATCAGTGCTGCTTCTTTAGTGTTATTAACGTTAGTTATTCAGTCTTATTCTATTAAATCTGTTTATATTTCAACCCTTGGGTTTTCCTGATTCCCTTCCCGGGTGGGGAGGGGTCATTGGGTGAGAGAATAATAGTCTAAACGACAATAAATAGTTGTGGGTTCCTCAAACCATAACAATATTATTGTTTCCTTAAAAAAAAATCATTCTAAAATTTGGACCATAAAAATCCCAGAGATGTTTTTCTCTCTGCAGGTTCCTGAGGCACATACATAACGGGGCTTCCTGAGCCTTGCCCTAGTGGTTATTCAGAGTTCCTGGAGGAGATGGGCAGCCCAGCCTGTGGGACCCCCCCGGCCCCGGCCCCGCGGTCCCAACTGGGGGCTGCCCAACCACAGCCAGTGCCGGCGGCACAGGAGGAGGAGAGGCTGTTGTTGTAATACCCCGACCCCCGTGCCCAGGGAGCAAAAATCCTCCAGGCTAATTAGTCAGACTAACCTTGCGTTCTCAAACCTTCCGCCTGGAAATGCTTGGGACTTTACCAGCTTACGCCTCATCAGTATTCGCCTTCCCTGCCAACGCGCGAGAGGGGGAAGAAGAGATAACCATAAGGACAAGAGATAAAGAGGAACTCAATAGGAAACAAAAATAAACACTCCCGTGTCTGCGCTGTGGACCTCTCCTGCCATTTCGATAACCTCTGCGCTGGGCCAAACCCCCTCCCCGCCACCCCCGGGGCCGGCAGCCGGGGCTCAGCCAGCACTGAGGGTCGCAGCCACGCCGGGACGCCGGGACCCCGGCCCCGGGGCTGTCCCTGCTACCCCCGCCAGGCCACTCCGACGGAGTGCGGGGGTGGGAGACAGGGGGGTCTGGATGGACCAAGGGCTGCTGCCACCTTGCAAAGCGGAGACAATGGGATGAGCACATCCCTGTGTGTGCATCAGCAGCTCACGGCATTCCCAAAGTCTGAATCCCAGAGGCAGCGTCCAGCACTGAAACCTGGCAGGGCTGCCTTGTCCTGCTGACAGTCCCCATCCCGGTCCAGCCTCATGCGTGACGGCCACCAGGATCCTGAGAAATCCCGGGAAACGCCAAGGCAGCGTGGGGCTCGGTGTGGGGACAGGGCGATGCGGTCCCTGCGCGGTGTGAGCATGGTGCCAAAGAGCCCAAGAACTGCCCCAAGCTCACACACATGGAATCACAGAATCACAGAATCGCCTGGGTTGGAAGGGACCTTTCAGATCTTTGAGTCCAACCATCAACCCAACTCTGACAAAAGCCACCACTACCCCACGTCCCTCAGCACCACGTCTGCCCAGCTTTTAAATACACCCATTCTGCCTTTGCCCAGCCTCAGCCCTGCTTTTTTTCTCAGCAGATATTTCAGGACTTAGTTGAAATCAAATACAGGTTTTTTTAATCTAGTCTAAACCTACTAAAACATTCACTACTCTTACTGCCTAATACATTTATTCATGGCCTATATATATTCTCCACTATAACTAACCTCTTTTTTCATGTCTTCATTTTTAATAATATTGCTTATGTGAAAATTGCTGGATAAATTATTCAATTCTCTCCATAATCTAGTATATCTGCAGTAAAACTGCTAACCTGGCTCTGTCAATACATTCATAATAATTTAGGTTATTTGCCTGTGTTCCTCCCCTCCATCCCCCATCGGGCTGGGGCTCATCCCCTCGTCAGAGCGGTCCCACGGAGAAGTATTTTGTCTTCATATGATGAAGAGAAGCGGCCACGTTGATGCACAAGTCAACACACGTTTCACACGGAGTTTCATTCGTGTGTGTAACTGTGGGGTGAGGATGGGTAATTAATTACCCCCACAATCACGAGTCCGCAAAGCTTGGCCACCCGCTGCAAAAATCCCTATTTTTGGGGATACCAGCAGGGGTTTCAGGTGACCAGCCAAGGCGGGGGTGTCAGCGCGGGGAGGAGAGCGGGCAAATGCTGGAAATCCTCCTCAGGAGGAAAAGCATCTCTTCCATGGTGTGCAGGACACCCTGCCGGGCGGGACGGACGGGCCCACGTGCCAGAGTAGCGACAGTGGGACGTGCAGGGAAGAGCTGCTTCAGCTGGGCACGCTGAAATATTAAAACATTTGCCGTGGATGTGCGATGCACGATGCACGCGGCCCCCCTCTCGCAAATTAAAATAAGAGCTCCGTCCCCCTTCCCCAGGGCTGGATGCGGCCCCGCGGCTGAGGCAAGAGTCCGCCTTCATCACACCCAGCTGCAAACCCGCTTCACCCCTTCCTCAGCACCCCCATCATCTAAAGATGTCAAACTCTAGCAATAGAGCCATTTAAATAAAAAAGGGCAAATAAAATGCTGAGAGTCAGTTTGATCTAACTCAACCTTTTCAAATGGCTACACTAATTTTCGACACATGAATTTAACTGTGTGTTTGCCCCCCTATAAACAGGACGAATAAACACTATATCATTTTTACACTTGAACTGTATTATGATTTTAATGCAGGCTCAGGTGAGATGAGGTCAGAGGATACAATTAAATGGATCTGGTACCATCTGGAGATTAGGGTCTCTTTAACCATGCTTGGGTGATTTATCCATCAGCAACTCATGTAGTGCTTCATAAAAACCGGTATCTGTTTAAAAAAAGATATTAAAATACGGCGTATTTTTAAAATTAGAGACTAAAATATTGTGTAGTTGCAGGCAAGCGGTTTATTTCTTAAGCACTGAAACAGAAATTCCTGTACGGGAGTAAATCTACTGGTATAAATGTACTGTATTTATACAGGGCTGCTTTGTGCGGGGCCAAAGGAAAACAGCAACCGAATCCCAAGCCCTTTGAAGCGAATGCCTAATGAGGCGGGCTTTAAAGGGTTGAGAACTCCCCGCCGGGGGGACGATTCCCTGCCCTCCCCAGGGGAGCCTGCCCTCCTCGGCATCCCGCTCCTCGCTCCACGGTAGCCGTGGAAGAGGCTGTGCCAGGAGAGCAGCTTTATTACGGCAAACAAAAGTTGGGAGCCTTCTACCACCTCTATTGCAAGGCTGCAAATAATAGCCTATGGCATTAGCCAGAATTTATTTTGCAATAAACCAAAACGGGTGTAAAATCAAATATTTAAACTGTCAACTTTCAAAGCAAACGAGTGGCCAAAACTCAGTTTAATAATTGGTCCATCAATGTGCGGATCAAAAGCTGAGGCCAAAATTAAACAATTATTTTTCTGGAATTATATTTGATTAAAAATTTCCTGAAAGAAAAACAATTCAGCCATTCTTCTGGACAGTAATTTATACAGTTTAGTGATCTTGCTGTCAATAATATACAAATAGCACTAATATATTACTATAATGCTTCATTTTCATTAAGACATCTGCCAAGTTCTCAAAAACCTTTTCCATTTGGGACTTGACTTATAATTGCATAATCCCTTGGGGGAGTTTCAATATTATTTTAATCAATTTTAACCACAATACACAATATGGATGATTACATTGCAATGTCATTTCCAAAGTTACTTTCCCCCATTACTCATTTGCAAGGGGAGACAACACTGGAAATGTTTGTGAAAGATATTCCAGTAGGGAAACAAATGACAGAAACGCGGAATGAATTTCTCCACCTTTCAGAAGAACGACAAGGCGAATAAATATGAATTTACATGAACTGAGGGTCTGCAGCGAGCGTCGCCAGCGTCCCTGGGTCTCACAAACCACTGCAGCGGCTGCTCGCTGCCGACCCTCCCTCCCCCTCACCTCCCCTGCCCCTTCCCAGCCGGCCAGTGGCACAGCTTGTGCCTGAAAAAAATAGTGCCAATAAAATATAGCTAATTCCTGTTCTTCCTCTGCTCTGGACCTGCACTCACTGTAGCCCAGAAAGGCAGAATGACTGGGCAGGTGGCTTTCTGGGTTGTTCTACAAAGTTTTTGCCAGTGCAATCTTTATCTCCAGGGTCATGATCCAAAAACCACATTTATTGGCATCTGTTGCCTCCTCCTGCCCCCAGCCCCGTGTTTTCCAACCTTCTCCAGACAGCGACCTTGCAAACGACCCACTCCTCCTTTCTGCTCTGCTTGAAGTTCATAGAGAAGGTTGGGGGGAGCCACGTCTCTCTCACCTGTAGCAACTGATCCTCCGACATGCAGACCAAAAGCTAAGGCCAAAATTAAACAGTCACTTTTCTGAAAATGCATTTGATTAAAAAAAAAAAGCAGAACAATTCAGCCACTGTTGGGCCACCAGTGCACCACAGCAGATTTGCAACTGGGGAAACACACCGTTTAGGATGAGGAGGGGGTCTGGGGCGTCCGCAAGAAGGTCCACAAGGGTTTGGAGAGGACCAGGGGTCCACAAACATCTGGAGAAGACTAGGAGTCTGCAAAAGTCTGGAAAGAACTCTGGGTCCACAAAGGTCTGGAGAGGATTAGGAGTCAACAAGGAGGTGCACAAGGGTCTGGAGAGGACCACGATCCACAAAAGTCTACAGAGGACTAGGGGTCTGCAAAAGTCTGGAGAGGAGTAGGGGTCCACAAGGAGGTCCACCAGTGTCTGGAGAGGACCAGGGGTCCACAAGGAAGGGTCTGGGGTGGAGTAGGGGTCCACAAGCTGCAGGGAGGTCGGAGGACAGAGGCAAAGGCACATTGGGGGAACATAACAACAGTGTTTAACTCCGGGGTGAAAAGGGAGGGCAGGCGGTGGGAGGGGAGGGTGCTCCAGGTGTGCTGCTCCTGCACACATTTAACATGCCAGCTCCTGCGCAGCCCCAACCCGCCTTCAGACGTGACCTCGGCAATATTACAGTGGTAATATTTTCACAGGCGTGACCTCCTCCGAATCTGGGTCTCCAATATATTCTGAGCAAACATGCTCTCCTCCCTGTCAGGCACACTGTAGATATCTTCTTTCTCCACCTGGTTTTTCCTGACTGAGCCAGTTCCTCAGATATATGTAGGTCTTTCAGCTGAGGCGTGTTACGCACACACGATACGGATGGGGAACTGACAGCTGTATTTTAATTGTTGCCACTACGGTGGATGTAGTTTCTTTATAAATGTTGGCGCTGATCTCAGAGTAGATGTAATTTAATGTACGACAGAGCAACTCCTCGTTACGAGCTGTTTGCATTGCCTCCTGTTCCCTGACAGCAGAGCCTGGTGAGCCAGCGCTGGGAGGGAGGTCCCGCTTGCACGAAAGGATGAACTCAGTGTCTTCTCTACCTAAACAAACAAGCCCAGCATCCTCTGAGCTGGTTTATATATGTGCTGAATTACTTCTCTAACGCTTTGCAATAAATAAAGAGTTTGCTATTGCGAAGACATAGAGCGTGGAAAAGCACAGGCAGAACCACGCTCTCTGCCCCTGGCCCAGCAGGGAGTCGGTGGTTTGGGTCTCTGGGTACCCCAGAGAGCTGCTCCAGCCACTGCTGCCACAATTTTCACTAGTGGGGAAAAATATGACATTGGAACAGGCCTTTAAAAAACACTTTAATGGGATTTTTTCTTTTCCCCACAAAAAAATTACCCAAGAGCTCTTCATTTTCACTAAATAATTTCCTGGTATGTTTTAAAAATCTTGTAAGTGCTGTCTGTGGTGTAAAGTAAGAACTAGAGACTCATGCAGAATAAATTCATCCACCACAACTCTCTGCCAAACCCACAAAGTCTGTAAAACCAAACATGATGCCAAAGTTATTAATGGACGCCAACCCCATCCACCGCTTTGAAAGAACATTGGTTGGGTCGTTAAGTGAAATCACTTTTAAAAATACAGACTGTAAAAGTTGCATCACAGTCTGTAGCCAGTAAAGAGCATGCTTTTGTGCTCCTTATTTTAAAATAATAATATCAGAGAGCGCTGTGTAGCCAAAGGGTGTTTCCTAGTCAAAAAGGAGATACGCTGTATGGCTCAACATTGAATACAGATGCTGCCTGTCACCATAAAAGAAATACATAGAAATACTTTTCCCATTTTCTTTGAATCGATGGAAGACTCAGAGCAGTCTGAAAGGTTGTTTAAGCCAAAGCCATGGTGTGTCACAGTGAGAGGTTCTGCTGCAGCCTGTCTGTAGAGACTGCAGGAATGTATGAAAATGAGACCAAAATGCAAGACTGAAGAATTAGCTCCTGCCGAGGGAGAGAAAGGGATCCATTTTGACTTCAGAACTGGTAGGAAAATGGGATTAAGAAGTTAAACCAGTTCAAAACATATTCATTTAAGGTTTTGCCAAGTGCTGTTGGTTTAAGGAGCCTTTGGATCTGGTTTGAACCCATCTGGAGACTTCTCACCTTTGCTAGCACGGGATGGGTCCCACCTTCTCCATCCTTTCACCCTGGGCACTGACAGCGGGTTGGACTTTTCAGTGCGTTGGCTGATTTAATGCTTCTTTTGTCCTGACATTGGCCCCAAATCCTGCATATCTCATTAAAACGAAACTCTTTTTAGTTGTTTTTAGAAAGTGGAATTCTTTTTTTAGTGAGAATTTCCCCAAATACAATGACGTACCTTCTTATTGAAAACAAAAACACAAACTGAAGAGTTGTGACCTGTCCTTGCGATGGCACAGGTGGTTTGGTTCCATGAAACATTTCATTTTCACAAAAGAGTTTCAGTGATAAAATATTTCAGTTTGCTATGACTTTTAAAAAAGAGGAGTTGTTTCAAAAAAATGGAATATTTCAGCCATGACAAAGGGTTCTAGAGCTGCCCCATCCCTTGGGCACGGGCTCTGCAGGATGGCACGTGTTCCTGAAGGCAGAGCAAGGCCACAAATGCACTGAAAAAAATTCCCTTTTTATGCCAAAGGTTTTGAGGGCAGCTCCGCTCTGGAGTGCAGCTGGTTAGACGGGAATGTGCAGCCCGGGGTGCCCATCCAAACCCCGCACTCAGGCTCCCAGGGATGCTCTGCCTTCTCCCCGTCCCAGGGATGCTCTGCCTTCTCCAGATCCCAGGGGTGCTCTGCCTTCTCCCCATCCCAGGGATGCTCTGCCTTCTCCCCGTCCCAGCGATGCTCTGCCTTCTCCAGATCCCAGGGATGCTCTGCCTTCTCCCCGTCCCAGGGGTGCTCTGCCTTCTCTCCATCCCAGGGATGCTCTGCCTTCTCCCTGTCCCAGGGATGCTCTGCCTTCTCCAGATCCCAGGGATGCTCTGCCTTCTCTGCATCTGAGTGCTAACAGCGCGAAAGGAGAAGTCTGAACTACTTAATAAACATGGAAAAGGCTGCCGTGGCCAGGCGTAACTACAGAGAAAAATCATTAAAAAGTCATTTCGACCAAATGGATGTTTTAAAAAAACATTTCTAAGCCCTACCTATAGCACTTTGCATAATTCCTCCCTGTTTATGAAAATGAAATCCCCGAGAAGTCTGCATTGGAGCCCATATGGTGGCTGATGTGATATTTGGCATAAGCGCTGAGGAAAATCTGGCACTGCTCATTTGCCTACGGGCCCCCGGGACGGGTCCTCAGGCTGTGCCACGCGAGCCCTGCGGCTGAGCCGGGGCAGGGCAATAGCCATGCCAGCCCCGGGCCGTGCCGGGGGAATTAATGACCCGGGGGAATTAACGGCCCCCGGCTGCTCCTCCGGCCATGGGCTCCTGCAGCCACGTCCCAGGCGTCAGGCACACTGCCCTGTCCCTGAAAGGGTTAATCAAGTTTTGGCTGTTTTACTACATGAATACTGTCAGTGGAATGCATTTTGAATCCCTGTTTAAAAGACATGTAATTGCCTCAGATTCTTTATATTATCATAACTCTTCAAAATTGATTGGTTTTAGGTTTATGGAAAAATATGCAAATGCACCGAGAACGACACACATTCCTCATTGTGGGTATAAAAGTAGTTCACAGAGAATCCATCTGATTGAGTTTGATTACTGAACAAAATCTAATTATTTTAGATACACATTCAGGCTTTCCTGGAGAGGCATGCTGAAGAGAAGAAATATTTGGTATACGTGAGTGTTGTTTGCCTGCTCAGATTTGTTTATTCACATATATTTTGACAGTCCAGGACTTGAAATAACTGATATCGATGCTCACTCTTCAGAGTAGAAGAAACCAATGTAGCTGCAAAAGGACGGGTGCCGACGTGCTCGTGCGTGCCTTTCTGCAGCGCACACCTGCCTTCCGAGGTGATTTGGGTTAAATCGTCTTCTGAACTCCTTTGTAGCAGCTTCCGTACATGGTTTCGTACATCCCCATGCAGGTTTCCGTGCCAAGGCATTTCCACCAGGCTCCCGGCAGCCGGGATGCGCGGCCGGGGATGCGGGGCTGGGCACGGGTACCACGGCCCGGGGCATCCCCCCGCACCCCCCAGCAGCAGGGGTGCTCAGCGGTACCGCCCCTGGCTGCTGACCTCGCACACAGGCTCAACCACTGACTCTGGAGAGGCAGGGAGATGCTCGAGCCAATGTTTTGGCCCCTCCTGGGCCTTTGTCAAGGAGTATTTACAAGACTTTTAAAACAGCTTTGAATAATTACTAAATCCCTCCCTCTCATAAACAATTACCATCCTTTCCCAATTAGCTACTCAATTATAATCTACAAAGTCTCTTGCATTAAATTAAACCACATGTTCTTCACAGTCACTTCTAGCAGGAATACTCCGGTCTGCCTGGCCCTCCCCGATACACAAACTTTTTCTCCCCCAAATCCCCCCCGAAGGAGCTGTTCCCCGGCCGCGGCTGCCAGCCCCGGTGCGTACGCAGCAGGACCCTGGCGTGGCCGGTCCAGGAGGGCCCAGCCCACCACAAAATCCAGTTCCTGAGGCCACCAGCCGCCTTCTGCCTTTTTTCGATTGCCTTGGTTGAACTGGGCACCGAATTGGGATGTTTTTGCAACTTCATAAGACCGTCTGGGTCTTGTGCTCAGGAGGCGTGGAGATGCCACTGCAGCCTTCGGCCTCTGATCAAACTTTAACAATTACAATTATTAAAGCATCGATGCTGTTCCATCAAACCCCTCTGCCTGTATAGGTGAGCTGCTGAGGCAGGACAGGTTCTTTCCCAGCCAGGCCAGCACAAACACTGGAGCGCAGTATGTTTCTTGGTCACTACCGTTTCTATTTTCTTGGTAAGGTGAAGAATTATCATCATCCCGAACGATTTCCCCTTCTCCCGTAAGAGGTTTTCCCATGCAGTTAAGTGCCTCTTTCAGGCGCTGCCAGGAGAGCGGGGCTGCCCACCCTTTAAGGAAATTGGTGTGTAATAATTAGGTGTAGAGCCCCTCAAATATAACCTGTTATCAAATACAAAAGAATTACTTATGCATTCTGCTATGAGACCCATCATTAATTAGGAGTTTTACATATTAATCACAACACAGAAAAAAAAAACAGTTTTTCTGTCTCTGTGAAAGGCTGAGTGATGCTGAGGGTGTGCAGCCTGTGCGGCTCTGGGAAATAACAGGTGGAAAATCTCTAGACTTTAGGCTGGATTATAAGAAAATGGACAGAGGTGAGGAAACATCTGGGCTGACTGCCCCGCCAGCAGATAGACCTCCCAGCCGCCCTGGGCAGGGAGGTCTATGGTGCCTGCGCAGCGCCGGGGCTGCCCCTCACAAGGCTGCGCTCCCCAGTGCCGGGGGAGGATGGGGAGCAGCCGGGGGACCCCGGACCTGCCGAGCGGTGGGACCACAGGGCTGGTAGCCCCATCCCAGCAGAGGGGAGGTGGGTGCCATGGGAAGAAGCGCATCTTCTCCGTATCCCACGCTGTGGGACCGCACCAGCACCGGCAGAAGAGGACGCTCCCTCTGGAGGGATGTGGAGGATCATCTGAGGGTGATGCAATGTTTTCATGGACGAAGGAGTGACTGTTCCCATCCAGAGCGTGTGTGTTCTCCAGCACCAACGTTCTCTCTCCAAGCAGGGTTTGCTCCTTCACAGCAGGAGAGCGGTACCCATGGTTAGGGCAAGAGGGGTCACCATCTCCAACAGCCTTTCCTGGTGAAACCGTGACACTCAGTGCCAGCGATGCCCCGTTTGGCTGGGTGCTGGTCGCATCCCACACCATAGATCACCCCAGTTCACCCACTGGGTGGCTGCATGGACCTCTCCAGAGTGGTGGCCAGCAGCAGGGTGGAGGTGACAAACACAGCCCAGATCTTCTGCAGAGGCAGAGGGGCTCCTCCCTGCTGGAGCGGGCGCACAGCTGGCAGCCGGGAAGCCAAGGACTGGTTTTACCGTCATTTTCTTCCAAAGGCAATTGCTAGGAAGACAGAGCAAAACACCCAGTACGTCAATAAGGATTTGCACTGTATCATCTATGCCAAAAAACTAACTCAATCTTCTCCACTTCAGTACAAATTAGAATTTATATGCAACTCCCCACTTCAGGTGGGCAATCCAAAGAAATTAACCTCAGGAGAAAATTGCTTTTTTCTGACTTAACACATAGCTTATTATCATGTCAGGCAGAAGAGACAGTGGGGAAAATGCAAAATCACAGACACGATACAACAGTGCATCCATCTATTCACAGCTGAGGAACCACTTATTAGGAGGAATGTTTAAATTCAGAAAAGCAGGGTTTGCTCTTAATGGCAGTGGAGTCAATCCTAGGGGCTAATAAACTGAACTGTGCTGCAAAACTTCACCCCAAAATAACAAGTGGGGAAGATGTACTTACGCTGCTGATAGCAAGCTGGGGACACAGGGCTGTTTTCCGCAAATATCCCAAAGCGCTTTACAAACTGGGCAAAGGCGTCTGTCAGCTGGGCTCGCCGCCGTCCCACCGGGCTGAGCCGCACCGGCTGCCGGTGGAACCGAGCCCTGGCCCGGCGACCTGCCATGTGGCTGAATTCTGCCAAGTTTGACTTTTCCCGTTCCCTTTGACTGTTTTCCTTTCCTTCCGTCTTTCTTCCTTCCCCACTGCTCAGGTGCAGCCCCCAGCAGCCCCACGGGGCTGGCCGGGCTGTGCGAATGGGAAGCAGAGGAGGATTTCTGCCCCAGCCACCCCACCTGCACTTGAACGCTCCAGCAGGAGCAGTTTTTATGGGGCGTGCTTGGGAACGGGACGGGAAGGTTGGTATAAAGCTGTGCAGTGCTGTTGGGCAGCACGGGGAGTGTCCTGCCGGTCTGACGCTGCACGCGCTAGTGGCAGTGTTATCAGCCCCAAAACATCGCGCTGCCAGCGGAGCTCCTCTCGTTTCCCCTGCGAGTACAACGTGGGTGATAACTGAGCTGCATGGTCTCACAGCCACCATTGTTGGGCACAGGGGATGCTGCGGTGCCACCCGCAGCGGTGGGACACACCAGGCTTTGTCACCGCCACCGCCGCGGGGGGTTTGGGGACATGCAGGGGTGGGTGGAAGTGTCCTTGTGAGACGTGTCTGAACCAAAACCTCGCCGGGCTCCTGCAGTCAGGGCTCGGCAGCAGCCACCCTTCTGCTCCCCCACTGCTCCTGCCACCCATGCCACCAGCACGGGAGGTGACCATCGGGGGAAAAGTGGGTTTTATGCCAGCTTGAGCCTCCGCTGCCCGCAGCCAGCCCTGTCGGGGTTCTGCAGCTGGGGGGGTGGAACACAGGCAGGGATGCTCAAGCCAGAAGGAGCTCCCCTGCTGTGCGAGGGATGCCTGCAATCCTCCTTCCAGATGAAGAAAAATAAAAAAATTGGGTGTTTGGGTTTCGAGACCTGCTGAAAGGCAAAGCTTGCCCTCCGTGGCAGTCCTGGTGCTTGTTTATCCCCAGCCCCATTTCAAGGCCGGGCCCTGGCCGCAGAAGCCGTCCCCTGCCCTCGCCGCGGGCACAGCCACAGGACACGGCGCTCTCTGCCCCGCGGCGCCTCGCAGCCGCACCAACAGCTCACCAGAGGAAAGTTGTCACATTCACTGATTCATCAACTCTTCCTCTGGCGGCAGCAGTACCTGTGCCATCTGTGTCGAGCACTTAGAGGGAAACCTCTCTGCAACTGCCATACAAATCAGGGGCAGCGCCAAGGTCGCGCTGAAGGGAATTTCGGGACACGGGGAAGATGTTCGGCGGCACGGCGGTAAGCAATAACAGCATCCCTGCACGAGTCCTCCGCATCCCCGGCTGCTCCGCCCCAGCCTCCAGCAGCCCGGGCCCCGCTGGGAAATGTGTATTATGCCTGGGTTAATTTACTGATTAATCTCTAGTCAGTGGTTTGTGCTTTCCCCAGATGGCCAATTAAAATTTACAACTGGCAGAGCAGTGCCCTGTTGGCAGGCGGCTGCGGGGCCGTGGCTGGAGGCAGCGGCAGAAGGCACGGGCCCTCGCCTGCCTTCGCTCCCACCGCTGGCATTGATCCGAGGGCAGAGCAGCCTCCTCCTGCCGCTGGCATAGCCTGGCACTGCCCTGGCACTGCCCTGGCACTGTCCCAGCACAGCCTGGCACAGCCTGGCACACCTCCAGTACAGCCCAGCACAGCCCTGACACAGCCCAATACAGCCCTGGCACAGCCCAGTACAGCCTGGCACACCTCCGGTACAGACCAGTACAGACTGGTAGATCCTGTACAGCCCAGCACAGCCCAGCACAGCCCAGCAGATCCCAGTACAGTCCGGCACAGCCTGGCATTGCTAGGGATGGAGAGACCCCTCCGCCCCACCTGCAGCCCCCAGTACCCCATGCTTCCCCACAGATCTATAAAACATTTACCGCTGTTGCACAAATCCAAGTGCTGCTGTGAAGGGGCAATAAGCAATGCTGTGATACATGTAAACACCAACATACCGTCACAGCAATAATGGGGAAAAAACCCGCAGAATTTTGTCTTTTGGCAAAAAAAATGCAGAATTTTGTCTTTTGGCACTTGATACAAACTGTTATGGTGCGTCCATCCAACTCAAGGAGAGCACGAAGGAGAAGCAGGGTTTTGTGCTGCTCTTTGTTCTGAAGTTACACGCTCACTTATACATGGGAGTCGTCTAGGCTGGAAAACTCCAAAGCCAATTATTAATCAAGACCATTGATTTCCAGAAGAGGCCAAACATATCAATGATGATGCGCAGTGTCACGACAATTTGCTATTTTCCATAACTGTCCTTACAACTCCAGACAACACTCTGACAAGTACATCATGAAAATATATTGGAAAAGAATGCTGCAAAATTTCCCTACTACTCCTTTTTTTTTTTATTTTTTAAGACGACTTCATGAATATTGATGGTAAACATAGTAACAGCAATACTCAGGAGTATAGTCAACTCTTGCTGTACAATTCACATAATTCCCCTTGAATTAACGGGAGCTCCGTGTGTGCCCGGGGTGCTGACGGCAGCCCTGGACGCGCCGCTGCGCCGCCAGCTCGGGGTACGAGTATACAGCAAAGCACTCCCTGCCCTTCCCGGCAGCAGACCCGCGGGATTGGGCCCTTCCAGTTGTTTTATTTTCCTTTACTGTCAGCGCTGAGTGAGCTGGGCTGGGCTGCAGGGGGGTGCCCGTGCTCCTCGCCGTGTGATCGCTGCCTTTGGCAGCACAAGCCCCAGAGGTGACTCCCCCATCGGTTCCATGTCCGAATTCCCATGGAACCACCCTCTGTCCTCTCCCCCAGTCACAGCTCCCCGGCAGCGTCCCGTGCATCCCATGGTGGCCAAAAGGATAGGGCACAGGGTGCTGTGACCCCCCGGCTCCCTGACCCGCTCCCCGGGGCCGTGTCCCTTGTCCCGCTGCCGTCGCTGTGCCGCAGAGGCGGTGGTACCTGGGGGAGGAGACGGGCGCATTCGTGCAGGTCTCATTTGCCCTAATCTCACCCGCTGGAAGCTGAAAGCGTGGGCTGCTCCCCAGGCGGCTCCCCCGGCACCGGGGCCACAGGAGACCCCCGCAGCAGAGGGAAGCAGCATCACTTGAGCGGCTGAAACTCTGCTGAACAAGGCACTCACAGCGCTGGAGGGAACAAACCAGCACTGGCACGGGTAACAGATTAGTGGACCTATATTATGGTTTGAGAAACCCACAACTATTTATTGTTGTTTAGACTATTATTCTCTCACCCAATGACCCCTCCCCACCCGGGAAGGGAATCAGGAAAACACAAGGGTTGAAATATAAACAGATTTAATAGAATAAGACTGAATAACTAATGTTAATAACACTAAAGAAGCAGCACTGATCCCGACACCACTATACGATGCCCCAGGACTGTACCCAGCCCGTTCCCCAGCAGGAGCCGTGCCCTCCCCGCAGGCACAGCCCGTGTGGGACCCTGTGAGCGCTGCGGCTGCGGGGGCAAGGGAAGGGCTCAGGGCTCCGGCACCGGGGCCGGGAGTGCTCGGGATGGCAGCCAGCACGGCAGAGAGAGAGAGAGAGAGGACTCCTCAGCAAACTTTCTCATTTCTCTGGCATGTGCCGTTCATGGTATGAAATAACCGGGTCGGCAGCTTGGGGTGAGTGCCCGGGTCTCGCTCCTCCTCGTCCCCGCACCTGGGGAGCTCAGAAACACCGAGACCTTGAAACCCGCACCCCAGAGCTGGCAATAAAGTAAATATTTTCACCAATTCAGACACTAGAGTTTTCTAGAAATGCAGTTTTTCCAGATGTTAGAAGAGACCTTACTGAAAAACAGAATGACTGGAAGAGAAGTTAATCCCATGTCGCTCAAACCAGGACACCCTAATCGGTGTAATTCCCGGTGATGGGAGTTTCCCTGGCTCCGAAAGGAGTCACAGCCCTGTGTGTCCCTGGCTCATGCCCATCAGGAACTCCCCGCTCTCAGCTGCGGCCCAGCCTCTGTCCCCGCCATCCCACTGCACAAAGCGCGGTGGAGGCGGAGGGACGGTGGAGGTGTCCCTCCTGACCCCCCCTCCGGAACCCCCCTTCACATGGCGGGCACAGGACCCTCGCACCCAGCCCTTGGGAAGCTCCCGCAGCCCTCACCCATGTCACCGGGCCACCCGTGATAATGGCATAGACTTGTTCCTCTCCCAGTGTGTGCAGCTCTCTGGGAGCTGAGTGCAGAATTCCTGGGAAACAAACGTACCGGCGCTGAGCAGGGGTCTGCCAACAGGGCGTGAAAACATCCGCATTTCCGAGAGCCTTCCTCAGAAGTGGACAAAAACGTCTGTGTGTCAGACACTGGCCGCGCTGGAGGAGCCCACCAGGGTTCCCCACCACCCAGTCTGCTCCTTCGCCCTCACCCAGCCCCCCAAGAGCCCCCTTGGTCTGAGCCCCCTCCCATTTGGGAATAGCAGGCTTTTTTTTTTTTTGCTCTTTTTTTATGGTTAAAAAAGATCAGCATTTTGGAAAAACCCACCACATGTTAATACCGTGACCTGCACAGTTACTGTCAATAGAGATGGGCTGGTGATCTTTAAAAGGGGATTTTCTCAGGGTGAAGGACAAACATGACATTAGAGTCATCAAACTCCCTATCTGACAAGGACATATAAATTGTAAATGGTCGGGGGCACCGAGATCAGCTTGTCTTTCTGCCGGGCGCTTTTCCACGGGAGCAGCAATCCACCGGCTGCCCTCCGCGTCCCACGCCACGTGCCGGCAGCGGGGACAGGCACCGGTGACGGCCAAGCTGCTGCCGCTCCTGATGCCCTGTCCCCTTCGGGGAGACGGCAAAGAGAAAAAGCCAAGGCAAGGGGGAAAAAAACAGCCCAGGCTCAGTGTAAAAGCCCCCACAAAGTGCGAGGGCATCAGGAAATTAGGCAAAATCCTGCTCTTAGTGCACTGCTGTACATCTGAGGGACCCTCCTTGGGTTTACCCCACCTGAGCACGAGCATGGCTGAGACGAATTTAGTCCTCCAAGTATAATTAAAAATGAGAATGAAATTAGCGCACTCGCAGAGCCTGCATGTTTATGCAGCTGAAGAATGCACTTTCCTTCTGCTCCAGCGAGAAGCTGCTGCCCGGCAGGTGGAATATCCACCGTACAACCCACAGAAATCGGGTAAAAACATTGTGCTTTATGGGAAACCTATGCACATCCCGTTTTCAGGGAACAGGGATGTCCCCAAGTATTGCTGTAAGAGTTTTGGTGGTCGACTCTCCTGTTAGGAATGCTCTCCCGGCATCCCAGCCCCGAGTCCTTGGCTGGTGAAGACAACCCAGAGCACCAGGGGATGTCCCTGGGCTGCAGAATCGCTGCTGGGTGGGGGATACCTGCAAGGAGCAAACCCTGGTTTTCCCCTTGCACGGGATTAATGTGCTCAGCAAACCCAGGGATTTCCCCGGAATTCCAGGAAGGGGAAGCTAACGAAGCCGACTTTCTCATGTTAGAGCCTTTGAGACAAACTCTGCATCGTCTTTCCATGCCTCAGTTTCCCCATCTGTAAGATTCGTGCATTTATCACTGTTTGCAGTGCTCGGGGTGCGACACTGCTGTGCAAAGGGTCTGGAGGAGATAATCCCAGGTAATTCACTGAAGAGAGAAAAATATCTTGTTATTTTTGTAACCTGCCCACTTATGGGCTTACGTAGACACACGTTCAGTTGCGTTCAATTAAGAAGATTTCAATTTACTTTTTAAGAGTTTGTTTCCAGAATTGCACAGTTGGAACATTGGGGATTTTGGCAGTATCCCTGATGACTATCCCTTTGTTGGGCAACGCCAAACAGCCCCAGTACCCACCAGGGCTCTGGCTGGGCCTGATTTATGTACGTGGTACCAAAGAGTCCTGGCCTGAAAAAAAAAAGGAGTCGGCTAAGGACGAAACAAAGAGGAAGCGGGAACATTGGAAATTTTGTTATGCCGTTTGTACCCAGGGTAAGCTGAGGCGTCAAACTGGTCCCAAAGCCACGTCCTGGCCATGTCCTCGTCCCGGTGAGGGCACGGGCGCCGCTCACAGGGACACCCCGACAGGGCAATGGCGGGGGGGTGCCCCCCTGGCAGGGGCACGGGGGACCCTTCTCATAGAGCAACCAGGAAAGTTCCATCCCGGCGGCGCAAATCGAGGTAGGTGTCGGGGAGGGATCGATCAGGGCTTCCAGCACTCGCAGCAGCCAACCAAACGTCTCCATCTGCCGTGTAAATGCAATAAAAGGATATACACGCAAGATTACAGGACATATAGCCTCGAAAGGAACAAAACCCTATAAAGTGTCACTTCTTTATAAAAATGTTGCTGCCGTCTTCAACATATGTAACCTTCCCCACAAAGAAGTATATCTAGCGTATATAAGTCTTCTAAACCTCTCATATATATATTTTATATACATATATATATATATATATATATGTATTTTCTAGTGACTTACATGGAAGGACATTATGGTCTACATTTTACCAGACCTGGCAGCTTCTCAATGCTATTCACATTTAATTAGTAGACATTTCTTCTCCGTGAGCATATTTACTTGAATTCCTTGTTCCTACGGCAACCCAGCCAGCACCACCGCTCCCGGAGCAGTCTAGGCTAACCTAAAAAAGGAATGGAGATTAACGAGCAGGCTCAATATTAAGACTGTACCGCAAAGGCTGAGCCTGGCGAGAGCAGCATTACAAAGCAGGCTCGGATAAGGCTCTTATTTCAAGGACCCTATTTATAGCATTGCAGATTTGTATTTATTCCGGGGTACCTATAGTGGCCAGGCTAGGAGAGACGACTCAGTTAGCACTAAGTTCTCGGTAATTGGCTATCAACTCAGGTAAAGGGATTTTTTTTTTTTTAATAATTACAATCCATTTTCATTTTAAACTACCTACCAAGGGAATAGCTAAACAATGTCCAAACCATTTCTATTTACAGATGCTCTCCTCGCTGATGCAGTTGGAGTTTTAAAGCACACAAAATCTCTAAATTACCTAACGGCACTGCAGCTGCTCAGAACGGAACATATTCTTTAAAGGAAGAGGTGCACGTTGCCACTTTTATTTACATTCTTATTTAAGATTTCCTTACTCAGTGTGAACACTGAAGGCAGATGTTTAAAGACTAATTTGAGATAAATATCCAACAATTCGTCTCATTTTAGTTTACAAATGTCTGGGTTTTTTAGACTGATAAAGGAAAACGCAAAATAAATTAAAGAAAGAGGAAAGGGGCATTTATAAGTTACAGAGAGAAGCATCTCATTTAAACATTTTTTAACACTATGGGATTTTGGAAAAAGTACAGTCTAAATACTCTCGTGCCTTCTATTTTCAATACAATTTGTCTCTGGAGCAGAGAGCTTTGTTAAAAGATATCCACAAAGCGTTAAATAAAATCATTACTGCGGCACCAAAAACCCTGAAAGGTTAATTTTTACGGATCTCCAAAAGGTATTATGGACTTTGGAGGTTAAAACGTGTGTATTTTTTTGCAGGGGAATGTTTAAGGTGTTCCTGGGGAAGCCCCCCCGGGTCAGCAGGCCCCGTACGGTCTCCGAGCCCACCAGAAATGGCCCCTGAGTAGCTGAGTAGCACCCCACAGTGAGCGGCCCTGGGGCGGCCGTTGCCTGGGTTTATCCTCTTAATGCCCCAAAATTTAGAGCCTCAAAATCACTACTTTCACAAAAAATAACTCTCAGGTGCAATCAACCACCATAAAACCCTCCAGAAGTCTCTTCACTGCCGTTGAGCTTGCAAATCGAGGGGAGAGATTGTATTTTTTATGCATTACTGCCCACTTCCCAGGCTTTAACTTCCCCGCAAATATTGGCCATCACAGGAATTAATTAATCTCAGCGACCAAACAGTGGGGCACCTTCTGCCGCAGTCCGTGCCCTGAACCCCGCAATCCGGGATGTGCTCCCGGGCTTGTACGGAGTGCCTTTTAATACCAAGGAACACAACAACTTAAATGCCATTCCCTGGTTTTATGAAAAAGCAATATAGGAGAGTAAATAGGGCAAATACCAACAAGGAAGGACATGCGAGTCGAATCGAACAATAAATTCAAATAATATCACTAAATCGAAGAGCAGAGGCAGTGTCTGAAAGCTCCTTTCTCTCCGTGACTTTTCTGGAGAGCCGAGCAGCCGAGCACATGTAAGAATAACCTATTCTCCTTCCCCATTAACAACAACAATCAAGGCTGGATTAAACCTCTTCAAATAATTCTCCAAGTAGAGATAAAGCATAAAAGAGAGAGAGAGAGAGAGGGGGAAAAAATCCAGCGTATTCTTTCACCACTGGTAATAAGCTTACGCCTGGAATAGAGTTGTTAAATAATTAGAGTTAAATTACCTCCTATCCTACCACCGCCTTCCTCAGCTTCTCCTTTGGAAGCTGCGGTTTAATGGGGAGGAATCGGTGCAGAGACACGCCGGTGAGGACGGGGTGAAACACCCCGTCGCTCAAGGCAGGTTTGTGCCTGGCTGCTTCTTAAGCCTTGTCACCCAGGGTCCCCGGGGAGCTGGAGCAGCCCTGGCACTGCGCACACGCGTGTGCACACACACACAGACGCAGACGCACATGCAGATGCACACGCAGACAGACACACACGCAGATGCACACGCACACGCGTGCCGGCGGGCACGCACACCCCACGACCCGCAGCCCACCGGAGGCCCAGCCCAGGTCCCCGCTCTTCAACAGAAGGCACAAAAAAAAAAAAGGAATTGAGATTTGCAGATCTGATAATGAGCCAGTTAATGACATAAATGATACCTCAAGAACCTCACTAAACCATCCAGGTCCTACAATTTAATCTGTAATAAATACTCCTGCATCATTGCGAGATGGCTGCTCATAATGGCAAATGAAATATGCTGGTATGATAGGTACAATAAATCTGGATTTTCCTATGGTTCCCTCAGGCTAGAACAATATGTAACCAGAGTGCGCACTGTCAGGATGAGCAGATCTCAAAGCCATCATAAAATCTAAATGGGGACTAATTAGGAGGCCCTTCCCTTCTAGAGTTACTATTTCTATTGACATTTTCCATGCATGAGCCCCTCCATAACATCATAAGTCACCAAGATAAGAACTCCCTAGATTATAGGGAAAAAGCTTTAATGGAGAAGTTGAACTCAAAGGCGATGCATAAATTTTCCTTCTGATACCCCGGGAAGTCTGTGTTCAGTACTTTCTTTACAAACTTTCCTCCCCAGAGCCGGGTCCCGCTCTGTCCGGCCCCGTCCCTGCTCCCACCCTGTCCCAGGGACGGGCGTCGGGGGGGTACGTGCTGCCTGCGGAACCCCCGAGCCCCCAGCCCGGCTCCTGGGACGGCATCCCCCTCTCGGCACCCCGGTGCCTGCTGCGGGGTGCGGGAGCGGTGAGCCGGCGGGGTGGGGGCACACGAAGGGAACCCTGAAGGCACCTATGGGGCCCATAGGTGGCCTCTGCAGCCCCCAGGGACGAGGGCCGTTGGCGCAGGAGGGAGTGCTGGCCCTGACGGGGCTTGGGTGAAAAATGTCCAGGTGAAACGGCAATAACAGAGCCGGGATGGTCCGTGGTGTGTGACGGGGCTGTGCCCCTGGGGAACCCGTCACCCCTGGGGTGAGGGTGGGCACGCACCGGTGCACGAGCGTCACCACTGCCCCCATGGGCGTCCCCCGCATCCCCCGCTGAGGCTTTGGGGGGCACGCCGGGTTTCTGCAGAGCCATTTGGGCATGACCGAGGTGGGCTGGTGCCGGCAGCGAACCCGGAGGTTTCCCCCTCTGCTGCGGCACGAGCACGCAGGGCACCGCGAGCGGTGGGTGCTGCGAGGCTGCAACCCCCGGGTGGGTGATGCATCCCACCGTGCTCCGGCCCCGTTCACCACGCACGTAGCCACATTCCCGCTACCTACACGGGGACCTGCAGCCACCTGGGCTCCTCCTCAGCCGAGCACAGAAAGCAAGATTTATGGGCTGTTTTCAGCAGACTTTACATTCCATTTTCCCCTGTCGCGCTGGCACGCAGTAGTTGCCCTTGTGTGTACCTGCACGCTCCCGCTCGCTGCCGGCGTGGGCGCGGGGCCGCTCCTGCCTCGCCTGATGAATCGCCTCAGGCCCAGCCTGCAGCCGCGGGATTTGGGAGCCACGAGGCTGCTGGGACGCCCTGGCCGTCCCCGAGCCCCCATCAGTAGCGCCCGCGGGGTCTCGGTACGGCGCGGCAGCCACCGGGCTCTGCCGGGGAGCAGGTGTGGGGCAGCCCCGGGCCACCTCCGCTCCCTGCCCTGCCTCCAGCCTGGCACAAACTTCAGATGCCTTCACCGCTGCTCCGCTGAAGTACCCGCGGCTTGGCCACAGCAGCCGGATGGATTCCGGCCTGGGGGACCCTGGCGCTCCCACCCCCAGCACCCGTGGTGCCAGCAGTGCCAGCAGACCTGAGCCCAAAAAAACCCAGTGCCCACAAACAGTGCAGAGGGCATAATTGGAGGTGTGGACTCTGTTCCTGCCCACAGTCACTCCCACAGGAGCTGAACGGGTTTCCCCCACCTCCTCGCCCCACAGACGAAGAGCTGGGGCAGCCTCAGCCCCCGGCGAGGTTCACCGGGCGCACCCCGACCCTGCCCTGGGAACCACCAGCACCGTCCCCTCCTCCTTCCTTCTCTTCATACATTGGAACAACATAACGTGGTCCCCCGGCTCTTTTGCCCTCCTGTTTGAGAGATGGTGCCATGTTGTGCCGTGCCATGCTGTGCCGCGCCATGCCATGCCATGCCATGTGGTGCTGTGCTCTGCCATCGTGTGCCATTCTGTGCCATGCCATGCCATTCCATGCCGTGCCATGCCGTGCCGTGCCGTGCCGTGCTGTGCTATACCCTGCCGTGCAGTGCCAACAGGAGCCCGAGTGCTCGCAGTCTTGCCAGGCGGGCAGCTGGCACCCACACCCCATGAATCATTTGCAAACCCCCAACATTACCGATGTCCGTGACACCTCAGCAGCTTCCCAGGTGTTATGTCATGAAATACATTATTTTCTACCACACGCACACACATTTGCATAGAAAAAATGAAAGTGGTTGCGCTGAGCCCAGCTCAGGTTTGTCCGGTAATTTGGTACCAGCCTCCAGGAATCAGCCATACGTGACGTGTTAAAATTTTGTAATATTTTTCAAAGGGTCAGTTTTAGAGATCTTCTTGGGCTTTGTAGGTTTTTTTGACTCTTTATCAGTCAGGTTTTCAATCTCTTTTTTTCCTTAAATTTTTAAAAAGGGGTTTTGTTGCTGCTGTTACTTGTTTTAAATGGAAAGTCCAATTCTCATCCGATGACGTGCCCGTAGCAGCTGGAGCTGGATGCAATTACCAGCATCAGTACCCTTATTGAGCATACAGCTGGGACGGATTCCTTGAAAAACCTCAAAATCTGGGTGCTGTGTGGCTCCGAACTGCTGGGAGGGTGCCTGGGGAAGTGCAGTGGGAGCCCCCGGCACAGCCCGGCCACCAGCCCCAGCATCATCCCAGGGACAACGGGGTTGGGGTGTCACCTCCTGCCTCGCCACCAGCTCTACATTTCTAAGACGATGTCTTTCAGGGACTCAGGAACCAGAGCTGTGATTTTCTTTCCAAGGTTGTCCATTTCTGCAAATTGGGGAAAAAAGATAGGAGAACGTGATGTATGCCAAGCGTATCATCGATGGCTTATTCTTTTGTAGCCTTAAAAAAATGCATTAAAAATAATTGTTATGAGCTTTTACAAATATTTTCCCCCTTGCAGACATAAACCAATAGGAAAACACACTGAGAAAAAATTGTAGCGAGGTAACTTGCATTGTATAGAATACATAATGGCTCCTACCTTTGATGACATTTATCTTTACTCATGAGGGAAGACCTAATAACATGAATTATCAGGTCCCTCCTCACTCATGAAGAATAATGTCATAAAGGACCCACGCCATCAGCCATCGGAGGTGTTCGGTATTAATCCTCCTATTGTTAGAGCCGGCGGATCGCTTGCCTTTCCATTGTTTTCATGATAGAAGGCGAGCCTGCATGGAGCGGCAGCGAAAATGCAATTCTGCAGGAGTTTTGACCTGATCGAAATGCTGGAGTTTTCACACGTGATCATCTTTGATCTTCAAATGCACATTATATTTTTGAAAATTACTGACATAGGTAAACAAGCATTTTCTCAAAAACAGCATTCCTGAAGGATGAGTCTAAATGCCCTTTCCTCAACTTTGTGTTTACACAGAGTTATACAGGGGAAATGAGCCTTCAGAGAATTATTAGAGGGCAAACGAGAAGCAGCCAAGTTTATGAAAAAATAGCACAAAAATGACTGAGAGGATAGAGATCTATATCCTAAGTCAACTCCAGTTCCATTTCATTTTTTTTGAAGGAAAAGCACTGGCAGGTGCGATGGACGCTGGGCTTCCAGCAAGGTTTCACCCAGGCGGGGAATAAAATTCTATAAAACTTGGTGCACACAGCTGCCGCCAGCAGCGTTCTCCGAGCCCTCCCAGTGCCCCCACTGAGCCCCTGGCTCTGCTCACCCCGCGCCCGTGGGGCACCGCGGCACCCACCAGCCGGGCGCCCCGCCACGGACCTGGCCATGGACGCTGCAGGTCTACCTCGCCCTCCTCCCCCAAGGATTTCCAAGAGACTCTCCAAGAGACGCGTTTGTAGCCGCAGGCGAGATTTCTGTGGCAGAGCTATTTTTCCAAAGTTGTGCTCAGATACTTTGTAATGACAGTGTATAAATATCAAAGGCAAACACCCACTAGCTTTCCACTGAAAGCATGGGAATTCAGGGAAATGGAAAATAAATACATTTAGGATTTAATGCAACACAAATTCTTGGTCAAATAGCTGTTGGGTTTAAATGGATCTGGAAACCATTCACTTGAAAAAACATGGAGAAGGAGCAACACTTTGTTCTCACACATCGAACAGAATCCCTGGTGCTGTAGCAGGGCTGCTCGGGTCTTTTATTTTAAGTATTTCGGTTATCAGCTCTTACTGTACAAATGAGGATGGGTGGGTTTGTTCACTGGAGGGAAGTAATTCAAAACCCAGCAAAAACACTCTGATAATAGCTGTGACGCTGAAATGCTGGTGAAGGTTCCTGCTGTTCCTGCCGACCACGGGTGATGCTGCAGAGGAGCCCCGGTGGTGTCCGAGTGCGGCTGCCGACATCCCGGGCACATCCCCCCCGGCTCACCCTGCGGAATCCCAGTCGGACACTGCTAAGGAAGAACGATTTATCAACAGATATAAATCAAAATGACTGTTTAGCAGCGCTGATTAGCTCGGAATGAGGACTTCTGGAAACACAACCGCATCTAAACATGACACATCTGTCTGCTATCGCGGGGTGGCATATCTCATTTACTCCCTGCACCCATGTCTGTCTGCCCTTTAGTCCCTCCAAACAGTTAGAAACCGGGAAGAAAAGAATTTTATCTCATATTAAGGATAATCCTATTTCATATGCACCCCATCTGTAACCCAGCCAGCATCACCGGGGATGGCACCATGGGGACGCAGGCAATAGCGCGTGCCGCGGGGGCTGCGGGGCATCACCAGCCCCGGCGCTTTTACCGCAAGAGTCCCTGCATCCTTCTCCATCCTTCCCAAAACTAAATAAATCAATGAACTAGTGGTACCATGGCACTGAGTAAGAGGAAAGCATGAATCCTGGAGGCATGGAGCAAACACACAGAGACCACTGCTTCAAAAACGTCACTGCTTTTGAGTGAGCACCTCAGAGCTGCCAACCCAGCTCTCAGGCTTTCAGGTGTTCGGCCCCCCGTCGCTATTTCCCCATAACCTGGTGTTTCACAGCTCCTGGAGCAGCAGCCGATGGATGCTGGAGCACCGGGATCCGTGCAGGCCCCGGGCGAGCGCGTCAGGCAGGAGCCCACCCCGGGGCTGCCCCAGGGGCGAGGGGCCGCCCCCAGCCCCGGTAATGGCCACACAATTGCAAACAAGTGGGGAAATGGGTGTTGCTTAGCAATTTGCTGCAGCGCGCGAGGACCGCGGCACGGGCAAAAGCTTTGTCGGGAGCTACAACATTATTATTATTATTACTATTTAAAGAGCATCCCAGATGTATGTGGCACTTTATGGACAAACATAATTGATGGTCCTTGCCCTCTGAAGCTGAAATAGCACAAACCTGGCCCCAAACAACAATGAACACGGCTGCAGAAAGCCGGAGCGCGGCGGCACTTGAGAAAGAGCACAGGCTGCACCGATTATCCCATCCGCGCTGGCACCTGACCCCCCCGAGCGCAGCCGCCAGTGGGTCTTCCTGCTCTGGGGGAGCTGGGGGTGTTCAGCCTGGAGAAAAGGAGGCTGAGGGGAGACCTTCTCGCTCTCTACAACTCCCTGACAGGAGGGGGTAGCCAGGGGGGAGTCGGTCTCTTCTCCCAAGGAACAGGCCATGGGACAAGAGGAAACGGCCTCCAGTTGCACCAGGGCAGGTTTAGGATGGATATTAGGAAAAATTTTTACACTGAAAGGGCTGTCAAGCCTTGGAAGAGGCTGCCCAGGGCAGTGGTGGAGTCGCCATCCCTGGAGGTGTTTAGAAGCCGGGCAGACGTGGGGCTGGGGGACATGGGTCAGTGGGGGTTTGGGCAGCGTTGGGTTGGTGGTTGGACTCGATGATCTGAAAGGTCCCCTCCAACCCAGGCAATTCTGTGATTCTCTGATTTTCACTGAGCAGCTGATGGCAAGGAGAGGAGACCGGCTTAAACCCTCTTGTACTTATCGGTCTATCACTGAAGATGGCATCCAGGCATGAGACATCACCCTGGTGCACATCAAAAAGCTTCCCAGAGCGGGATGCGCCCCACAGACGGCAGCACGGACATGGTGGGCAGTGTGGGCAGGGCAGGCAGGGTGGGCAGGGTGAGCAGGGCAGGCAGGGTGAGCAGGACAAGCATGCCAGTGCACCCCATCGCCCACACAGCCTGTCCGGGGAAGGGGAAGGCCTCGGTGCCGTGGGGTGGTCCGGGATCCCTCTGCCCCGCTGTGGGGGTCCGGCTGGTGCTGGGTGCTGATGGAGCCTGAGGAGGAGCGGATAGACCAGGGCTGCCCCCTGCTCGGAGACGCTCCATAACTGATTGTTTTAATACCAAAGTGACACCGAAGGGGGGTCAAGTAAATAAATATGCATGCCTCACCAGTTCAAAATAATAAAATTCCAATGTGTGCAAGCCTGCTTGTTGAACATATGTTTGCGGCACGGCTAAGCCATCTGGCTCAATGTCAAGCATTTACACCAACTGCAGTCTTACACTACCTGACAGCAGAAAAGCTTTATTCCCTTGGTGTTTGGGCACAAATGGAGAAATATTATTGAAATGATTATCTGCATCAAGACTCAGATTTGGTTTGACATTTAGCTGGCTCTGTTTAATCCAAAGGGTTGTCTGAATGAATAAAGAGAAGGGTTCCTCCAGAAGATGCTGCAAGCAGCCAGGGAAAGCCAAATGATTAATGAGACTGAGAGGCTGGGTGGACCCTGCCCACCTCCACCCAGACCCCGCTGCCAAGAACTGCATAGGAAATTAGGCTGAGGCTCCTGGAGCTTGTCAGGAGGATGCTCGCCACCGGGGGGGCTCTATTTTTGGACCTTAAGAAAACAAAAGCAGTCGCCGCCTCGCTCCCAGCCCGATGAAGGCCAGCTCCGCGCCCCAATTAAAAACAACCTCTTAAAAGTCGCAGGTCGCACCTGGGCTGGAGCCAGATGTGGTTCGGCCTCGTGTCCCTCTGCGCCCGAGGGGATGGGGCAATGCGGGGGGCAGCGGGGATGGGGGGCAGCACACCGGGGAGAGCCCCCCCGCACCCCGGGACGGCCGCGGCAGGGGCAACTCGGTGCCAAAACAGGTTTAGAAAAGCCTGCTGTGACACGGGGGTGCAGGGAAATAAAGCCCTGGCGAAGTTTGGAGCGAGGCAATAAGAAAAGAGTGGGAGCAGGATTTATTTGAGCTCGCGGGGCTGCTGAAGGCTCAGTCTGACAAAGACAAATTCATCTGAGAAATCAGACATACTATATTTTAAAATAAAATAGGACGGAACTGCACGGTGCGAGGCTCTGATCAGCGTTATGGTCCAGAAAATCGTTCTCTTTGGGAGTACTAAAGCGCAACCTCCTTCCCTCCTCCCGCAGGAGACCAGCCTGCACCGGGCTTCTCCCGTTTTCTTTATATCTCCACTTCTGATTGTTGATTTGGATTTAAAATTAATTTGGTGATTTGAGTTTAATAAGAATGTTAGACATGATTTCCTTCTCACTCTTACTTTTAATTAACTTTTTAATTGAGATTTAAATGAATTCTAATGAACAGAATTGGTAGCCTAATTGATTTGTTGCAGCAGCATAGTGAGGGATCAGTATGCTGGCAGCATTTTGATATATTACTCCATGATGTCAAACAGTTTACAGGTTAATTTTTTGGCAGAGGTTACTTAATGTCAGCAGAAAACAATAATTTACTTTTGATTTATTAGTAAACAGTTCCTCCCAAGTATATGGTCCACGATGTCAAAACAAACTCCTGTTTATGCACAGCTGCCTTTGCCACCCATTAGTGTCTCATTAGGAGCTTGTCCCGGGCGTTTGTACCAGAACCAGGAGGTTTTGCCCCAAAGCAGCGGGCAGCAGGATGGACCCTGTCCCCCACTCCGCTCCTCTGGCCACAGAAATGGCCAAAAAAACCCTTTGTCTCCCCGTGCCTTGGCAAGAACTTTGTTTCTGGGCAAATAAACCTTTCGCAGTTTTCCTAAATAAATCCATAATAAATTTATTTCCACAAATAAATGAGAAAATGCGCTTTTATCCCATTGAGAGCAAGGCGCAGGTGAGGAACTGCGTTGCGACGGAGCTGAAGGTGGGCTGGAACTTCTGGCCACCCAAATGGCAGTTTGCCCCTGTCGGGCTGCGGAGAGCCCAACCGCCCAGCTCGGAGCCGCCAGGGCCTGATTAATGGTGGCCTCACGGATTTTGCACCTTCGAGAGTCGATCGCCTGCTAAGAAGTGCTAACTTGCTAAAATATAAACTAGTTTTAGTCTCTAGATATTAAAATATAATGCATCTTCCTCCTCCATGGCACAGCGGTGGCTGGCATGAGAGCTGGGATTGGCCCCCGTGGGACCCCTGGGCTGGGGGGACCCTGCCCGTCTCCCCCTGCCCGCCTCAGCCCACCCACCACCCAGCACTTCCAGGCGGGAGATGCCCGCTTTGGCTCAAAAGCTTGGTTTTCTTCCCATCCTGGGTGTAAATGAGAGCGGCGCTGGCCCTGCGCGGGTGGGAACGCAGAGCTCTGGAGCCACTGCTGCAGCCAGAAGGGTGAAGCGGGACAGACGGACGGAACAGGAGAACGGGGAGAGTGCGGGGAAATCGGATGAACGAGAGAAATATTACCAGCAATGTCCAAAATGCCTTGAAGTACAGGGTGCCACCAAAGTTAAAGGAATCCACTTTAAAAGTTTCATTTTCTGATTTTGTCAGGAATTTGTGTAAAACTAATATTCAGAGGCTGGCATGGTTTTTTTCAAAATACCAAGCTGTTAGTCGGGAAAAGAGACCCGTGGCAAACATTAGCCCTGCTCCCCCGGCTGAGCCGGGCTGGCGGGGGCTGCGGCAGGCGGGGACAGTGGCCACCTCCAGCCTGCGTGAAACCCCATCCCCAGTGCGCGCACACAGCGAAACCTCGCCTCGACTGTGGAGAGGCTCTTTGCCTCTACAATGATATCATTGGCAGTGGAATTAATTAACAAATTAACAATTTTTGAAACATTTCTGGTGATCTAGAGCCACGGGCTGACTGCGGCCCAGTGTGTGGTTACAGCAGGGGATGGTTTAGCGACGTTGACTTTCTCGAGGATGAAAAATCTGCCAATTCAGTGCTTTCTGTATATGAACAAAGTATAAAAAATGGCACATAGCACTCGGCACCCCCAGGGGTGGTGCTGGGCACCCCAGTGAGGGGGATCAGCTTTGTCTCCATCCCCCTGGAAACGGAGGGGTTCACCCACGGCGAGCGCCGGGCTCAGACCCCCAGGACGGTGGGGAGGGCGAATGAACGCCCCATGCGGCCCCACGCCCTGGGGGTGCCACTCGTGGCCTTTGCTATCAGAAAAGAGCAAGGTGGCAAGTGGGAGCGGAAGCGAATGTTGTCGATAGTCCTCCTCATTCCTCTCCCCGATATAGTGGCTTTTCAAACATAAAATAATGAAATTCACAATTTGTTTCAATATGCTCCATTTAGAGCATTTTGTACATCACAAACTTGAGATTAAAGAGAGCGCCTTTCTCCAATGCAGATTAATGTTGTTTTTCAACTTCTTAAGCTTCTGTTAACACCTTTTCTGCAATCAGTACAGTATCTTTTAAGTTAATTAGTTCTGGAAAAGAATTACTAGTGTAATTCGTGATGAGACCTCCCTCCCTTTCATTCACCAGGCAGAGTAGCATCTGATGTAGATGAAAAGGACCACTGGAGGCTCCTCTAGTGAAGAGAGATGGTTAGAGATGAACTCAGATAACATCTTCAAACCGCTTATCTCCTTTCAGCTCTGTAAATGGGGAGAGCAAAGATTTTAGCGGGCGTGAAGCGTAAAGTACATTTCCGTAACCTTTGGAGAGTTTCCTCCTGAACTATTTAGGTTCCCGAACACCGCACGTCCCACGCAGGGAAGCACCTCACGGAGCGGGTGGTGCCCACCTTTCCTATGCTGGTGGGTCCTCCATGCCCGGGCAGACTTGGCCCAACTGTTTCTTCTTATGGTCAGCCTGTACACCGCGGAAACCGCGCGGCTCCTGCCGGCTCGTGTCCTGCCTCCAGCGGCTTCACCCCAAGATTCGGAGAGCTGCTCCGGGTGGCCGCTGCCCACCCAGGCCCAGGGAGTCTCTGCCCAGACATGAAGGAAGCGCTGCCTTAGCTCTGCACCAAATGCGCCTGTGGCGCTTCTACTTCACTCACAGAATCACAATAATTTTCCACGGCTCATTAGCCATCACAGACTCCAAACTCCGGATGCTGCACGGTCTCCACCTGGAACCACGGGGAAGCACAGTTCTGCTTGAAAATTGTCCCGGGGCACCAGACAAGGCGAGCGGTGTTTGCTTGGTGAGCGATGCTGCTGAAGGCTCTGTGGAGCTTTCTATGAAGCCAAGACGAATTTTGGGTTCTACGCAGACTGGCGTGGGGCTTAAACATGTAAAATTAATTACACATATCATTGCTCTGCTGCAGAAGGCTGGATGTCAGCAAAGCTAGGGCTCCCATGCCACAACGCCGCTTCTAGCTTCATCTCAACGGCTGAGGAATTGGCCTGGAGTGAATGACATCCACCGATCTTATCGAATTCTCCATGTGTTTATGTATGTCGTGTATTTTAACACACAGGAACTATCCACATTGAACTTTCACAACATCTCTTTGACTCACTGTCAAGTTCAATAACGTCAGAGATCAATTGGCAGCGCATAAATTTACCTTCAAAGCAGCCCAAAAGCTGACACGTGGGCTGATCAGCATCCTCCTCTGGAACGGTGTTTTATCCGCGAATAGAGAACGGGAGCGATGGGTGACATTTCCAGCGCCTCCCATCCTGACGGAAGCCCAGAGACCCGAGCGGTCTCAGCACAAGGTGGTGACACCCTGGTGCTGCCGCTGCCATGGAGCTGGGACAGGGACCGGGAACGGCAGAGTCACGTCCTGCCCAGCTCCTGGCAGCACCCAGGGGCTGCCGGACCCTTCAGCATCGGGTGCTTCTTTTGGGGACACTAATCCTGTTAGAAATGTACGCAGCAGGAACTTGACAATATAGGCTTCCAGTACTAACGCTTTGCATTACCATTGACTAATTAAATTCAAATAGAAAGCATTTATGCAAAAAAAAAATAAATAAATTCATTCAAGTCTGGTTTTTTCCCTATAAACCCCAAGTATAGCAGTGCTCAATCTGTCCCTTTCCCCAGCGCTTGTGTCTGGAAGTGCGATTACTACCAACTCTCCTGCTTTGAATGGAAGGAGGTTTATTCATAATTTGCAATGGGAAAAGCCTGGGCTACTTGGCAAGACCCATTATTTAGCTGGTTCTGGCTTAGTTCAATTGTTACGCTGAATTAGCAAATAAGCTGGGAGAAACTTTGCAACAACTGGAAAAAAAATAATGTTCAGTGGAAAGTGGCTACTAGCTGCTTTAATGAAAATAAAATTCTGTTAACCCCCAATTGAAAGTAACAACCTAATGCCATCTTACACTATTAGCCAACTTTTCAGCACCCTTCCCATCCCTTACATGCTGTTAGAGTGAAGAATGGGCTGCACCCATGGGAGCCTGGCCCAGCTCTCAGCCAGGTGAGGATTCAGCCCCAGCCCCTGGTGCTTTCGCTGCCCCCAGGGTCGGGCTCCGGTGACATCCAGGGTGTAGGGTGGAAGCCAAGAAAGCGATGAGCAAAATGGGGAAAACTCTCCAGTTTCTGCTGTCACTGAGGCAATTTGGCAGACAGATGTGGTGGCGTGAGGCTGGCCTGTCCCTGTCCATGTCCCCATCCCCATCCCCATCCCTGTCCCCGTCCCTGTCCCCATGCCCACAGCTGGGACACCCCTGTCCCGCCGCCCCACGGGGACACCCTGCCCAGGGCTCTGCGCAGGGCTCCGGTGGGACAGGGGCTGCGGGGGCTCAGGCTCTGCCCTCCTCTTACTCCCCGTGTTGGCGTCAGCATCCCTGGCCTCACGCTGGGGACAACTCTGCTTCCCCCGCAGCACACAGCAGCTCCACCTCGATACACCCAATTCTGGGCTTTTTTTCATTATTGGAACCTATCTGATATGTTTTTCTTCTCTATTTCTCTAGAAAAAAAAAAAAATTCAGGTTGCCCTTAGGGCTGAATTCTTTTGCAGGAGTGTTTGGGGCTTTTTGTGTATTTGATCTTGTTTAATGTTAAACTCGCCAGGACTCCATCCCTGGGTGCTGCTGCAGCTCGCTCTGCTTCATTAACCAAAACGTCCCTTCTACAACGAGATTCTTACCTTCACCCCCTGAAGTTTGCTTAACAGGGAGCCTTGGATTTAACTCCCAGGTTTCAAATGGCCCTGCAACGGCGGCCTTCCATGGTCCGATTCCACCAGTAGATGCCTTCGTAGAGTATTTCAAAATGCAGGAGCGCCTGGGATCCAGCCTTTCCGTGCCCTGCCGAAGTGGGGAGAGTCACAGACCAGCGACTGCAGCAGGCGAGTGGCTGCCCCAGCTTTCCTCCAGGCTGAGCGGTGGCCCGGGCCTCTCCCTGTGGAGGGTGTCATTGTCCCCTGCCCTGGTGTCCCTGCGCCTCCGGACCCCGCACTGGCAACCCCGGCCCCCCGTCGAGCCACGGCGGCAGCCGCCGCTCCCTGCGCGGTGACCCACGTGACCTGCTGTATTAACCTGCCCGACTCAGCGTGGCGTGTGATCATTACATTACAGAGGTGTTATTTAATTTATTTTTTACATACTGCAGTTAATTACACCATCTCTGATTGTGCTGATGATTTTTGCTCCTCCTCAGCCGGGTAATCAGCAGCTACTCGCGGGTCTCATGGCAATGCCAACAGGCAGGACACCATGACTTGATTTGTTCTGGGTGTGAAACAAGTCAGGCGGCTTCTTAGGGGGTTTTCTCCTCCATTCCCTTCCCCAACTAGGGGATGTAGCGTTCCTGCTTCCCCTCGAGATACCTGATGTCGGGTGAGAGGCTGAGCCCCTGCCAGGCTGCTGGTGGCCACAGAGGTGATGCTGGTCCCCCACCGCCAGCGTCCTCCGAGGCTGGAGCCGCTGGAGCGCGCCTGGGGCTGTCACGAGCTGGGAAGGTGGCGAGGTGGGTGCGTGGCACCCTCAGTGGCAGCTCAGCCCCGGGGCAGGCACTAAGCCCGGCTGGGGATGGAATTCTGCACGTTCAGCGCTTTGCACCACCCTGGGCCTCACCGCGAGCACGGCCCCAGCACCCTGGGCTGGAAGTCGGGAAGGTTTGTTTCCTATGTGCCTCTGCCAAGGCGTGAGAGCCAGGAACTGAAACACGCCAGAAAGAGCGAGGCTGGAAAGCGCGCAGAGTCAAAAAGACTTTATCTAGGTGCCTGATTTTCCCTTCAGCAACACAGAAACAATATGTGCCTCCAAAATGACTCCAGCTCGCCACAGTGGTAGGAGTTTACTTACCAGGAGGGTTTCCTCGCGTACTCACTGCTTCTGGTTTTCTAAAGGATGCTCTGAGTAACTACTTCCATGATATCATCTGCCAAGGTCCTTCGAATTTCTGCTTTGCATTAAAGACAAAGAATTCTTCACAATTAATGTGCTTTGAGGGTTCGCTGTCACAGGAACGTAATTAACTCTTTGCTGGCCTAACTAATTTCTGCATTTTAAAAAGTAGCCGGATAATGACAAAAGTGGAGCACTCAATCCACAGGATAGCCATTAACTGCACTCAGTTATTGTGCAGCTTCCATTCAGCCCACAATTACTGTCAGAGAATTGCACTGGAAGCTACTTCTTGTACGCAAACAAGAATACTATTCATTAAAGGCCACTTTCAATAAAATACAATCTATATTTTTAATGAGTATTTGAGAAAGAAAATACAATCTTGGATTCAGAAACCTGCAATACAGTTATTATTCTTTTAATAACAGACTTTCTCAGGTACAGCTACTGACAGGCGTCGGAGAGGCAGCAGAAATGAGGTGGCTGGTGTAAGAGCTTTGACCGGAGAAATGAAAAGCAGAGCTCACGGTAAACTAAGTCCATGTTAAATAAGGCTTTTCCTGGGAGCACCCACAGCAGGCACAGCTTCCCCCGCGGCTCTTATTGATGTCCCTGGGCTCGCACGCTGGCCTTAAACCTTCGTGCCCAGTTAAACACAGGGACATGGGGGATGGTGGAGGACCCTGGCACCCCCGCAGCACTGCCCGCACCCAGCCCCACCGCCCCGCTCTGTCTCCGGGCTGCGAGCGCCGGCAAAGGGACCCTTCCTTTCCCTTCTTAGAGAAGTAAACACTTGGTTTATCCATTCATAAACTCCCTGTTCTCCCTGTGCCCGGCGCCCTGAGGCCGGGGTTCGGCAGTGCGGGGGGCGCGATCCTCTGCACAGGCCGGGCGCGGCACGGCCTCCCGTGGCTGTCCCCGCTCG
>VYZM01018883.1:677152-697199 GCA_013398915.1 Dromas ardeola | reverse complement strand
ATGGATGGATGGGTGGGTGGGTGGGGCTCAGCTGGGCAACGGAGATGGAGGGACCTGTGGCCCCCATGCCAGGGAGGACAACAAGCTGCTGGCAGTCCTGCATCCCCTTGGGCAGGCGCTGGGCTCAGGGAGGGATGTCCCTGCCAGTCCTGACCCCCTGGAGCACAGGGTGTCCCCAGATCACCCACCCCCAGGCTCTGCTCCGCTTCCTTCCACCCAGGCTGCACCCGGCCGACAGCACCTGATGGGCCTCCAAACACAGGGAGAGTCGGGAAATGTGTGAAACTCATCCAGAGCTGGAGAAAATACCCCTTCAGGACACCCTTCGGACGCCCCTTGGGTACCTCCTGGGGGGCGGTTGGTGACCCCGCCGTCAGCCCACCGCAGCGCTCTGCCCCCAGGGGTGAGCATCCAGCTCCCCGCTCGCTGCAGCCGGGATGGTGGCAGGGCTTGGGGCCGCTTCAGGAGCACCCTGGGTTCTTCAGGAGGCCAGGTCACCTTGCAGCCTTGGTGCAGACAAGCCCTTGGCTGAGTTTCTGAGGGAGCTCTGTGACAGTTCTGGGGCACCAACAGCAGAAGGACACGGAGCTGCTGGAGCGGGGCCAGAGGAGGCCCCGGAGATGCTGGGAGGGCTGGAGCCCCTCTGCTGTGAGGACAGGCTGGGAGAGCTGGGGGGGGTCAGCCTGGAGAAGAGAAGGCTCCGGGGAGACCTTCCAGCCCCTTCCAGGCCCTCAAGGGGCTCCAGGAAAGCTGGGGAGGGACTCTGGATCAGGGAGGGGAGCCATGGGACGAGGGGGAAGGGTTTGACACTGGAAGACGGGAGATTGAGGTGAGATCTGAGGGAGAAATTCTTTGCTGTGAGGGTGGTGAGACGCTGGCACTGGCACCAGCCGGCAAAGCCCACCAAGGGGGGATGTGACTGTCCCGGCTGCAAATCCGCAGCTTGCCAGCCCATTCACACTCTGCAGGCTGGGCATTAGCCAGTATCCTTTTTCTATGTGTGCATACTGTTGAGAAAATGGAATTTAAACTCTTGTTGGTATTCCTTTTTGCTATAAAAACAAACAAACGTGCTGCTGCACACCCTACCCCCCCGGCTGGACTGCTGCGTGCCCCCGGGTGGCAGCCGGCCGCTGCTGAGCCGAGCTCAGCCTGGCGTTTCCAGCTTCCCCAGCAGCCTTGCTGCCAGTCAGTCACATTTTGCTCCGTTTTCTCTACAATTGTAAGCTCGGGGAGAATCCTTTTCCGTCTGCTTGGAAAATGAACTGTGGAAATGGTGAGAAGTCGGCGGGTAGAGCAGCGACCTGCGAGCACCTTGACGCCTCCAGAGGCCGAGCCGGGCGCGGGGCTGTCGCACCAGCAGCCAAAGGAAACCGCTCGGTGCGAGGAGCGTCCCGGCTGCGCTCGGCCGGGCTCAGGCAGCCCCACGGGACGGGGACGGGGACGGGGACGGGGAGGGGGATGGGGCACACCCAGGCACCCAGGGCGTTCGGCCGCCCCGGCTCTGCCGCCTGCCCGCCGGCTCTGGAAAAGCCCAGAGTGCCTCTGCATGGCACCCAGCTTTGGGGATGGTCGCACCTTTTCAAGTAGGCTTCTGCCCTGCAGGCACGGATGTTTGGTATTTGGGAAAGGGAAAAGAGAAGGAGAAGGAGAAGGAGAAGGAGAAGGAGAAGGAGAAGGAGAAGGAGAAGGAGAAGGAGAAGGAGAAGGAGAAGGAGAAGGAGAAGGAAAAGGAAAAGGAAAAGGAGAAAAGGCTCTAGGGAGAAGGTTTAAATGTAGTGGTCTCAGCTACTGCCAGAGGGACGTGACCCCGCACTCGGGGCTCAGGGAACAGTGCTGCCATCCCGCGGGGGGGACGGCCGAGGGGGTCTCCTTGTGGGGTTTTACTGGCACCATCGGGACACTGCGTCTGGTCCAGCAGAAGCAGAAACTGTGACACAAGGCGGGTTTTGGCAAAACAGAGGTGAAGCCAGTTCTCTCCTGTCCCTAAACACTGTCTGGATCCACTTGAAACACTGTTCAGCCAAAAGCAAACAGCAGTGTTGGGTGCCAGGGTGTGCGATTCCTGGCCATCGCGAAGGAATCTGGCTCTGAGTTCTTCCTTTCAGAGGCCTGACTGCGAGATGCACCATGTCCCATCTCACAGCACCTCGCTCATCTGACCCAAGCTTAGGAGTAGTTTCATCCCCTTCCCCCACCTGCGGGGGCCGCAGGAGACGTGGCCACCGACGCCGGGGGGTTTGCCCCGGGCATCTCACCCTGCTGGCACGTGCCTTCGTGCTGTGGCAACAACGCCAGTGCTCCTGGAGAAAAATCCCAACACATTTGTAAACCTTAAATCAAGCATCAAGAGTCCAAGAAACGCCAGGGAAAAATCATAGAATCACAGAATCACAGAATGGTTTGCGTTGGAAGGGGTCTTAAAGATCAGCCAGTGCCACCCCCTGCCCTGGGCAGGGACACGTCCCACCAGCCCAGGTAAATGTCACCTTGCAGTGGCCCAATGCCGGTGTGTGGCATCCGGGCAGGACCCACACCTGGAGTGCAGATTGCCAGGACGGATGGACACAAACATCCCCTGGGAATGGAAAAATAAAACACCAGGGGGAAAATCCTCATGGCTGAGCACGTCGGGTATGTTTTGCAGCACTTTTAATAAGACTCCGGGCGCTCAGTGGAGAAAACAGCCATGGGAGGGAACACACTTAACTCCGCTTTTTTTTCCTTGATGAAAATCCCACCAAACTGCCCATCAGGGCCCCAGCCTCACCCACCCTGTGTCCCACCAGCCTTTCAGCATCCCCCGGGCCGTTGTCTCCTGAGATGTGGACATGCAGCCAGCTCTGCACCCACGCCATGCTGGGACCGTGCCGCTCTCCCTGTGGCATCCCGCCCGCCGGGCGGCTGGCATTGACATCGCCAACCCAGCGCTCCCCGGCGCCCGTGCTGTGCCGCCACATCCCCCAGCTCCGCCACCAGCCAAAACCACGAGCAGGGACAGCCAAGAGGGGTGAAAAGGCTTCGCAGCCCATGGGATGCTGCCTGGAGAAATAAAAAATGCTAATTGAAAGTCTTCAGAAGCGAGAATGCGAAAGAAAAAAAAAATACTCTGCAGAGGGTAAGATATAAAGTAGAATATTCCAGCCTTATCCCAGGCTGACTCCCAAATGCCCGTGTGTCAGCGGCACAGACCTGGTGCCGGGCACAATAAAAAAGTTGTAATTCATGGCAGAGTAAAGCATAGCATCTATTTTGTGCGACTGTAATGCTTACATATAATCACTCCGACACATATTTTAAAGTACATTATGCAATACATAAAAAATAATGATTTTGAGACAAATTAAGCCATAACAGCCTCAAATCAGTTTGCCTACACAGTTAATATGTTGATTAATGTCCTGTTAGGACTGAGACACTCATTTTTATCTCATTATTCAACTCAGTGTTTTCCCATAGCTATTGAATAAAAATGTAATTATTGCTCTAAATTATGTTATTATTAACTTTCACATGGTGTTTCTTGATAAACAGCAGCACAAACAGAGGGCTGCTGGTGGTGAGGAGACAGGGATAAAAAATGTTTAAATAAATCGAACTGTTTATTGGCACGACTTTTCACGTTAGTGTCACAAAAACAGCTGGCTGCGCCAATAGAAAGTGGGCAGCGTTTCGCACAACACACGAGCACAAGAGGGGACCCCGGAACTCTGGGTTTTCCCATCAAATTGCCCGGGAGGCTGGGGCCAGCGAGGCCATCGGCCGAGGCACGGGAGGGATGGGGGGACACGGCGCCGCTCCTGTCCCCGGGTCCAATCCATCACCTCCCCCGCGCCCCAGCTCTTCCTCTGCAACGGCAGGTCGTGCGCACTCATCCCTGGTCTTATCTCCTTTGGCCACTGAAATTGTAGCTGGGCTCTGGAACACAGAATTGTTATTCAGAAACAATAGCTATCGGTACCAGAAACAACATGACTGACCGTTTCAAGTTCCATTATCTTCTTGAGAGTTGCCAAAATCCAGTTTAATTGATAAGTTGAGAGGTAGAAACTCTTGAAAACAAAATGAAAGAAAATCTTTTTCAGCATTTAAATTTTGTATGGAAGGAAAGCCAAGGTGTTTTCAGTTTTTTGATTGATTCTAAAATATTTTTTTCAGGGTTTTTGGTTTAATCAAATGAAGTGATATTAAAAAAAAAAAAAATCAGCCATTGTTCTTTTTGATGTCTCACTCCAGACAGATTTTTTTTTTTAATAATGAATTGCATGAAGAGCGTGGATTCAAACCCACCTGCAGGATCATCTTTGTCCGGATGCTCATTTGAAGGACGGTAAAAAAGGGGAAAAAAATCATATTCCCCAAAGAGAAACATATTTACCAGGGGACCTAAACTCTTTGAGAACTTCCCAGGCACCCCGACCATTCCCAGCACTTTCCTGACTCTGCTGGGATTCTCTGCCCGAGAGAAGCTTTCCAGGGCACCGGGTGTCCCCGGGGCTGGAGCCCTGGGCAGGGACCTGCTGGTGCTGGGCTGGGACTGGTGCTCACCAGCCTGGCACCGCCACCAGCACCGGCACCAGCACCGGCACTGGCATCGGCACCGGCACTGGCATCGGCACAGGCATCGGCACCAGCAGCAGCCCCGGCCCCGGCCCTGGCCCCGGCGCAGCAGCAGCCCTGCGAACTGGCGCCTGCCTCACATCCCCGAGAAGGAAGAGCCGAGGGTGCGCAGCCGTTGTGGAGGAGGTATAAGGGATGCTTAGCTTGATTGAGAAAGGTTAATTACATGTGAAATGAGACTGGGATTCAGACTCTGTTTGCTCTAGATTTTGTGTAATGTTATATCAACATTGGGATTCTCTGTTATTCTATTAACAAAATAAACTCATTTTGTTTGGTTTCATTTTACTGTTGTTTTAATCCCACTGAACATTTATACTGTTATTTAATTTTACTAAACATGTGTGGATAGTAAAATACCTACAGAATTAAACTACCCAAGGATATTAAAGTGATCCAGTTCTCGTAGAGATTTGATCTGCTAATTAGCCACACCAATTTTATGGATCATTGCAGCGCACTTAAAATGTATTGTTATATGTTCATAATCTTTTCTTAATGAGCTTTTATTGAGAGCACGGGCCAGCCTCGGTGCAATGTTCAACAGAGGGGTTTTTTCAAACCCTGTCTGCCTGTGCCTGGTGAATCACAGCACAACTCTGCACGAGAACCCGCCGGAGAAGAGTTATTAATTGCACCCGGGATGGGGCCCGGCGGGTGACATGGGGTGAGCGGAGCAGGGATGGGGGCCGGCTCGCAGCCCCTGCAGGACACGGCCCTGAGCATCCCTCCTGGCTCTGCACCGGGTCCCGCCGCGCCCCAGAGGGAGGAACCTCTCCAAAAGTGGGGTGAATCCAGGTGCAAACCCCTGGTGCTGGGTCAGTTCTGCTGCTCTGACGCTCTCCCTGCATGACGGGCCATCTGGGACCCGTGGGAGAGCTGGGGCTGCTTTCACCTTGGAGTGCTGGTGGGCGAGAAGTTTAACATTCACCGGCAATGTGCACTGGCAGCCCAGAAACCCCCCGCAGCCTGGGCTGCATCCCCAGCAGCGTGGGCAGCAGGGCCAGGGGGGGATTCTGCCCCTCTGCTCCGCTCTGTGAGACCCCCCTGCAGTGCTGCCTCCAGCGCTGGGGCACCAACAGCAGAAGGACACGGAGCTGCTGGAGCGGGGCCAGAGGAGGCCCCGGAGATGCTGGGAGGGCTGGAGCCCCTCTGCTGTGAGGACAGGCTGGGAGAGCTGGGGGGGGTCAGCCTGGGGAAGAGAAGGCTCCGGGGAGACCTTCCAGCCCCTTCCAGGCCCTCAAGGGGCTCCAGGAAAGCTGGGGAGGGACTCTGGATCAGGGAGGGGAGCCATGGGACGAGGGGGAAGGGTTTGACACTGAAAGAGGGGAGATTGAGATGAGATACTGGGAAGAAATTGTTTGCTGTGAGGGCGGTGAGCCCCTGGCCCAGGTTGCCCAGAGCAGCTGTGGCTGCCCCATCCCTGGAGGGGTTCAAGGCCAGGTTGGACGGGGCTTGGAGCAACCTGGGCTGGTGGGTTGCAGGAGACGTAGTGGCACGTGCTGGTCCCAGGTCCACGGTGGTGCCCAGGGCTGGGTTTTGTGCCGGGGTGGACGGGGCTGCGGCACAGCTGAGACGCGATGTCGGGGTGAGCACATCCCATGGCGGCTCCCGGGGGTCCCATCCATCCCACCCCACCCCGGACCCAGGGGCTCCCACGGTCCTCGGCCCACTTGCCGTCGAGGGGTTGCTACTTCATTAATTAGAGACCACAGAACGGAGAGCTGAGGAGTGAATCGTAGATCACGGAGCGTGCTGTTCGGCGCTGGCACGGGCTCATTTAACAATTCAAGGGTCACTACCTGCAAAAGTGAGGACACAGCTTACAAGCGCGCGGATCCAGCCGGTTACAATGTGCGCATCCGGATAATGAACTTAAAACAATCGCAATTAGCAGGCCGAGACAAAGGATTAAAATTAAAAATGAATGGTGCGGTGCGTGCAGTTGCTTGTAGAGCAGCGCTAAACCCCGCTTAATCCATTTTAATTGGGCGCGGGCCGGGCGGCGGGAGCGCGGCGGCGGCGGCGGCGGCTGGGGAGCGGCGATACACCGGCCTCCCGTCGCGATAAGGGCCGTCATGGGGCCGGGGGGCGCCCGGCGCTCGCCCCCCCGGGGAGCGGGTGTCAGCGTGTCCATCAGATGGCGGGCAGCGGGGGGAGCGGGGCTCCCCGCCATTGTGCCGCCGTTGTCATTGACTGATCAGGCCTTTTAAGCGCGCTTTCAGAGTCAATGAAACCACCTGAATAGATGAAAGGCAGACAGCTCCTGACAAACAAGGGGCTGCGGAATATTCATTGTGCATCTGCGAGGGAAAGATTAATGTATTAGAAATTAAAATGGGCCCGGGACGTATGATCTTGCTCTAACACTTGGCCAGACCTGTGTCACCCACCGCGAGCGCCTGAAGTCGGCAGACAATCCTGCCAAGGTAGCGGGGAATCATTAAGCATCCGGCTATTGTGCGCGGTGAATAATAAAACTTTCCCCCCTATTCTTTGCCCGGAGCTGACAATGAATAATTCTGGAGCTATTTGCAATGTTAACAGCACCTATCTTGCCCATCCATTCCTTTACGATAAGGATGGAAATATGCATTTCAACAGTCTGCACAGATAGTGATTCACAGGCGCTTCAAAGGACACCTGCCACTCAAGCGAAGGGCTGTCAGTCTCCCACCGCCGACGCTGCCAGGAAAATGGCGAAAAAGATTATCTGCACTTTATTTCTTTTTTCCTCCGATTATAACACTGTTACATTTGCCATCAACTGACAAGTGATTTACACTCGCAACTGTAATGTGTTTAAGCTAGAAAAAGCTATTCTCTTAGGCAGCCCTTATTCTTTCAAGGTTTACAACTGTATCAAATATACTATCGCGAATGTGATCTCGACCATACAGAATGCCATTATGGGAGATATTAGAAGCGTTTAATCTGTTTGCTAACATAAAGGTGACATTGATAAAGCCCTATCTTTGACGTCAGGACCCAGCCAGCTCAGCCTATTTTTACAGACCAGCCACGGTTCTTGGGGGTGTGCCCGGAGGGTCTCCAAACTTCCCCCCGCCAGGCGCCGGGCATGGATACAGCTCGCTGGAAGAAGTTTTTTCGGGAGGAGGGGTGAGTCTGGAGCGAGCCACCATGGTCCCCTGTGAGGAAGGCGTCCGAGGGTGCACGTGGGCTCCCAGTGTCAGTGTTACACCAGGTGACGTTCCTGGCGCAGCGATCTCAGGACAAAGCTGGAAGCTCCTCCGGTGGCACTTCTTGTGGACAGGCACCAGGCACCAAACGGCCCATGGTTCTGCTGGGACCAAGGTGCCCCATAGCTGTGCCATGTGAGCAGAGCTCTCGGACTCGTCCCCATGTCCCTATGCCGTCCCTATGCCCCACTTGTGCCCCAGGAACCCCAGGGCAGCGGTTGAACTTTCAGAGCCGTACCCTTGGGCAGGGCCAAAAGCAGGGGCAGGTGGTCCCCAGGTCCTGCTCCTGCACGCCGGGTCTGGCCATGTGGGCAACGCGTGCCTGGGAAACGGGCAGAGCTGCAGGGGTCTATTCCCACCGGCTCAGCTGCGGGACCCCCGGCACCACCGTTCCTGCAGGACACACTTTATCCCACAGGTCTTTATCCAAGAAGCAGCTGGGGGGATCAGCCTGTCCCCCAGTGCCTGCAGTGACCCCCCCCCCAACCAGCCGAGACCCAGGGAGGGAGAGCAATTGGTGAAACAGGATGGGAAGGTCTGGAACCCCCCACAGGCTGCAGCACAACCTGGAAAGTCCTGCGCCTGGGTCGGGGCAACTCCCGGTATCCATTCAGGCTGGGGATGGAGGGATGGAGAGCAGCCCCGAGGAGAAGGACTTGGGGGTGTTGGTGGGAGAGAAGCTCCACACCCCGGCAATGTGCACTGGCAGCCCAGAAACCCCCCGCATCCCGGGCTGTATCCCCCATCCCTGGAGGGGTTCAAGGCCAGGTTGGACGGGGCTTGGAGCAACCTGGGCTGGTGGGAGGTGTCCCTGCCCAGGGCAGGGGGTGGCACTGGGTGGGCTTTAAGGTCCCTTCCAAATGAAACTATTCTATGATTTGATGATTCGATGATTCTATGAAACAGCCATGTGCACTGCACCCCTCAGGCAGCTCTCCCAAAGGGGGGTCCATGAGGTGGGTCAGGCTGTGACACTCGGCGGTACTTCATACTCAGAAGGAGGTTTTGTTCAGAAGTGACCGTGAGTTGGCCGCTCCTCCGCCCCCTCCCATTGCCCCCCACACCCAGCATCCCCACGCGTGGCAGTCCCACTGCCCCACCGCAGCCCCCGTGCCCAGGGACACAGCAGGATGGGAAAGCTGTCCCGGTCACCCCGGGGGACGAGGGGATGGCCACGGGGTCGCTGCCCAGCCAGCTCTCAGGGACGCTAAATACAGTTAAATACCACCCTTACAGCAGGTGCACCTGTAGAACGCTTTCAGACCCTCATACACATATCCACACACATATTTATAAAATAAACTGGTTTTCTGAGCATCAGCAGCCAGGCGGTCGGTGCCGTCCCCCTCCGCCCGAAGGCAGAGCCTGCCGGGGATTCCCCCACCCTGGAGACCCCCGGGCAGCCACAGCCCTTCCAGCCAGTCAGTCCCCCCTCTTGCTCCGCTCTGCCTTATCCCAGGGGAAAAACAAACAAGAAGAAAACCCCACCACTCTGCTCACATTTATCTTAAATATTTTCCAGATTATTTGCTTCAAATTCTTCCTCAACAGTCATACTATTGTGGCGCCTAAGCGGACTCCGCCAGCAGCAAGGTCCCGCTTCATCAATGCCCGCTTTCTTTCAGCCCCAGAGTCACCGGGGAGTGACCCAGAGCCGCTGCGGCTGCGCCTGAGTTCTTCCCATTGCACAAATAGTTTTAGTTCGGGAGGAACAAACGCCGATGTGTTGTGCTCCCTGGCCGGCACGGCTCCCCGTGGGCACCAGCCGTGCCGAGCGCCGGGCGAGGGCTTGGGGACTGGACACAAAACACCCCAAAAGCTGCCCCGGTCCGTGCGCTTGCAGTGGGTCCATGGGGCAGAGGCAGAGCAGGGTCTGTGGGGCAGAGGGAGGGCAGGGTCCATGGGGCAGAGGGAGGGCAGGCGGGACCCCCCAGTGGTACCAGGCAGGAACATCCCCTTTGTGCCGGCACCGAAGCAGCGCTGAGCACCACATCTGGGCAGGGACATGGGTCCCACTGCTGCCACCTGGACCCGCTGGGGAACCTCCGCCACGGCTCACCGGGACCCATGAAGCCAGGGTAATGAAACACGGACTAATTAACAATCGAGTCTGATGGGACGATCTGGAAACCGGCCCCAGCCCGAGCCGTGCAGGTGCCCCCAGAGCCCTGCCAGGCTGCTGGTGTGGGGCACCCATCCCGCCCCGCAGGTGGCTCCTCTCTGTGAGGGGCACCGTCCCCCCGCAGGACCCGGGTGACCCCTGTGCCGCAAAAAGACGGTATTTTCCGCCCAGCTCCGCAGCGCGGCACTGCTGGCGATGCCAGTGCCGGAGCCTCTGACTCACGGGGTTCCATCCGCAGGCGACGTTCCTGCCTCGCCGCCCCCCCGCCGGGCGCCTGTGCCCCCGCCAGCAGCCCTGGGACAGCCCCAGGACGGCCCCGCAGACCCCTCTGCTCCACGCACTCCCTGGCCCCAGCTGCATCCCGGGTAACATCCCGCCTTTTCCCAACAGCTCCATGCAAGGATTTTCCCAGGTTTTCTCACTGTCAAATCCAACCCTCCCCACCATTAACGCGGGGCTGCCGCCTGCCCTCCGGCACCTCCCGTCTGCAGTTGAGTCTGTTCTCCATTTTGCCACAAAAAGTGGTAAAGAGCTTCGTTTGCAGAGCCGGCTGAAGCGGAGAGAAGATCAAAGGTAGCCACTGGTGACTCCCTCGTGAATGCATGGCCACTTCTTGGTTTCCGCAGTAAACTCTTAAAGCCAAGCAAGGGGAGGGGAAATACTCCAAAATGAAGAACAAGCTCTTTACCAACAGGCAACAACAAAAACCCGCGCTGCAGGCAGCAGGCCGCTTGCTGGCCGATGACAAGTGCGAGTGACCGTGGCCATGGTGTCGGTGGCACAAGCAGCTGAAGGACACGGTCTCCTCCTGCTGACTGTTGGGTGCCTGGTGGCCGGGATCCGGGTCCTGGCTGGGGCTTACACCCCGCACACGATTTCCACAAGCCTCCCGAGGTCATTTACATTAGGGCTGGGCAGGGCAGAGTCCCACCGAGCGGAACAAAGATGTTTTTAAATTGTCATTGCTCGGGGGAAAGGCCAGCGTGGAGAGAGGGAGTGGGAGGGGGTCTCCTGGGCTGGGACACAGCAGGACGGGCCGGAAACCTCTCCCGGGAGGAGAAGGCGAATACCAGCCTGATGCCCTCCCTCTGCACCCGCGTTTGGGGTGCGCTGGGAATATATGTGCTATTGAACCATCCCACGCAGTTTGCAGCAGGCTCTTCTCTTCGCAGATGGTAGTTATTTCCAATGTCGCCAAGTGGACTGGGGGGGAACTATTAAGATATTAAAAAGCCAGTGAAAACAAGGCATCTGCTACACTTTTTTTCAAAGCAGAGCATAAATCAACCCTCAAACTTGCAGTCGATCTGCAACATCTGCACACGTGCGCGTTGCGGGGACGCGGGGCCAGGGTCACGCTTGCAGGGATGGCAAACGACACCTCAGCGCTTTATATTTATTCTCTCTCAGTGATTCCCATATAAAATTTGCTCAGAGTAAAAGTCAGAGCCAAAGTTTTATGACTATGAATGCCGCAAACTTGACCTTGTACCTGAGGAATCATGCAGTGGTCCTGCTGCTTTGCGGGTTTCCAGCAGTAAAGATTTGAGAATCAGGACCGGGCAATTTCATTGCTAATTCATGAGAGGGCAGGAAATGCAATTTGCTCTCCTCCATCACAGCCAGGATCTGCGTTTGTGCCTCCACTCCATGAGGGATGGCTCATTTCTCTGCTGAAGTCGGCACGTGGGGAATGTCACGGCACCTTCTGGGACCCCGTGCCAGCACGGGCCCAGGTTCCTGCTCCCCACCGGGGGAAGGGGAGCGGGAGAGGAGCCGGCACAGTTGCCCCTCGTGTGTGGAGACAAGTTGTGGAAGTTTTACCTCCAAAATACTGCATTTTTCAAAACAGTTAATTTTCATCCTATGGGATGAGAGGGTTGAATTTTCTGCTGGAAGTGATATTTTGAAACAACTTTTTAATCTTTGAAAATTCCCAGCAAAATACGAAAATAGCAATAGTCTAGACTTTTGTGTTTCAGTGGCTTCAGCAAATACCAAGCACCCAGGGGCACCATCCCTGTGCCGTGCCGGCTGCCGGCGGGTCCCCAGCCCCGTCCTTCAGCAGTACAGGGATCTCGCTGCAGAAAACTCTGCTGTGTAGAAGAAGACACCTGCACCAAATGTCCCTGACAATGACAACATGGAGTGGCATTGCCAAATAAAAAATCTGAAGATGCAAAAATCTACAGGATTCCTTCTCTCTTCCTTCCTTTCTTCCAAACCCAGGATCCCTACACAGCTGCTTTTTCAATAGGTCACCTTGAAACCAGTTTTAACCCAGTTCTGCAGAAGTGGAACCCAGTTCTTCAATGGTGGAACCTGGTTCTGCAGCGGTGGAACCCAGTTCTGCAGCGGTGGAACCCGGTTCTGCAGTGGTGGAACCCGGTTCTGCAGCGGTGGAACCTGGTTCTGCAGCGGTAGAACCCAGTTCTGCAGCAGTGGATCCTCCCTCTCGCCCATGAGTGAAGCTGGCATGGAGGTTCCCATGCTCCCAGCATCTCCCCAGGTCCAGCCCTTGGAGCAGACCCGCTCTCTCAGCCAGGACCACAGGCTTCTTCTGACCCCGCTGGTTTGGGAACAGTGACCTGCAATTGTCACTGCAGAGTGGGACTGGCTCCATGAGGCCCCGTCAACAAAAGGCCGCCTTGTTGGGTCACCTGGGTCCTGCCTCTGTGTCCCTCCCACAACGCAGCGTATAATCGACCCCGTTATGCCGCAGAACTAAAAGGGAAGAAGCTACGGATCAGGGTGGAGCCATGTCGATGGATGCAAATAAAGCGGATTTTGTTCTGAGGGAGCGATATTTTTAAGACCATGTCTTTGACCCGTGGGCTGAGGTTACGGTCCCCTCACAGAGCCGGGTTCTGCAGACCCCATCCCCGGGGGAGGTGGGATGTTCCCGATGCTGATCCCTGCCGATGCTGCGCCTGATCGAGCCGGCGGCCGCCCCTTGGCAGCATCTGGTTGTGTACAAATGTTTAGAGCAACATGTGCAGTAGGTTACGAAAACACACAGGGATCCCCCTTCCAGCCATTTATTCCCCTGGACGGGGGTGGAAAGCGGTCTGGTTTATGTGGGCAGGTCTTCAGCTTAATAGAAGAGCGAATTCAGCCTCCGTCCCACTAAATTATCCGGTGAGGGCTGAACCCTATTTTTCTTTTGAAGACGTACAAGGGCGCTGAAATAATTTGTGGATCTGGGTTCCTAATATTAAATAATTCTTACCATTTAAAAGAGTTTTTGTAGGAAATATTTTATAGTTAGAGAAATAGTTTTTGACATTTTGGGGGGGAAAAGAACAATGGACCGTTTACAGGTCTACACAGTAGATTAATGAATCTAATTGAGTCTGTAGGGAAATGCTTCAGTTTAACTACTGGAACTAATTTATACATTCACTACATCGTAATAAGTCAATTTAAGTTTCTGGAAATAAAACTGGATATCCTGGGTATAGATTTGAACTATAAATTTCTGCAAGAAAGGAGTCTGTGTGTTCATTATACATTGTAAAATTACCATATGGACCTGTCAACACTTCTTAGCACAGCTTTGTAATAATGTCATTTAGTTTAACATTGTAATGTGCCAACTGAATTAATGCGTATGACACAATGAATGCCTCCCAACCGCTGGTTCTGGGGAGGTTTGCAACTTTTAAAAGATGTTTCTTATGCAAAAGAGTTTTGCCTGTATTTGCACAGCTAATATCTGGCCTTTGATGGGGTATTATCAGCATTAACGAGGGGCAGAGAACTGTTCCCCTCCCAGCAACTACTTCTGAAGTTTGAGGAATGGGGATGAGTGTGTTGCAAACGCAACAAAATCCTAATTACCGTCAGCGGGACACGGTGCTGGTGCTCCCCTGCCAAGCTGCACCTGAAAGCACCTCTTTTTCCTCTCGCTGTCGCTGCCGAATTTCTCCTCCCTTCCCCTGCTACTGAGGGCTCCGCGGCCGCCGCTCACTGTTGGCCGCACTGGCCGGAGGAAAGACGCCCCTTGGTCTGAATTACTTAGCGCCTGCTGCACTTCTCATTCCCCGTTTTCCATGACTTGCTCATAATAAATACCCTTTTCATTCATCCAGAGAAAAAATAAAAGTCCTGGGCAGTAAATGGTGCTGGTGCTGCTGCCTGTGGGGCAGAGAGCAGAAAGGCACTTCAGGCCAGCGCCCGAGGTGTTTGCCAGCCGCTGCCCAGTTGCCAGCCCCATTGGGAGCCACAGGGCCAGGCCGGGTGCCCGCCGGTGTCGCGGGGGACACGGGGCACCCCTGGGACCACAGCCCCTACAGTGCCCCCGCTGTGGCAGCCCGGACCTCCCGCCGCGCCGGAGCGGAGGGGAGTCTCTCCTGAGGGTGCTCTACATAAATCAAGCAGCGTTTTTCCCTTTGTCCTTTATTTGTCTACCGCTTTTCTCTCACCTTCCTCCTCCTCTGAAGTGACACTTGAGATTTCCTAAAACATTACGGCATTTGGCTGGATGAGGGGAGGTGGGCTGCTGCTTAAAGGCGGAAACAAATAAACTTGCTAATCTGCCCGTAATTGGGCTACAGGCATCCAAGTGTGAAAGCTTCCCGCTCTCCTCGCCTGTGAGGGGCACGGCCGCCGTTTGCCGGAGCAGCCCGGCACCGGCTCCCGGTGCGGCCGCAGCGTTGCTTACCTGCCGGCTGCAGGGATGCTGTCTGATTTCCCTCGGGATGCCACTGAACGACCGGGCGAACAACTAAAAACCCTACCTCGGTGAATTAGCTGAACAGGCTAATCCCCACAACCAGATCGGATTTAGGATTTGATTCTCGGGTTCTTATCCAATTGCACAAAGCTGCGCAGACCCAGCCGCGCCGGGGCTGCCGAGCCCCGCGAGGACGTGGCCAAACGCGGGGTGAGCACTCAGAGCTGGCTCCGCATGCCTCCGCTGTGCCGAATGCTCCCGTTTGGAATGAGGGTGGTGAAACAGACCCTTTTTTGGTAATTAAATATTGTAACTAAGGCTTCGCATCGCTAATTACATATTAAAATCCAGTAGTTATTTACATTTCTGCACTCTGATTTCTACTTAAAGCTATAACGGTTAATGTCACTACTTATGCAAACCTGATGGCGTCTGCCTATAAAAGGATGATTATAAAAGATTAGCGCCTTACCTATAAATTCATCTCACTAATAAGCAACACGCTCATGATTGAAAGTCAAAGAGACTTTTGAAAGTAGTTAGATGTTTTATTTCCTTTTAAAAAAATTATCTGATGACAATGAAGGAAGTGCTTGCGAACAGCGTGTGTGTCAACAGTAACAGTGCCATGCGCTCGATAATTCTGGAAAGAGTGATAAATAGCGGATCCTCAATTACATCTTTGCTTTATTCCCCAAGTGACTTGTATTTTGGTTGATATACAGTCAATGTGATTGCAGTTGTTTCCCAATGCAACGAAAATGCCCTTCATGAAAACATTATTAATTACAGGGAGCTGTAATTGTGGGGAGGGCTGGAGGAGAGGCAGGGATGGAAGCACCACTTGGGCAGAGGGATGCCGTGCTGGCCACCTGGGCCGGGCTACCACTGCCCGCCCGCACTTGCCAGCCCCGATGGCCACGGAAGCAGAGGGATGTCGAGAGGCAGTAAGTACCTCATCAGCGGGGACCAGAGGGGGGACGGGGGAAGACCATGCCCAGCATCAATGGGAGAGGAACACTGGGAGCCCCCCGAGGTCCTCCAGCCCTGGTCACTGCACGGGGATGGTAACAGTGGTGGAGAAGCCCCGGCTCTGAGCCGGTCCACATAACCCAGTTCCCCCCCGGCAGCCCTTTCTCGCCTCAGATGCTTCCCAGGCTTTTAACGCCATCCTCACCCATGGTCCCATCCTCTGCCGTGCCCAGGTACACCATCGCCCATGCCAGTAGGAGCACAGGGCAGTGGAGCCATCCCGCCTCCGTCCCCAGGGACGGCTCAGCTGGAGCTTGGGGCCACAGCCCCTGCTGAAACCCGCCTGGCTCTTTCTGGAAACGCCCGCTCACTGTGTCCATAAAACAGGTTTTTCCATTTATCGTATGGTCCTTGTTTCCCTTTAATAAACCTGTAATTGTACATGCTCACGGATATTTGCTATGCTTCACGCTTTGACATCTCCTGCATGAACCTTATCCAGGTTAAGAGAGGTCACTAGTCAGTAATGATTTCCCAAGAGCCCAAAACCAGAATCCATTTTTTTATTTGGAATATCTTTTATTTAATTAACTGCTGAATCAGGCAGGCGGTGTTCCCTACATCACCTACCGGTATAGGAAATATTTCAGCGAATTTCCAGCAGGAGAATTTCTCCCTCCCCCGGCGAAGCCGCCCGCTGTGCGTGGCGCGCAGTGCCCACAGCACCCGGCGCTGGGCTCCTGCTTCCTTTCTCCCTTTTCTCCTCTCTCTCTTTTTAATTATGAAAATCAAGGAACCCATAATTCCCATGACAGCTGTGACTACATTCAGACTTAACCATAAACTATGCAGCAAATGCTTGGTTTGTAGGAAATCATGTTCTATAACATATGTTTCTCATTATGGGGTAAATTTGCAAAAGACTAAGGCTCGTTTCTCCTGCAGGTGGGAAGGCAGGCCATGCATTCCCTGCTACCTGCTTTGCACCTGCAGCCCGGCCTTTGGAAACATGGGGGTGAGACTCGCTGTTGCAAGGGGGGACCTCGCAAGGCTGAGGGGAGACCTTCTCGCTCTCTACAGCTCCCTGAAAGGAGGGTGTAGCCAGGGGGGGTCGGGCTCTTCTCCCAGGGAACAGGCGACGGGACAAGAGGAAACGACCTCAAGTTGCACCAGGGGAGGTTTAAGATGGATATTAGGAAAAATTTTTACACTGAAAGAGTTATTAAGCATTGGAACAGGCTGCCCAGGGAGGTGGTTGAGTCACCGTCCCTGGAGGTATTTAAAAGACAGGTAGACATAGTGCTTAGATATGGTTTAGTGATGGGCTTTGTCAGTGTTAGGTCAATGGCTGGATTTGATGATCTGAAAGGTCCCTTCCAACCGAGACAACTCTGTGATTCTGTGATTCTATGATTCAATGCAGCTGGGGGAGCAATTCCTGCCCGTGGCCACGTCCTTTGCACGGGCGAAGGGGATGTCTGCCCGGTGGGCAGCTGGTGGGACCGGCGCTGGTGAGTGCACCATGGTTTGTTGGTGACAGGGAAGATGTTGCATGGGAACGCTGCGGTGGAAACACTGGGGTTAGCGGGAGATGGGGGTTTTTGTGCTCCCCCAGGGACGACCTGCATGAGCATGGCTGCTCCCTGCCTGTGTGAGCATGGCTGTCTCCGCAAGGACAGGGGTGGGGAACTGGCCCTGAGCCCTGCCCCTGAGCCAAACCCTCCCTGTCCCAGCCCGGGGACGAGGCACCACTTCGCAGGAATTGCAGTGCGAGGTGTTTTGCCCCAGAGCTCTTTTCTAAAGTTTCCCAGGTCAAAGCCCGCCTTGGCTTCAGCAGCCCCCTTTGCCCAGCTGCTGGTGGCACCGACCAGGCGCCCCTGGACCCCCACACAGTCCTCCATGGACATGTTGCTCATATCCCTCTGTGCGTGGCGTCCAGCTTTGCCCAGCTCTCCTGCTCAGCAGGTACGGGGAGCCCTCAGCACCCCCCTGCTCGTTGCACAGTCAGGGCATGGCCCGCAGACCCCAGACCCGTCGGGTCCCGGAGCATCCCCGTCCCCTGCCCCATCCCTCCGCCCCACGGTTGCGTGATTGCGGGCTGCACCCTCTCCGGGTGTGACCGTCTGTGTCTGGGCGTGGGAGAAGGGGGTGGCTTTGCCCAGGCAAAAAACTGCCGGGGTCTCCCTGAAGTCCCAGGGCCGCACAGCGGCATTGGGATTGTTGCAGTGGGAACCGTCTCCCGACACATCCCCAAAGCCTCCGGCAGTCCCGGGTGCTCAGAAACAAGGGCTGCGGCACTGACAGACCTCCGGCGGCTGAAACTGGAGTTCAGAGGGCCGATGTGGGGCGGAGGGAGGTTGGTTTTCCCGTGAGCAGGGAGCGCGGGTGACATCCCCGCGGGGCTGGCAGCGCCCCGGGCCCTGTCCCGCAGCGGGTCACCCTCCCCGAGCCCCGGCGGCTCTGGCCGCACCCGCCGCAGGCTCCTGTGCCACCGCGCGGGGCTCAGCCTCCGAATCCTCCTCCGCTCCGTCCCCAAGTAAAGAACACTTCCTCCCCCTCCTGGCTGCTCTGCTTTCATCCTTCCATGGCATTAACCGCGTACCCGAGCTCGCCCATCATCCATCTTTTCATTTCAGTTCCCTCCCGCACCCGTTGTCTCCCCTGTCCCTATCCAAAACGCCTCGCTTCAACTAGAAGTTTGAAAAAAATTTAGCAGAAGCACGTTGCAAACGGAAAAGGGAATTTCACGTTAATCAAAATGGGTGTTGGCAAATTCACCAGCCAGAAAAATGAAAACAAAGTTTCTGTTTCAGCTGGAACCACCAGTCTGGGCTTTCCTTTTAGTTTTAAGGGGAGCGTTTTTCTGCAGATAAGTCTGTGGAGAGATTGTTTGAAAAAAGTTTGGTCATGGCAGTCCCTCTAAGACATTGCAAAATGAGGGGGCCCTGTGTCCCGCAACACCCGCAGAGTAAGTCTAACCTCAGTCTCTCTTGCAAGAGCCGCTTGGGATAGCTTATTTGATCCTCATCGCTCCATTTTTTCAGTTGAAATCTCTGCAATTGGGACTAGAAATAAAGAAAAATAAAACAAAGCAATAGATGTACAGAAGTATGTTTTCTTACACGTATTACAAAATTGCTCCATTGGCTGTAAGAGCAGAGTTGCCATTAAGTATTAACTAGACAGGTATTAGCAATAGCCCATGTCACTGCTCTAAAGGAAATCAATATACAACATAAATGCAAAATCAAAAGGTTCTTCCCCTGATGGTATCATCTCACCAGCACTGAACAAATAAACACCGCTTCGGCTGTTACCGCTCCCCGGCCCCTCAACCTCTCCTGCATCGCCCAGAGCTTCCAAGGCAGGCGCATCGGAGGCCAGCGCGGAGGACGGGTGGCTCGCTGTGGGGAGCGGCTGGTGGCCCATCCCTGGCTGGGCTCCGGCAGATGCACTCCAGCCCCCGCCGGTGCTGGCCACGCTCGGTGGCCGCAGCACACAGAGGAACACGATCCCCCCAGCCCGGGCATCACTGCACAGCCACGCACCGCCAGGGCATCTTCCCTAAGGACAAGTGGCTTTCCCAGTCTTACAGGACAGGTATTCCTGTACTTCTCAGCTGGGTGACAGTGTCATCCCAAAGCAAAGCGCTTCATCTGCCGTACCTTCTGCAGGCAGCTCTAGGCCTGGGGCGCTGAGCAGCCCCGCGGGAGCCCATCCCCATGGAGCAGCACGGGGGATGAGCCCGGGGCAGCGCGGGCGCACGGCCGGGCACTGACCGGTACCCGCCTCCACCGCCCAGCTGAGCTAGAGCAGGTCTGCTGGATAGATATGTAATCTGGTCTTAATGACGAAGCCACGGGGGTGTGCTGCCTCCCCTGGTAACTGCTCCATATGTTTAATTATGCTCGCTGCGAGGAAATTACATTTTCTTTCAAGGCTGAATTTGTCTAACCTCAACTTCCAAGCATAACTTTAAGTGAAGAATGAAGATTATATTTTTAGGATGTGTGATCATTTGCTGGGAGAAAGCATACAGAACACATAACATATCAAGAGAAGCTGCCTCATTAGATTAATTAGCTTGTGCAGGCAAAGCCCTACACGCCAGCTCTGGAAGGAGCGAGAGCCCTCAGCTGCCATCACTCCCCGGGGAGAGGGAGCTGCAGGAATATTCAGCTTCTCGCAGGCTTTGCAAGGGCAAAGTCCGGAATCTGTGGCCCTGGTTTGCAGTATAAATGAATACATAGCTTTTCCTTCAGTCCACCCGGAACATATGTAGGAACATAGAGAGCAAATACGTGCCCTTCAGGAACTGAAGAAAAGGACCCATCTGTGGAAAACACCCCCCGGGCAGGACACCGGCTGCGCCCCGCAGTGCCCCGTGCTGCCCACCCCTCGGGACCACCACTGCCCCGCGAGCGGGGGCTGCCGGCACCTCCCGTGCCATCGCCTGCC
>VYZM01018883.1:650569-677143 GCA_013398915.1 Dromas ardeola | reverse complement strand
GCCCAGCCGCTTCCCGGCTCCGTCCCACCTTCCCGCCCCGCGCCGCCCGCCCCCTCCCCATCCCCGAGCCTTATAATTCAATGTCACGGGGGCTTATGTAATATTTAGGCGTGTATTACACTAAATTAATCTTAACATGAAAAATCTTTTGATTACACAGTACGTTTTTGTCATTGATTGATTAATTCATTTATTCATATAGTAATGCTATGTCCAACTTCTATTTATATTCAGTTGTAAGAGAAAGTTCCCATTCGTGTCAGAGGAGATGAATTAAAATAGTTATCACCGGTGTTTGCTAGCCTGCTGTTTCGTAAGGTCCCATTACAATATGCACTTTCTCTCCCGCACCAGCCGCCTGCCATGAGTCCCTGCCATTCCCGTCCTCCTGAGGCAGCCAAAGGCTCTGGACCCCAGCAGAGGCGCCGACCCCCTCCCGCAGGGGGTCCCGGGGAGCCCGGGGGGCTGGTGCCTCCGCAGGCAGAGGTGAAGGTGGGAGGCAGCGTGACACCGGGTGGCCCGTGGGACCCTGCCACCGGCACCCCGGCGTCTCCGTGCCGCCCGCTGTCAGTGCTGCCATGTTCCTTCCCGGGAAGCAACATTGCAGGGCCGAGCGACGCGAAAGGCTTGGTTGCCGTGGCATGAGGCTGCCCTGACGCGGCAGAGATTCTTCTTAATTTAAAAATAATGCTTAATTAATTGTAACTCTTTTACGGGCTCAATCGTGCCGTTAAGGCAGACCCTCTGAGGGCCCCACGGGGCAGTAACGATGGCAACGTCCGCACCCCCTGGGCCCCCAGCCCCGGTCCCGTGCCAGCCTGGAGAGCATGGAGGGAGCGACCGGGTCCCCCCTGCCTCTGCAGCCCGGCCCCCACCACTGTCCCCCCACTGCGGGCTGGACCCACGCAGGGCTCGGATCCACCGCTCTGCCAGGGCTCCCCTACTGTGCTAACAACAAAGCCCGCTAAAATTATTACAAATATGTTGTTTTAATTCCACACACAATAATGAAGCCATTGGAAAAGTGGTTGTGTACACACGTTAATACACCTTCTGCTATTTATATGTGTTTTTCTAAATTAAAGGGAATATAAAACCGGTGAGAAATCAACTTGGAAACATTCCCCTTTTGGGTAGAACAAAATTTCAAGCCGAGCAATATCAGCAAGGAAAAGAGAACCCACCAAGGAGCAGCTTCCCACGCCTGTCACCGCTCGCGACGGCAGCGGGACAGCGGGGGTTCGGCAGCTGGAGCCCCCGGGTGCGTGGCAGGCAGCGCGGCGGCAGCACCGGCACCACCGGCTCCTGGCACACGGAGTTCACCACAGCCCACTGGGCGCAGGAGCATCTGGGAAGCTGTGACGGGTCTGTCCGTGCTCAGCAGTGACGCTGGGAAAAGAGCGGAGGTGATGCAGGGCCGGGCTGGAAACCGCTCCTCGGGGGGCTGCAGGGTTTGTGAAACTTGGTGAGATTTCGGAACTGACTTCAGCGTCTCTAGAAGTGAAATTTTCTTTCCTCCATCAGACTAAGGCACCTGGACTGGCAGCTAGAGCCAGGCCAGCCAGATTGCAAACACAGGCATTTCTGCTGTGAAGATAATTAGTGGCTGGAACGACATCCCCGGCAGTACGAACAAGCCTCCATCGGGAAGGGCCGGGTGTCTCTCCACGGCAATCCCGTCCCGGCAGCAGACACCACAGCCTGCTGCGAGGCAAAGGCACTGCCGTCGTTCCTCTCATGGAGGAGCCGTGGCACGGACATGGTGGGGCTGTGGTGGGGCCGTGGTGGGGCTGTGGCGGGGCTGTGGTGGTCCCTCGGTGCCCTCCCAGCTGTGTCCGCCGTGTGACACAGGCACTGTGCGGTGGGTACCGGCGCTGCCACAGGGAGCGGATGGAGCCGTCCCACGCCCGCCAGCGGCTGGGAGACTCCTCGCTGCTGGGGACTGGGCTCTGCAGGGACACGGGCCACCGCCACCCAAGGCAAAGTGCCCGCTGCAGTGGGTGCTCAGTGCACCAGGTGACACAAGGGTCTCTGATTGGCACCTGCTGATTAGCACCTGCAATTAGAGCCTCCCAGATAAGAGTGGCCCAAGGGCAGGCTTTCCCGGCTGCAGGGCTGGTCTCTGTGCTCTCCCACGCTGCTCCCCATCTACCTCCCGGGGTCTGTGGGGTTCAGACCCTGCTTCTCCCCAGGACCAGCGGCTGGAGGCACCGGTGAGTGCGGGCAGGGCCGAGGGGGTGTGTGGAGCCTGGTTTGAACAGCATGGCACTTTGCTGCCCTCCTCTCCCGCCCTCTCTCCCTATGTTTGTGCCTCTGACACAGACGCACAAATGAACTGTGTGTGTGTAGGTGTGAGAGAGAAGTCACTCTGACTGAGAGAAGTCTCACTGACTGCTGCAGCCCAGGCTTGGAAGGGCTCCCTGTGCTTGGGCCATTGCCTTGTGACCTGCAGGGGCCACCTGGCCCCTGGGCACACAGCATTGAGGAGCCGCAGTTGAGGTGGGACGCGTGCGTGCTGGGATGCTCCGAGAGCTCCAGCACTGCCCTGCTACATTACCAACTCCAAAGCTCTCCCATAACCAAAGCCTTTTGGATATGGAGCAGAAGATAAGCAGCAATTGGTGCACTTACGAGCCTAATCTTGGACTGCCTGACAGATAAGAGCGGCTGCAACTTCCCAGTGATTTCTGTGCCAGGAAATGTAATCAGCTAACGGGGACCTGGCTGGTCTTCTCTTCTCCCACAGAGGGGACACTTGGGTCTGGAACGGCTCTGCAGTGCTTTGTCTGAGAGCTGGTGGTGTGGGGTTTACATGCATACACTGCATTCTGTTCATCAATATTTTACATGCGCAGGTGTATGTAATCTTCATTTTTATGCAAATCTCTCTGCAACCAGCCAGGTGCATTTCCTGATCTCTATTCATCATCAAGAAATCCAATAACTTGGCTGTGTACTTACATCTGGTTAGGGGTTGACCCAATGTGCACTTAAGCATGGATTTCAAATATGGGCAGCAGGGAAATAGCTTATTTCCCCCCTGGCCTTTATAAAATTAAATGCAAAAACCCCCAGTGTTAATGCAATGTTAATGTTGCAAGATCAAGCATTTAAAAGTCAGGAAATTCCATAACTTGAGGTTGCTTCAGTGATGCTGAGTTGATACATTGGCCATCCTATGTATTTTCTTGCATACTTTAATGATAAATATTAATCAATAATTAAGAAATTAAATAAGCAATAATAAAATATTGCTAGTACCTCAGCAATACTGAAATAAAGGGAAGTCTGGTAGAAAATACCCTGTGTCTACACGGAAACCCTTCGAGATGTCCTTAGCAGTACAGATAACAGTCTGACAAAAAGGGTTTTAAAAGGTAAACTGGAGTTTTGACAAAGCAGCGTGTTTGGGGCCGAGAGGTGTCTGTTCACCATGGTAACTTTGTGTTTTTACGTGAGGAAAAGCACTTTGGGGAGGTGCTGGGCGCTGCTGCCCTTCCTGCAGCCGAGGCGCCTTGTGGCCCAGGGCTGAGCCACCCCCAGGATGGGGACACCAGCTCCAGAGGTATTTCCAAATACAGTAATTCTGTTTCGCCCTTTTAACACAAAAAAAGCCAACAACTGAACTTTTCCCCAGGGAACAGCCCTGGGCTGGTTTCCTGCTGCCGGCTGTGGGTGCCGTTGGAGCCCGGTGATGCTCTGGGGTGGTGCTTACCCCCCGGCTCAGTGCCTGTTCTCCAGATGTGCTCCCAGACGGGGAAAGGTGTCTGCCCTCCCGCTGCCGGCCATCAACATTGTGAGCATTCTGCTGCTGCTGCTGCTCCAGAGGCACGGCGCTCTGGGTTTGGTTTGCTGGTTTCAAGCAGGAAGAATATTTGTTTCCCAGAATCCCAGCGTGGCCGGGGTCGGCAGGGACCCCTGGAGACCATCTGGTCCCAGCCCCCGCCAGAGCAGGGTCCCCCAGAGCAGCTGGACAGGAACGCGTCCAGGCGGGTTTGGGATCTCTGCAGAGCGGGAGACTCCGCACCTCTCTGGGCAGCCTGGGCCAGGGCTCGGGCACCCTCACAGGAAAGGAGTTTTCCCTGCCGTTGAGATGGAGTTTCCCGTGTCCCAGTTTGTGCCCGTTGCCCCTTGTGCCGTCCCCGGGCACCACTGAGAAGGGTCTGTCCCCCTCCTCTCGCCCCCCGCCCGTTAGCTCCTGCTGAGCATTGCTGAGATCCCCTCTCAGCCTGCTCTTCTCCAGCTGAGCAGCCCCAGGGCTCTCCGCCGTTCCTCAGCACAGAGATGCTGCGGTCCCTCGGCGTCTCCGCAGCCTCCGCTGGACACTCTCCAGCAGTTCCCTGCCCTTCTGGAACCGGGGAGCCCAGAACTGGACCCAGTGCTGCAGCTGTGGCCTCCCCGGGGCAGAGCAGAGGGGGAGGATGACCTCAGCCTTTATCTTGGAAATATATGAAAAAAATTAATTCCCTTTTTGGAAAGGATAGGAACAAAAGCCCAGCTCATGTTGGCCAGGGTGGCACCAGCACTGTCCGCTGGTGGCATCTGCGGACTTGCAAGTGACCTGGCTGCCCCACGCAATGACTTTGTGCACATCTGTATTTACAAGTTCCATGTAAATGTTCAAGGCCAGGTTGGACGGGGCTTGGAGCAACCTGGGCTGGTGGGAGGTGTCCCTGCGCAGGGCAGGGGGTGGCACTGGGGGGGCTTTAAGGTCCCTTCCCACCCAAACCATTCTGTCATTGTATGATTCTATAAGTTTGCATTTGTCTCCAATATACTCAGATTTCGGGTACATGGTATCTTGTCCCCATGCTGCTGTGGGCTCTGTCCCCCTGCAGCGCCAGCTGAGCGCTCCGTGCTCCTGGCACTTTCCTGGGGCTGCCCCGGGTGAGACGTGGGTGAGGTTTGCTTTCACTGCCCTCTGCGACCAGTTGCAGTCCCTACCAGAGCGCACGTACAAAGTATAGGGCTCCTTGATACCTTACTGACTTTTTGCAGGCTCCTTTGACCAACCGAAGGCAGAACCGTGTTTGTTTCTGGATGTTCACCGACCCTTCCCTGCAAGGAAAGAAGCACGAACGTCTCTCCTGTTGGGATCAATTCACATCCCCAAAAGACAGACCGCTGTCTCCCCTGCCCATGGAAGCGCTGCCCTGGCTGGGGACCCGCCTGCCCGCGCTGGAGAGATGCTGAGGATGCAGCCCCTGTGCCGAAAGCCTAGTGCAGAGGTAGGAGCGTGTACCTCGCGTTGTTCCTGCCTGCCTGCTGCAACTGCTGTGTCTTCATTCCAAAATAATATTTTTTCAAATGAAGTAGCAGAAAACAGCTTTACATTTTTGTTATCCCTTCCAGCACAAAATAAAAAATGCCTGTGCTGCCACTACCTGATTCAATCAAGTGGAGTACATTGGATACCCACAGGCTACAAGTGCTGGAAAAAGCTGACTTGTATTTTAATTAATAATGCGATACAGTGTCTCAACAACCAGGCCTCTGGCAATATGCTTTGCTTTGTTCATTATTTGCTGTAAACAATTTTAAAGCAATGTGTAGACAACCCTATTTTTTAATTCCTGCTAATTCATAACATTAACGGAATGCAGGATTTTTCTTGCACAATAAAGAAAGCGATTAAACCTCCTTTCTAGCTCATGAAAGATTTCAGACTGGTTCTGATTTCAGACCAAAATAAGATCCCCAGCTGTTGAGCGAGGTTTCCCCGGGTCTGGGGGGGTCACTGGGCGATGCTGGCAGGAGGCAGGTTTGGGGGACGAGGGACAGCCCCAGCTCAGGCTGTGGGGAGTCGCTTCCCTCTCCACGTGGCGGCTGTTCCCAGAGGAAGCAGGGATTCCTCCTTTACGTTTTCCCTGGCTGCTGCCATTGTCTTGCTGCCTGTTGAAGCACCCTAGGTGCATCCTATGGGTCTGGGGGGTGCCGGGGTGCAGGATGTGATGGCACCAGCCCCCAGCCCAGGGCCGGTCCCAGTGGTGCCCCTGGGTTTGGGGAGCCCCAGACCTCACCCCGTGACTCCTGGTGTCTCCTCCATCACTTCCATGGGCATCTCCGCTCTCTGCCCCTCGCTCCACAGGGTCTGCGTGCGGACACACCAAGCAGCGGGCGCAGGGAAAGAGCTGCTCAGCCACAGTGACATTTTTCTCGCGGAGAATAACTTGTATTTGGAAAGCGCCGCGATCCAGGCTGCACGCCTCCGAGCCTGCTCTCGCTGCTATTTGGCAGGCAAGGAAGGCCCCTCCAGCTTTTGCCGTTCTGCAAATCCTCCTCCTGAGCACGAATAGCAGTCTCCCGCGCGCAGCAGAGCCCTGCTCTTAATTAACATCTCTTCCCTGGGCCATCTGCTCAGCCCGGATCAGGCTCGGTGCTGCCAGGAGCCAGGCATCCCGGTCCCCAGGCGCTGCTCCTCGGGGATGCACGGGCTGGCACCGGGTCACCGACAGTGACAGTGCCCACCTGTGTGCTCCTGCCTTTCTGCATCCCAAGTTGGCTCTTAGAGGCATCGAGCGAAGCCGGGACCTGCACCCCAGCTCCCGGCAGAGCCCCTGGGGAGCAGGCACCTACTGCCCCGTGTGCCCCCCCGGCAGGAATCGCCTCTTCTCCAGCATCCTCCTAACGACCTGGCAGCCGCCTCGCTGCTCGATGCTATCAGGTAAGAGGCAATTGGCCAGAGCACAAAGTAAAATGTCACCCAAATGTCACAGCAATTTCCTAAGTGTCCCCAAAATGGCAGATGCTCCTTTCCAATGGCGTGTCGGCTTCTCCTCGGAACAGCAGCACCTCGCTCCTCTCCCCTGTCCCCCTTGTCATCGCCCTGCGCAAGCGCGGGGTGCTGAGGGACACGGCTGCCATCGCGCTGGAAGAAGAGGCGTTATCGCATTAGGAGAAGAGACCGTTCCTGGTCATCAAACAGGCACCTCCATCACAGCCTTCACCTTTTCGTCCACTCGGCAGCCAAGGCAGACCTTCCTCCCTTTGATGTTGAGGCCCATGGCCAGAAGGACGTCAAGCACTTTCCAGGCTGGGGACACCCTTCACCACAGGCTGGACAAAGAAACACATCTATTCTATGCTTCTTCTCACCTTAGAAGGGTGGAGCTGAGGGGTAGCACTCTGAAACCAGCGGTAAACATGTACAGACAAGTGCCCACAGGTGCCCGCCCGGGGCTGGGGGCCCTTCACACACTGCCCAGGTACGCTCACGGCTGTGAACCTCTCGGCTCCTAATCCATTAACCACCGGATTAAACTGTGTGATCACAAAATTACCCTGGGCCATCCTAAGCACTTTGTGTGCTTCCTCCAGGATGGTCGCAGCAGCAGATGGTGACCTGGGGCAGGGCTCCAGTTTGGTCTCACCTTCTCCTGTGCCTGGTCATCTTCATACAACACACAGTGCTGGTACCGCCCTTGCTTCAAGGAGAAGATGACGACCACTGACAATGTGTAAGGTGTGTGGAAGGCCTCTAACAAACATGGCCACGATGGCATGCTGGCAAGGTGGCTTCATCTCCATAGTTCTGCTGTGTGTGCGGTGTCTTGCTGTGCCTAGCACTCCCAGAACAACATGCACCGCCAAAGTCGGAGCTGGAACGTTTCTGAAGAGGCACAGCCTGCTCCCTCCTGGCAGCACGCTTTCTTGGACATGACCTCATGCGACTGAGAAGACGTTGCAGTAGGAACACCTCTCCTTCTCCCCTGCTCATCACCAGCGTACGCAATACAACACAACAGTGACACATGCTCACAACGTAAGACAAGTGTCAGAAACAGCGAGCTCTGACTGCTCTGATGAATATGTAAAAATACCACCAAGAGCCACAGAGGAAAATGGACCAGAAATAAGAATACATGTTCCGAAATAGCATACCATCTGCTGCATACAAAAATCTTACACAACCACAGCCAAGCCATTGGTACGTGGTGTGTGGAGACAGAGCTCCCCTTCCCAAACTTCTTCAGCAGTCTATTCTTTACAAATCTGGAGGGAAGCCACATCTGCAAGAGCAGGAGACCCAGCAGAGGCTCCCGCCACACACGTCGTCTTCTTCCAGCTGAGCCCTGTTGCGTGTCCGACAGGACCACGCTGCCATCCCACCACGGCGCCAGCACACAAACTACAGACTTAGTGGAGGTGAAGCCCTGGCCAAATCGCAGCAAAAATCCCATTTCTGTGGCTACGAGGATGCAAACTCTCCAGCTGAGTCCGAGGGCGGTATGTAAAGCTGCACGTCAACGGCTCCACACAGCTGCGGTGCTGCTGATGGGATTGTCTTGTCTGTGATCACCCCATCATTCTGCAACATTAATTCATCTGATGCCTTCATGCTTGGATGTGCATTTAGTTCCCACAACTTCGGGATCAGTTTTCTAAGTATCTATATAAATGCATGCATAAATAGCTATACTTTCTATTTCGCCTGCTTAGTGCATCAAGGACTCCAGACATTGCTTTAAATGACTTGTCAGACACCTACGAAACACGCGTTAACATGGTAGCTAGTGTGATGAGCTGCAGTTTGATAGCTCGCTTCTGATGAAAGCCCCCGCCACGGCAAATACAGGAAATTACGGTGTTACAGAATGCGCAGCCCCTGCCTGGCACTGCTGTAATTATACAACTTCTAACAATTAAGAGCTTACTGATTATGTGTTGAAAGGAAGCTGAACGCCATCAGCTCATATCGTTGCTGATTTATTGAGTTATTATTGGCCACATCCTGAAGCTCTGACTGTCCTTCCTTGATCAAAACTCCTCATTTAGCTGAATAAAGATGAAGAATTTTGCCCTGTAGTGTTTCAGGCAATAGTGTGTAATCTCAAAACCTTTTCAAATGCTATTTATAATCCCGAAGCATATTGTTTAATGCTTGTTGAGTTTTATAAACAACTATTCTTCCTGCAAGGATAAAAATAAAGTCAACCAATGCCTTCTGCATTTAAGTCAGGTCACCACAAAGTGCAATAGGCAGGATTTTAAAAGGTCTGGTTTTACAATTTATTGAAGACGAAAGAAAGAAGACTCTTGAAAGCTTCGCGATTTCATGTGCACTACAGTACGCCATGTATAAAATAAGGTCATATATGCTTTTTCTCTGTGCTAGACATTAGGCATGAAATGAAACAGAGCTGACAAGCAGTTTACCGCATGGTTCTTGTTAATATCACAAACTTAATTCAGCCGCAAGAAGACTCTTTGCATAGAGCGTGTCATTGACAAAAAGGTACTAGACAATCGTAAAGAGAACAAGGTAAGTGATCTTCATCGTTATTATTATTATTTATTCCATCTCTTCCCTCTTCCCCCGTTAAGCATTTCATTTGGAAATTCACTGGGGAAAAAGAACGGGAGGAAATGCGTTCTGCTTTCCCATCTGAATATCCTTAAGTCACATATGTTATAATATATTTGCATTTTTAAATAAATACCCCTCACAAAAACAAATTAGAAATGGTTATTTATGTCTTCCGAAGCTCTGTTACCCTGCAGTGCTGTCAGAAGGTCAACCATTGCCTCTAACTTTGCTGTGCACACAATGACCTGGAAGTACCATCGATAACGACCCTATGGCTGCAAGACTTGAAGACTTAATCATCTGACATACAAGGAGCCCTACGGCGCTCGTACTTGGCATTTGCCTTATTGAAATGTACACAGACAATATGCATTTTAAACAATCCCAAGCTGCGTGCCTAAAATAGTCATCGGGCCACAGATCCCTGTCTGAAACAGGCTTCTCGCTATTTCAGCTCTCTCGCCTTGATGAGCAAGTCAGCTAACGAAACAATCTGATGCATCTGGAGCTAGAAACTAGCTGCATTTATTATTGGCATTTGCTCCATATTGCAAGGGAAAGTTATCATCTGCGTCATCTGGAACTTAATTACTATCTGCCACCAGCCAAATCTGATTTTAAGCCTCTCTTAGAGGGAGTTCATAAAACACAACAACAAAAAGGGGAGGAAATTCTGTGTTAAAAAAGCCAGCCATACAAAACTGAGTTCCCTGGCAAGAGCAGCTGTCCCGGGAAGCCCTGTGCAGCTCCGGTGCTCGGTCAGCGGGGGCTGTGTCCAGCCAGTGCCCTGCTCCTCTTAAAATGGTCTGAAAAAGCCAATTACTGCACGTCTTCCTTCAGTCTGGTACAGCAGACCCAAACCTGCAAGGAGGGAGATGAGAACTGCCTTGAGTGGGAAAGCCAAAGTCAGCGTTAACTATTGCGGTCACGAAGTACGTTATTTAACGATCCCCTGCTTAGGAACGCTTTTGCAAGACCACCATATGCTGCTGAGTGAACAATTTCTGATGTATGGCCATGGGCGGGCTCTGCAGAGCATATGCTCTCACCTTGAGCGGACACGCCGCGCAGAAGTGCCTGCTCCCCTCTTGCTGTGGTTGTCACGCTCCTTCCAGGTAATTAAAGTCAAACGCCCAGGGACCCGCGGCCGTCCCTGGGTAATGGCGCGCCTCTGGGTCTGTGACAAGCCGGCCATCACTACCAGCACCCCTCTGGTCCTCCTGAGCCGCCAGCCCCAGCAAGGAGACACGGTGCTGTGGGCAGGGATGGAAGTTCCCCCACAAGGTCCAGCCGAGGGGCTGGGAAGGGCCACACAGCGGCTCTGCCCGTGCTGCTCCGAGCGGGGATTTCTGAGGATTTTGAAGATGCTGGAGCACTCGCTGCTAACCGGCAGAAGAGGCAGACGGTTTTGAGACGGTGTCCAGCTGGTGATGGGCAGGTGGGACAAGGTGGGATGTCACCACCGTTGATGGGAGCAACCCGTGCGAGGGCTGGGGGTACCTGTGCTCCCCCCGAACTGCTTTGGTGACGGGCAGGGCTGTGCTGCGTGTCCTCAGCCGGCCACGCACACCCACGAGGTCACACAGGCCACAAAGACCGTGCCAAGGGGAGAAGCTGGAGCCGCCTGGGCCCCGCGGTGCCGCCGGGCGTCGCGGAGCCAGCAGCCGAGCCCGGACCCTCGGTCCCTCACGCTGCTGCAGGAGAACGCGGAGACGTGGTGGCTGCCTGGGAGAAGAGGCGACATATGTTAGTGGCGACATAGCTGTTTTCTCGTGCGTGTTTGCCCTCCTACGTATCTTCTCGGAGGCTCAAAGGAATTATGCTTGCCACAGAAAAAAAGAAAAAAAAAAACTCAGAAAAAAACCTTCCCTTTTCCACCCACCCTTGAAAAATATGCCCAAGTGATGTCTCTTTCTGGTATTTCACATTGCTGGGAGTCAGGAAAACTAGCCCGTGCACTTTCCATGTCTTCTGTTTTAATAAACTGCACATTAGTTTCGTTCGGCAGCTCCAGCCTCTGGCTATCCGCTGCGCTGTATATTAGTTTTAAATACACATTGCTTGCAATAACACTGGAGCAGGAAGCTGTGCCTCAAGTTAAGAAATGGTTAGGATTGCTTTACATTTGCAGTCTCATTGAAAACATTTATTCAATCAAAGGGAAAAATAAATGTGGTCCCTCCGCTCTGTCAAGTATAAACTGTTATTGATCCCCTAAATGAAATTTGTCCATGCTGATCGATCAAACACATTATCTTTTTTCCCCAGTCTATTACCAGCAATTGGAAACTCTCAAGCATCAATAGCAGCTTGACCACACACAACTGTAAATTTAGCCTATCAGCTCCCAAAATCCAAATTACTCCGGTCCCCCTCCTTTCTCTGCAAACAGCGGGATTTCTGCATTATGACTGTATTTTTCCTGAGCTGAAGGTTAGAAAAAGTTAAATTTCATAAAATGCAGGGAATCATTTGTGTCGTGTTAAACTCCAGCTGCGTCGTAATGGCCGTGTGACAGCGCGGCGACTTCACCGGCACCCGCCCAGACTCTCCGGCGGGGTCCTGGGGACACACCTGCACCCCAGCCTGCGGCTTCCCGGCTGGCCACGTCCACAAACTGGAGGGTTTTAGTATTTCCTGGTATTTCATTTTTGAAAAACCTGATGTTTACAATGAATACTCCTGTGTATAAGCTTTCTTGCATCCTCCCCACTCCGGAGCCAGCCCGATGCCACCAAGCCACCAGCCCAAGCATGGCATCCCATCCCTCCATGCGGGCACCCAGCGCTCGCCACTCTTCTCAGTGGTGCCCGGGGACGGGACAAGGGGCAACGGGCACAAACTGGGACACGGGAAATTCTATCTCAACAGCAGGGAAAACTCCTTTCCCGTGAGGGTGCCCGAGCCCTGGCCCAGGCTGCCCAGAGAGGTGCGGAGTCTCCCGCTCTGCAGAGATCCCAAACCCGCCTGGACGCGTTCCTGTCCAGCTGCTCTGGGGGACCCTGCTCTGGCGGGGGCTGGGACCAGATGGTCTCCAGGGGTCCCTGCCGACCCCGGCCACGCTGGGATTCTGGGATTCCCATGGGCTGACCCACTTCAGCACAACCCCAGCCCCTGCGCAGGGTCTGGCCATCCCTCCCCGTCCCTGCCCTTGTGTCTCTCTCTTGGAGAGATGCATCTGCAGAAAGTGCTGGGCAAACGCGGCGTGTCCCGATGAGAACACGTGTAGGAGTGTACACGGGGCTGGGACGGGCCATCACCTTACTGGTCCTGCTGGTGGTACTCCCCATCTGCACAAACTAGCGACAGCTAAGGAAGAGGGGAAGGTTTACACATCCTTTTCTGACTATCGGGCTTTTTATATAAGGCTCATAGAATCACAGAATCAGAATTGCCTGAGCTGAAAGGGACCTTTCAGACCATCGAGACCAACCATCAACCCAACTCTGACAGAAACCACCACTAACCCGTATCACTAAGCAAATGTGGATATGGAAATGCCATGTCACACGAGCCTGGCCAATGGCTCACTGATCACAAAATCTCCACCATCCCCAGGGGTGGGCTACGCTCGCCGTGCTCTCAGCAGGGGAAGGTGCTCAGGGAGAGATGGTGTACGTCGGTCCTGCAGGAGCCCAGCGCTTCCCGTGGGCGGGGGGTAACCCCCTGCCCGGGGACACGGCCTCACCGCACCGTACGGGCACGCCAAGGGTGTCCGACGGGAACCGAGCTTCAGAAAGAACTTAATTTCAGGTAGGCTGTGGAAAAAAAGGTAATGTTCCTCTCTTAATAGCCATCATGAGGGGCTTACTCTCCGCCGCTGTCAATAGCTCATATGTTTGTCTTCTGTCTTGCTGATAGGTAATAATTTTCCAAGCAAGCTTAGGGAGCAGTGACTCTTTATTAAAACTAATAAGGGAGGGAGTCACGGGTTTTTAAAAATCACTGAGGAAATTATTGCAGACAACCCTTCCTTGCCTCACTCCACAGGAGGACAGCGACGCGAGGCTAAGATGCCTCGCATGATGCCAGCTCCTGGTGTCGCTGGCACACATGCTCAGGACATACAGGCTGTGTAATCAACAGCGGCTCACACTGCAAGTTAAACCGTCCGGAAACTTCACCTGGGGTAGCAAAAGCTTCATGTGTCTGTTGTTACAGGGGACCGGCACAGGAGAGCCACCGACATCCCCAACCACAAGCCATCAGCAGGTTTGTGGCTCTTAAGGCACCAGGATAGAACAGAGCCAGAGCTCTTTCGCAACCAGGCCAAAAAATCCACCCATCAGTGTCAAGATTGCACCTCCCGCTCTCACATATCTCTCTAAAAAAAAAACACCTTGCCTTGACCTACTGCAGAACCAACCCTGTCTGGAGCAGGGCTGTTCCGATGGTTCATTGCCCGCACAAATCTGGACCAATGTGGTATTTCCCCCTGCCCCATCCTGCCGGGATGGCCAGGCCCCTGCGCCCTCGCTGGGCTCCCCAGCTGGGAACCGTTTGGACAATATTTAGCCCAAAGTTTGCTGTTCTGTTTCAGACCCGAAGCCTGGCGCTGTGCAGCCACATGAGCAGGTCTAATGACAGCGATGACCTCTGCCCACGCTTCAGCTGAGAACTCCATCGCAATGAAGTTGCTTTTATCAATCACGCTTTTAACCTAATAAAAAAGATGATGGGGGGAATGACATAAAGACCAGTTTCTCGCCAATATTGCTGCGTTTCATGCTATTATAACAATCTTCTGTGAAAAAATAGAACATGGTCGTGTGTGGCCACATCCATTTCCGTCGTGAGAAATGTCGGCAGAAACGCTGCCTTATTTCCCCCCGGGATTTGCCGCACGCAGGGAGCCATCCTTCTCCCTTCCCAGTGGGGGCTCTGCCTTGGGCACCTGCAGAGCTCCTCCGGATTTTCCCCATGCTGGGATTTTCCTCTGGCGCTGTTTCCCAGCTGGGCTATCACAAAGATAGCCATGCAGTTCCTACTTCATCACCCGTGAAAAGGGAAAGATGGAGCCATATTTTACAGAAAATTTTAAAATATTGATGGCGTTGCCAGAACAACAAAACTGCACGGGCTTTTCCTGATTTTCTCGTTTTTTGCACACCTTGGCCTGCTCCTTTTGGAAAGGCAGAGGAATGTCCCTGACATCGCGAGGCCACGGCAGCGCTTCCAGAGGGCTCCTGTGTGCTGGGACTGACTGGGAGATTCTCCAGCGGCGTATTCAGGGAAGGGAGGAGGAAAATGGAGAGGAGGAACGGGATGCCCTCCCTGCACAGCACTGGGATGTGCCGGCACGTGGAAGCGACCCACCAGCTCAGTCACAAACTGTCAGTAGTATCAGCCCCACCACACTACCGTAGTTTTGCATTGGGATTTCACTTTTTCACTCTCTTTGTGTTTAACTTTCAGGCTCCGGGAACATAAGTCCCTGGGATGGAGGGGGGGCCAGTACCAGACCCGAAGGGAGGTGGCAGCGGGGCTTTCCCCAGCTGGGACCTGCAGGCAGGGCCGGGGGAGAGGGGGGCAGTGGCAGCAGCAGCAGCGGCAGCAGCAGCAGGAGCAAGAGGGCTCCCACCACCGGCACCGGCCGCTCAGACGATGCTAACCCAGGCCATCCTTCTGCACTTGTTTGCTATCAAAAAAAAGTCGCTTTTATTTAAGGCAACCTAAATTTTGAGGTTGAAATAGTGGCTGAAAAATTCAGTTCATAAGTGTGAAATTGTATAGGATTGGAGGGGGGCATGTTTCTGCTGCTCTTCCACTGGTCCCAAGACAGAAAAGGAACGTGCCCCATGGTCTGGGGTGGGCATGGATGCTTGGGATGGGACCCCTCGGCTGGCTTTTGTTCCAGGTAAGTTTGGGGGACACTTAGTGACAAAGCCCTCCAAGTCCTACGGGCGGCCTGAGCTTCTACAAAGGAAATTAAAAGCAAAAGAAGAATAAAGTGACACAAAGTGCCCTTGGTGTGAGACCTGCCTTTGCCCTTCGGGCAAAGGAAGGAGGAAGGCTGTCCCAGCGACGGTGACCTCGGTTACACGAGGCTCCCGAGCCCTGATCTGCCTCCAGGCGCACCGCATGACAGCGCAGCGACACGAGTTGCAGCAGGTCTCAGCCTGCCTCTGGTGCCGCCCTCCCAGCGGGATGACAGTTGGCTGTGCTCTTAACTGCCAACGCCAAAGTGCATCGGGAAATTAACAGAATAGAATAGAATAGAATAGAATAGAATAGAATAGAATAGAAAAGAAACTAAGAAATAGAATAGAAACTAAGAAATAGAAAAGAAACTAAGAAATAGAATAGAAACTAAGAAATAGAATAGAACTAAGGACTCTTAGCCCGGAACTTTTAATATGCCTCTTTTTACTTTCAATTTGTCCATCCAGACAAAACCAACTGATTTAATTATTCTCTGGTGCCTTTTCGCTCATGACCTTTTTGGCTCTTTAACAAATTGTATAAAAATGTGGATGTTCTTCCCCAAAACATCCCTTTTCTCCTTTACTTGAATTTTTTTGGCCATTTTCTATCTGAGTGATAAATTCCCTTACTTTAAAGAACCAGACAGAAAAAGAAATCCACTTTTTGCGGGGCTTTCTGGAAGGGCCCCGCGGCTTCAGCAGCCGCAGATGCTTCTGCATCCTCTGCCCACACCCGGCCCCGGCTGCTGGCACCGCTGGCACCTGACGGCAAAGCACTCCCAGGGCCCTTCAAGCCCTCGAATTTCAGCAATCCTGCAGGCTCGGTCTGCAGAGACAATAAGTTTAAACTTTTTTTTTTAATTTTATTTTAAGCGTGGAGAAACATGGAGGGCACCGTGAACTCCCGTAAGCTGCAGGTTTAATCTCTGGAGCATACACCACACACAGACATCCCGCAAAAGCCTCAGAGCATTGAAAAAGAAAACGCACCCAAAAGAGCCGGGGCTTTACAAGGTTCCCAGCATCTCCGAGTTCAACAAGCTACAATTACACAAGCCAATTTTCCTCTTTAATCACGGTGTGAGCTTTCAGAGGGAAAACAGCCAAGTCAGTCAGGTTCTATATGTGATATTTGCTGGTAGATAATTCAATTATTGTAGAAAATTATTTTAAACATTAAGATGCACAAAGTTCAGTTTTTCCCTGTTTCTGCTACTATCACACAAGCTATTGATAAGATGTCTAAATTTATTGCAGAATAATTCTGCAGGAAAAGAGATAAAAGGTTCCTGAATAAAATATGAGGCGAGAGCTGTAAATTGTAGCAATGCATATCATTTCATTCAAATGTAGGAAGCAATTACCATCTGCTATACTCATCAGTTCCCTCCTTTATGACTTAATTATATGTTTAATGCTATCAGATCAAGGAAAGGGCACAATAGATGAATGAGTGAAAGAAATAGAAAAGATTCAGCAACAAGACAAAAGGCAGATGAAAAGTAACCCAAGAACAGAATTGATTTCATTTGTTGGGAGAGAAGTTAATTTAAATAGTATATTCTATCATCTCCTGTGCTGTGCTGAGATAATATAAATCATGTGTTTGTGAATTTGCTTCATACAATTTTAACAAAAGCGTTCAAGTTTCTGAAAACCCAGGGTCTGCAGGTTTTGATTTATTTATGAAACGAGTAACATTTACAAAGAAAGAGCAGTGACTGACAACCAAAGCATTTAAATTATTATTAACAGTACTTTGCTGTACAAGTATGAGATGACAGAAGGAAAGCTGACGAGCTCTTCTCATTCCCCTCCCATCTGGGTTTCGATACCTGCCGAGATCACCTCCCGATGGCTCCCCGGGGCCGAAGGCGTGGGGTGATGAGGGGACCCGGCCATGGCCACCCCTCCACCGTGCCACCAACTTGCCGGCTGGGCCGGAGGGAGGGGGGGGACGCACTGGGCTGGCAGCCCCGGGACTGCTCAGCTTCCCTCCGCAGGATGAGAGCCACCGTCCCGCCGGCCATCCCCGGGTTTGCCAGCTCCAGACACGGCCTGGCGGGGCTGCTCGTACCCTGCACTCTACAGCCTGCATCCTGCATCCAACACCCCTGCATCCTGTGTCCCTGCATCCTGCATCTTGCACCCCTGCATCCTGCATCCTATACTTTGCATCCTGCACTCTTGCATCCTGCATCCTGCGCTCCTGTATCCTGCATCCTGCATCCTGCGCTCCTGTATCCTGCCTCCTGCATCCTTCCCCCCTGCATCCTTCACCCTGCTCCCCTGCATCCTGTACCCTGCATCCTACACCCCTGCATCCTGCATCCTTTGGCCTACACTCCGGCATCCTGCCTCCTGCATCCACCTCTGCATCCTGCGCCCCTGCACTCTGCATCCTACACAATGCACCCTGCACTGCTGCGTCCTGAATCCAACACCTTGCACCCTGCGTCCTGTACCCTGCACCCCTGCATCCGACACATTGCACCCCACACCCTGCACCCCAGCCCCGGAGCTGGCTGCGCCTGCTTCCCGCACAAGCACGGCGCGTTGGGAAAGTCTCGGTCTGGTGTTACAGTCTGGGTCCTGCTTGTTCTTCCCTTCGAGCCGCTCCCTCGCACCCTCGTGCCATGTCCCGGTCCCGCTGTCCTCGGTCCGAGACAGACCACGTCTCTTACCATTAGCAGGGAAACAGCAATTCACATGTTGCTGAGACTCTTAGCGTCAAACACTCTCCTACATTTGAAGGTCCTGCTGCTTTGAAATATTTATCAGTTAAGTTTGACAACACACCTGCCTGCTAAATACCGGTTTTATATTGAAGGGGCTGCATGCTCCTGTGCAGCCCGGCCCCGAGCAGAGGGGTTCCTCTGTGGCCTCGGGGGGAGGAAGCAGAGGGGAGCGGGGACCCCACTGACACAGCCCGGGTCACACGTTGCCTCAGAAAGCCGAAACTGCCTTTACTTTACATTTAGAAAGGATAAGCGCTCGATTAAAACTGATCCACTTTAGCTAGCCCTCATGTGTCGGGGATCGCTTTCACAAAACAGTGTGACACTCACCAAAAATGTGGGAAACTGGTACAGCAGAAAGTACTTGGCTCTGAAACCTCCCCTTCTGTCCTTGCTGGAGTGTCCCTGCTCCTGGCCCCTGAAACAAGGACCAGGGCTTGAAGCCAGGCTGCTGGGGGAGGCAGTGGCCAGCGGGGAGCAGGGCCAGCCCCGGGGATCATCCGGCCACCCAGAGCTGCCAGCCCTGAGCCCGGGGGAGCTACCCGCGGCGTCGGGAGACGGGAACGGAGCAGCTGCAGGCAGCAGTGCCCGGGAGGAGCCTGATCTGTGACAACGGACTCGAGACTGTTCTGTGGCTTTCAGCTGCCCCAGGAGCCCTTTTGCTGAAGTCACAGAATCCCAGAATCCCAGACTGGCCGGGGTCGGCAGGGACCTCTGGACATCGTCTGGTCCAACCCCCTGCATGACATTGGGGGTGAGACCGTCACTGCCTGTCCAGGTCCCTTATGTGGGACCTTAAAGAGCAGGTTAAACACGCATCTGCCGAGCAGGAGACGGGGCCACCCAGGGAGCGGGTGGCCTCTGGAGGTCCCTTCAAGCCTGTCCTTCAAGGGCTGCGTGAGGTCTGGTTTCCCCCCCCACCCAGGTCAGGTACTGCCGATCCTTGGGGAGATTGGAGTTGTAACCTGAAAACTGGAGTCAGCAAATAATCACAAAGTCCTGCTTTCATTCCTAACATCCAGGAAACTGGCCTTCGTTTTCAGACCCGGTTGCTGGAGGCTTCCCACAGCTGACAGAGCAACGGCCACGAAGACGAGGGCATTGCTTGCTGTGGATAAGCAACTAGGAAATAAGAAACCCTGAATAATCCTGGCAGCAAACATCCATGGCTCATCCAAGGGCTCAGACTTTCTTAACTTGCTTAGCTGTTTATTTTTTCCTTCCACTTTCCTTCTCCCACTGTCCCCTGGGACTCCCGGTGCTGTCAGTGGTGGGAGGGAGCTGGGGATGTCCTTTTGTCCCCAAGGACAACCCGGGTCTGTGCCGAGCTGTGGCAAGGGGGCTGGGACCTCCAGGCTGGGACCTCCAGGCTGGGACCTCCAGGCTGGGATGGAGCGAAGCCGTGTGTCCCCATGGCCCGGGAGACTGCCACGTCCATAATGGGGCACTGGCACAAAGGATGCTTCGCGCGGGCTTTGCAGCCCGGCCCGGTACGAGCAGAAGCGGATTTCTTCACAAATCAGACCTGCTGCCTTCCCCCAGCGTGAAGGCAGAGCCAGGGCCAGTTTGGGATACTGGGAGAGGGAGCGTGGGGAGCCCAGGGATACCCAGCCGTCCCTCTGCCCGCGGCAGGCCGTGGTGCAGACCCTGCCCAGTGCCCGCCGCGGCCGCCGGAGATCAGGGCTCAGTGCGGCATCCTCCCGCGGGGCAGCTGCTCCCTGCGCTGGCTTCATTTCCCCAGTGGTTTTAAGGTGCAGCCCCATGTTGAGTCTATTGCATTAATCTGTTCTTAATGGCATTGCATATGCTGGATTTCGTTAAGTGCCTTCCCTTTATCTCCGTGCTCTCACCAGCGCTGATGGGGCTGAGAAACTTGTCACTGATTTCAGTGGGAAGCGCCTGGTCTCTCCGTGTGGAGCACAGCCCATTTTCCAGCGGCTGTTGGGAGTGAAAATGAAGGCGCGGGCTCTCTCTTACCACCTTCCTCAGCATTTCCAGAGCTGGGCTGGGCTCAGCAGCGAGCTCAGAGCCGGGGGGGGGATCCTTGGGGGGCAGGGGGTGAGCAGAAGATGCTCAGGGTTACGGGGGGTGCCGTGGCCAGGGGGGACACAGGGAAGCTGCGTGCTGCTCGGCTGCAGCCCCCACAGCCCATCCTCTCCCCGACTTTGCTCCGCAGCCCCAGCTGCACATCACGTCCAGCCCCACGCCGGGACCCCCAGGGGTCCCGCAGCTGAGCTCTGCATGGGAGCAAGCAAGGGGCTTGTGCAGGGCTGCGACCTTCCTGCCACGCGTGTCCATGGAGGAAAATAACAAGGGGATAATGCAATTTGCTTAAATATCACATTGGCAGGGTCAGAGTACAAAAAAAAGTATGTCGTCTTTTAGCATATCTTCTGAGGCTTTTAATTTCCCTGGCTGGTTTCAGTAATGTGCGCAAGGCCATTACATCGCGGTCAGAAACTATGGGGTTGTAGGAAATAAAGCAGTATGCGCCGTTTCAGGAGACCCAGGCAAGGCTGGGGCTGGCGACTAGCTGGGCAGCCACAGAGGCAGGAACGTCCCCGCTGCTGTCCCTAGAAGTGCTCGTCCCAAGAGTTAAACACAATGGGCACCAAGTCTTCCTCTAAAAGAGTAAAACAAATGAAGTTTTAATACGTCTTAATTAAAGTCTGAATCCACGTTACATTCAGATCGAGCTCTTCAGACCAAGTTAAACTGCAGGCTCAAACACTGCATACTGTTTGTCTACAAATGATTTTCTCACTTGCATGCATGAAGCACACCTTCTAGTGGCTGATGGCACCAAGAAGGCTTCAGGCAGTCACTGCTCCTCTTCCTAAATTAAAATAAATACCTGGTCCAAGTCCCCAGGCAGCACTGATCGCTGAGGAGCGATGGCCAGCCAGGTGTGCGGAGCTGGGGCTGCCCGTCCCGCTGCAGACATCCCCGGGAAGTGCCTGGTCCCGCTCCGATGGGAGCGCCGGGGCCGTCAGTAGAGCCCAGGGCACACGGAGCAGGAGGGCAGGAGAAAGCAAAGGGGGTCGCTGCCCGCGCGGTGCCTGCCGGCCCAGCAGCCTGTGCCCCAGATCCCGGGGGGATGCTCTGCCTCCAGAGCAGGGTCCGAACCCGCGGAGACAGAGGGAGGAGGTGGGGTGTGGAGTCGGGGGCTCCGTTTTGGACCATCCCCCTGCCATGGCGGCTTTACCCTGCCGCGTCCCCGCAGCAGCGCAGGGTGCTTACCCGTGGGGTTTGCCCCCGCTGAGGACGTGCACAGCTGCCGAGAGCAGGAGCATCATCTGGGTGCTGTGTTTTCGTTCCTTGGGGGGCACGCAGACCGCAGCGCCTTCACACAGGCTGCCCTGACCAAACCTACGTGTGCGCAGACATGTGCCGGGAAGTCTACGGAGGAAGAATGCAGTTTTATACTAATTCCCTTAATTTATTCACATCAAATGTCAGTGCAGTGTCATATAAAAATCTTTAATGATTTTAAAACAAATGGTCCCTGCGGCAGGAAAATAGTTATAGTGTCATTTCTAAAATTAATTTAATTCCTGTGGAATAGAAATAAAAAAAAAAAAGTGCCTGCTCAGTTACATATGCATTACAAATAGTATTAGAATGTATATGAAGAGTCTTTTCAGCTGAATTCGCAGAGGGTTTCCCCGCCTTTCTGCCAGTTCTCTCGACACGGTGCTGCCGGGAGCAGCTCTCTTGGCTCCCTGCGCCCCGGAACGCGCTCTGAGGGCAGCCCTCACTGCGCCCCGCGCCACACGCAGCACCCACATTAATTAGTACCTGTTATTTGCTTTACACAGTAGCAGAACCTATTTTTATTCCATTTCTCAGTGACTCATAATAGCATATCTTCTCTGCCATATGCGCACAAGCCCAGGACAGCATCGCACTGGTATTCTGGGCCTGGAATCCTTCCTCTCGCAAGCTCACGGGAGGATCGCACACGGTCCCGCTCCGCTGCCCGCCGCCCCGCTCAGATGCTGTGGTACCTACTCACCATATGGCACCTTGGTTTCACACTGGGACGCTGCTGGCAGCGGCACCGGTGGGCAGCCAGCACCATCTTCGTGCCACCGGTTCCCCCGGTCCTTCTGGCAGGGGGGGCCATGCTGCCATCGGCTCCGCCGCGGCTCCGGGAGCGATGTGCCAAGCTCAGGGAGACGGGGAAGGGGCAGGAGCATCGCTGTGGCTGGTGCTGGGATGCTGCGGGTCTGCCCGGAGCCGGGGGCTGGGGACACGCTGAGAGCCCGGCTGGCGACAAGCGGCACGAAGGTCTCAGCCCCTTCGCGTCAGGGACATGTGCTTCCCAGCAGGAAGCAGGGCAAGGGAGCAAAGACGAGCTTAAGCAAATGTTGTTAAAATTAGGCTCAGCCCAAGGAATCAGCAGCAAAAGCCTCAGCTGGAGCTGCCACAGAGCGGAGGTTTGGCTGGCTTTTGCGTGACATCTCCACCCGAGCAGCTGGGACCTCTGGGGACACCAGCAATAAATTCAGGGTCAGCACCAAACGTTCGGGTCAGTCCCCACCCCCCCAACCCACGAGTTTTACTCAGAAATCAAGCAATTTTATTTTAAAAATGATACTATGATACTGATTTTTGGATCACTTGTGTTCCTCTCCAAGTCTGAATTTGTCTCCAGACCTCCTGAGCGCCCTGAATGAGATGAATTTGGAGCTAATAATCCTTCATGCCGCCTATTTGTACAAACTTCCTTGTCTCTCCCCACACTTCCAGAGCCTGACTAATGATTTTTCCCCTTCCCCCAGTCCTGAAATGAGTTACCTTCGCCTTGGTGGTTCCTCACCAACAGGCAAAGTAATTCTGATATTTCCAAAGTTTAAAGTGTTTGACTTTGCAACCTAAAAGAACTAACCTTCTGGCTTCTTTAATGATGTTTTTGTTAAAAAGCATCCTTTAAACATCCTTTTTAACAGCATTGTTAAAAAGCTGACCCTCCGCAGGTCAGCCCCTTTAAAGTCAGAAGTTGCCACTGTGGGAGCTGTTGGTTTCCTCCACGGCTCCCGCTGGTTCTCAGCGAAGGGCTAACAGGAAAGCCAGGCAAAGGAAAAGTCCGTCCTGCCACATTTCTCCATAGAAGCCGAGAAGGGAGAGCATCAGATGGTGCTGCAGAACTTGGCAGCCCCTTCTCCGCTGGAGTTGTCGGGCAGCTCTGCGTGTGGGGCAGGGATCGCCCCCGCCGGCCCTCCCCGGGGGAGATGGGTCCCTGCTGGAGAGAGGGACATTGGGTCCCCACCAGAGAGAGGGACGTGGGTCCCTGCTGGAGTGGAGGGATGCGAGTCCCTGCCAGAGCGAGGGATGTGGGACCCTGAAAGAGCAGAGAGACGTGGGTCCCCGCTGGAGCGGTGCGGATGGTCCCGCTGGGACACTGGTCTGCACCTTTTGGGCTGAAGTTGAAAGGGATTTCCATAATTTACAGGGAAGCAGGGGAGTTCCCCTAAGCAGGGAACGCAAAGAGCAGCAGACAGCGGGGAGCCCCGCAATGAGAGGGGCTTTCGGGGGCTGCTGGCGCACCCACCTCCCGCTTCCCTGGCTGCTCTCAGTCGGGATATCGGGACCAGGATCTCAGCCTGAGATCCGGTCCTTGCACGACTGAGTGGAGGCTGGTGTGTCAGGGGAAGAGTCGACCATCGTCATTTGCAGCACCTTGAATGCAGAAATGTGTCCGCCGTTTGTAAAGCAGTTTTGCTGAAAGGGTTTCTCGGTAATTCCGGGGAACCTGTAACCAAAGGCATCGCTGGGACACTGCCATCCATAGCTGGGATGACACGAACGTGCAGCGCTTTCTTCCAGGTACAGAACAGTGCCCTTAGCCACCCTTTCATCACCCGCAGGGCAGCGCTGGGAGGAGCACAAGGGTGGGAGATTTCCTGAAAACTGCCGGTGTGGATAATTAAAGTAAAACCCAAACACATGAAATTATGCTCAGTGACTCAGTCCACACACTCCCACTCTCCTCCCACACGCCTTCTGATGCTCAGGGAGGAATTAACCACTTAGGGTTTTTTCGTGCTTTGTACTTAGGGCTTCACATTCTCCCTTCTTCTGCCCAGCCCAGGCCACCTCCAGCATCGCGGCGGCTTTGCAAACCTACGGGAGATGCCTTCAGCCGTCCTGGCTGAGCTGGAACCCTTCTGGAGAGAAGAGTCATGGCAGCACAGCTGCATTTTTAACATAATTATTTTACATTACTTATGGTACTATTTAAAGTACCCAGTGGGTATAGGGTCCTTAACTACACGATGTTTAAAGGAAAATATTTCCAAAGGCATAAAAGGCAGCGAGGTGCCTAAATCACATTCGCTTTAATTAAGGAAGAGGTAAACAAATCTGTTTAAATATATATAAAAGATCTGCTGTCAGCAACCCAGTGCCCCCATTTCCAGCGCTGCTGTGAGGCGAGCTAAACACCACGACTTTGAATTAGTGGCTGCGCTTCAGCCGAGGTGCCAGGTTCTAATTATTACCAGATCCGATAGCATCCACATGACAGTAGATTACATTTCAAGTGAAGATTTGACATGTTAATTTCAGCTGTGCCTTTAAATTTATTCAGGTGGAAAATAGAGCAAATGTCCATCTCCAAATACATCGCTAAGCCCTGTGCTCTTAGCCTGACTCCTCTTTCCTTTCAGTTCAAAAACCGAGCTGAAATGCAGGTGTGCTCCGAAAGGCTCCAGTCCCAGCCAGCTGAATTGCCTGGTTTCACCCGAGGCGGCCGCTCTGCCCGGCTCCTTTTCAACAGAAGCGGGTTGCTGAGGTTCCCGGAGGCCTGGGGAGCGGGCAGGGGCGTTTGACCGGGGCAGCAGAACGCACGTGGTGGGTACGTGTGACGAGGGCAGCCCTGGAGCCGGGAGCACGTCTCCTGCCCGCCCTCACCGAGCTCACGGCCCCGAGCACCAGGGACGGCGACAGCACGGGTAACACCTGCCCAAAGGGATTTTTAAGTCCGTTACGGATCAAATCACCTTCGGTTTTTTGAGAAACCTGTCTGTGCAGGATGAGGTTTGCCAAGGGCCACACGGCTTAGAGCCACAAACTCTTCTGATCCTGGAACTCCATTGTGGCACCTGCTTACACTCCTTGCAACGGGCCTTGTACTCCGGGATCTTTTCAAGCATTTTAAAAACAACTGTCCTCAGGGTCATCAGCTTCTTCCATGCCGACCGACCTCTGTAGGGTGGGAATCATTCGTTGGATGTGAAGATCAGGAAGGTCTGAACAAACAGCAGAAACCTCAGCGTCCCGGACGGATGATTGAACACCATTTCCAAAGCCACCGGTTCCATCCCCAGCATGTGCGATTCAGGACAACAACGGGGGGTAAGGAGTCAGGGCGTTGAGCGCCAGCGGTGCATTAGCTGGTGAGACATGGAGGGACAATGACAGGCTCTGACGTTGCTTGTGCGCAGAAATAAGCTACTGTGGCTGCATGTACACCGTCGCCCCCAGTTTTAGCGCTCAGATCTCTCTTGAAAGTAACTTCTGCAAAAATGGTCTGATCCACTTTAACCCAAGCACTGGAATGTGGCACCAGCCACCACCTGGGAGGGCCCGCAAATCCGCCTCCTGGCAGAGCCAGGGCCTTCGTAAAATGCAAATTATATTATATTAAACTTTTTATTATATAAAAAATTATATTAAACCCTTAGAAAAATTTAAAGATGGCTAAACTTGGGATAAGTGAGAAGAGGAAAGTAGTATCGTTTCCACTCCGTTTAACACCTCTGGAGAGAGCAAGCCAAACCGGGGAAGCCGTCCCAGCCCACGGCGTCACCCCACTGAACCCTGGTGGGACGGGTGTGGGGACGGCTCGGCGGTGGGGGTGCGGTGGGGAGGGGATCCCTGCAGGGATTTTGGAGGGGCCGATCTCCCACGGGGTGCGTGATGTGTCCTAGCGTCCCCAGGCTAGGTGGGTCCCCGTGTCCCCTGCCTGACCGAGGCTGAGAAGGCAGAGCAGCAGCCCCTGCTCCGGCGCGGCACGGCGTGCCCCTGCAAAGGGACCGGGCACGGGACTGCTCTGCTTAGGCCTTGGTGGCAAAACATGACGGAAACAGCTCACGTCCAGTGGAACAGCAAACAGCAGCACTTGCGTATTTTTTTCCCCAACATTGGACACTTTTAAGATTCAGCTGGACAGCGTGCTGGGCCATCTTGTCCGGACCGCGCTTTTGCCAAGGAAGGTTGGACCAGATGATTCTTGAGATCCCTTCAACCCGGTATTCTATGATTCTGTGATTCTGTGATACTTAAACCTGTCCTGCAGAAAGCAGACAGACAATTACACCTCAGCTACAAAACTTTCCGATACAGCCAACAGAACACACGGAAATGCGTTTCACTTCTGTATTTGTGGAGCACGGCCCACCACGGCTCAGTCCCTGTGAAATCCCAACACACCTGCCCGCCAGGAACAGCCTGCGCGGAGGGGAAACGGCTGCAGCTCTTGCTTGTGCCTCCGCTTTCCCGGGTTGCGCCGGCGGCGGGGCGGGGCTGGGGATGGTGCGGAGCGGGGCGGAGCGGGGCGGGATGGGGCTGGTGCGGCGCGGAGCGGAGCGGGGCGGAGCGG
>VYZM01018883.1:618713-641775 GCA_013398915.1 Dromas ardeola | reverse complement strand
CTGGCGCCCCCGGGGGCCCTGCCTGCGCCGGGCGAAACTCCCGTGGGAAGGAAAGAAACTTCCTCGGAAAATCACTTCGTCCTTATTAGCAAAGAGGGGACAAACCCTGCCGGCCCAGCAGCCCCCCGGCTTGGATCCGAGTCTGCCGGGAGCTTCACAAAGAGCCAAGAAAAGCGCAAAGAGCGGCAGATCGCTAATGAAAATGGCAACGGTGACAATACTGCAAACGCCATCACCGGTGCCCGTACTGCCAGCGCCATCGACAGTGCCCGTACTGCTGACGGTGCCCATACTGCCAACAGTGCCCATACTGCCAGCGCCATCGACGGTGCCCGTACTGCCAATGCCATCACCGGGGCCGCCGTGCCAGGTGGCCAGAGCCGGACACTGGGTGCGACGCCGGGAGCAGGTCCCGGTGCGCCTGCCACCGTCGAGGACGGGCAGGAGCGGGCAGGCGGCGGCAGCCCGGGAACGCATAGGGTCTTGTCCCTGGATGTGACACTTACCCCCCGAGACCCGCAAGCTCCTGGCCAGTTTGGGCACCCTGTTGCAGTCCCTGATGATAAACAAGAAGAGGCAAAAAGCAGATGGAAAGAAGGGAACTTTAATGTCTACCTCAGCGATTTGATCCCCGTGGACCGAGCCATCGCGGACACCAGGCCAGCCAGGTAAGACCTGCTTCCCCCGCACACGTACCTGCGCTGCGGCCCCGGGAACCTGCAGCTGGCTCCTGGGGAGGGCTGGGGGGCACGCTGCGGCCTTCGCTTCGTGTGTGCTAGCCGTGGGTCGGCTCTGCCTTTCCAGGTAAGAGCAGCTTGATATTAATCGTAAAGCTGGGTAAAGTTTGCAGGTTGTCTTAACCCGCTGAGCCCTGCTGTCCAAAGAGGCTAGGACGCTCGAGGCAGGCGATGGGGCGCAGGCCTCTTTGTGCCTGGTTTATCAGGGCAAGCACTAGCCTGCAGTCGAGGCGGTCCGGGGGATGCTGTGGGAGCCATCCGTTCTGCAGACCAGTGGCACCACTGCCCTCGAGCCCTGTGGCCGGTACCCGTTCTGCCGAGGCAACTTGGGGGACCCAGACCTGTGGACACATGCGGGGAAGGACGCAGAGTTTTGGTTGGGAAAACTGTCATTCAGTTACAGCTGGCCCCCGTGAAACGCGTGGCTGATTCTGCAAATCTCGGTGTTGCAGTTCAGAAAAGGTGCTCCCTCCCCGAAGTCCCCATAGAAGAGGAAAGGGTGGAAGGCGAGGGCAGCGCCCTGCCGAGGGAAGGGTTGCGGGGCCGGAGGGGCTCCCTCCCCGGGGCAGCTGCGCCTGGGCAGCGCAGGGAGGGTCCAAGGAAGGTGCCAGTTCAGGTGAATGTCAGGTTTGTCTTCTACTCGGCTTTTGCTGCTGCAAATGTCTCTCAGTCCCTTGGCAGGGAGAGACCTGCCCCATGCAGAGACCCTCCCGTGTCCCTCTGCCCGCGCTCGCAGGGGACAGGCACGGTGGAATGGGAATTGTGCTGTGAGTTGTCCCCTGTCCCATGGACGATGCACAGACATTCCCACGGTGCTGTCGGTGCTCACGGTGAGGCCCTGCACAGGAAGGAACGTGGCAGGGACAGAGGGAGACAGAAGAACTGCTTTCGGCAGGCAGAAGGTGCCAGCTACCGAAGCCACCTGTGCACAGAAAAGAGCTGTGGCGGCTCAAAGCCAGGCCAGTGTTTGGCCTTTGACAGTGAAGCCCTGGAGCTGTGGAGCAGAAGCCACCTCCCAGGAGAGCCGGCAAGCGCAGCCCGCCTGTCTCCGGTGACCGTGAGTGACGTACCTGCCCAGGAGGGGATGGCATTGCTGTTGGCGTCACAGGGAACACCTTGGCCAAACAGGGGCACGGCAGGAATCCAGCCGTAAGGGCCAGCTCACGGCAACGGCTGTTGGCAGCTCTCTGTGATCAAACAGCACGTTACTGTTGTTCTGGAGTCTTCCAGTCCCTCCCAGTTTAGACCTCAGTTCCTTTTGTGATCCTTGCTGGAGTGCTGGACTAAACCACTGAAATTTGGCCAACAGGAAACTTGTCACAGCCTTCCATCTGCCTCCCCGTGTGAAACGCTTGCTGCTTTCCGAGCTTTACCTGCTCTGCTGGCGCTTGGCAAGCACGGTGCCTCTGCAGAAATGCCTGCAGGAGTCCCACCGAGGAGGAGAGAGGTGCACAAGTCCCACATTTGTTGGCTGGGGATGGCTGGGAGGCTCGCAGGGAGCGTGGCCTGCAGACCCCGCTTCCAGAGCCCTGCATCCTGTTTCAGCCAGCAGCGCGGGTCCCTGCGTGCCTCTGGCCTCTCCCCAGGCTGCTGTCTTGTCTTCTCTGGGACAGTCAAGTTACCCGGGTTTAGACAGGGACACAGATTTCCTGGCCCAGCAAAAAACAATGGCACGTGTGGCATGGCAGGGTGGGGTCTGGGTAAGTCAGCCCCCGTGCCGGTAGATGTGGGGAGGGACCCGACCCCGGCTGCGCCCACCGGTGGGGAGAGGACGAGAGGATGGGGCTGGGCACCCCTGCAGCTCGGGTCTTCCCTGCCAGGCTGCTCCCAGACTCAGGGGCAGCAGCTCTAAGGTGACGTTTTCCCAAAGCAACTTCAGCTACTTGAGAGCCTACGTTCTGCTGACTTTCAGGGTGATGTCAATGGAAGATAAAGGCTGTCAGCTATTTTTGTTTAAAGGCCTGTTTAGGGGTGGAATTTCAAAAGGATTTGACTTCTACTTAACATTAATTATATATGTTAAGTATTATATATGCATATATAAAAAATATATATGTGTGTACATATAGTTAGCAAAGATATGGAGCCCAAACTCACACAGGACATAGTGAAATACCTTTGGCTGGGGGTCAGCAATAACAAACCCATTGCTCTCTGCCTAGAAATCCTACTTTTTTAGGCAAGAAGGGATAAAAAGGTGTTCCGCAGTCTGAGGTTTCCCATCGCCCTCACGGAGACGCTTTCCAGCTCCCCGTGTACACGCAGGCTTTGGCCAAGAGCCCATTTCCTGCTGACAAAGGGGCTAAAGAGACACGTCCTCTCAGCAGGTACTGCCCAGCTCCACGCAGCTTCACGGCTTGGGTCTCGGCTGCTTTTCTGAGGTGCTCTCCCCCCCTCTCTCCATGCAGTGAAAGCTGTTGTGCTCGGCAGCTGTCTTCTGCTGTATCCGTGGCCCCTGTCCGTCCTGCCCCTGGGAGCTGCCTCCTTGGGCTCACTGTAGGAGCAACTACAGTTCATCTCGTTTCTCCTAGTTTAGCTCTCCCATGTTGTCCTGTCTCCTCCTTGCCGGGGTCGCCCTGGCAGTTCAGCCCCTGCCTTCTCTCCATTGGCCCCAGAGCCCTGCCAGCGTGCCCAAACCACCCCCCCAAAGCTGCAGAGAGGTCCCATCGCCTCAGGCCAACACCCTTCTGGTTTCCAACCAAACCACATCACACAGCACATCCCTCCTGGCTGGGGGGAGCCAGGAGTGGGAAAAGCAAGGAGTGGGAAAGACACCTCCCAAGGATTGCCACAGAGTAATTCTGTGGTTATTTTCACTTACCCAGAGCACTTCCAGTCAGCTGCGAAGTCCTGGAATACCTCTGAATTTTCTTCACGACACCACAGGCTCTGAGCTGTGTGGTGCCCTGGCATCAGCGTCCGAGCCAGTACCAGCCCAACCCAAGGGGCCGTTCATTGAGACAGAAGAAGTCACTTTTCCGTACAGCAGAGTGAACAGTGGTTTTGAATCGCCACCGAGATTAATTTTCTGCATCTGCCTATGAGTTGGTGCCTGTCCTGCCTGCAGGAGGTCTGCTCTGGAAGAAGAGAGAAAAACCTGCTATCAGACTTCAGCCTGCTGACGAGAGAGAGAGCGCAAGTCCCAGCAATTCGTGGGTATTCTGGGACAAACTGGCCGGTCTCGGGGAGAGCAGCGCTCTACCGGGCACTCTGCGGGGCTGGAGATCCCCTCAGAGACGGGAGAGCCGAGGGAGCCCTGCCTGGATTGCAAATGGGAGAGGAGAAAAGCTGCTCATCCCCCTTTTGTTCAAACACAGAAGGCACGGGCCTGACCCAGCCGTTGTGGTTTTGGCCGTCACAGAATAAAATGGCAAACTCATGGACATGGGAGAAACTGTATCACTCCTCGGACCCGCCGATGCGCGTCGCTGGCTGTGTGCTGGGAGCCCCTGCCTCTGGGTGGCTCTGGGGAGCTGTGGGTGCTCGGGGCGTGAGATACGGGGTGCTCAGGGTGCAGACCCGCCAGTGCCACCATACATGAAGTTAGGATGCTTGAATGTTTTCCCGTCCTCCTGGGTTGCAGAAGTTGGACTGGGCGACTCTTCCTCGCTGTCTGAATGTTTGACAAGTTGCTGTGCCGAGTAACCCTCCATGGAAATGGCCATTTCCCTGCATTTTGAACATAATACCAATTATTTTTTTCCAGTGAGGCTCTCACGCAGCCTGAGATCCCAAGCCCTGCGGGTGCTTGGAGTATCACAGGATCCTTTCCCCCCAGGAGTCCCCAGACCAGTGGCACACAGCTGGGATCGGCCTCGCTCTGCGGGGCCTTTGCGCTGTTTGCTCACAGAAAGGGGATATTATCACCCCAGAGGTGGGGTCCCCGTTAGAAAGGAGTGAGAGCACCCTGTCCCTGCGGGGCTGTGTGGGGAGTTGCCCCTGCTCACCCCTCTGCTTCTTCTCCCCAAAAATTCCCACTGCGGGGCTTTGCCTCCATACTTCACATTTGACAATTCCTCCCTCCCTGTGCCTCTTCCCAAGAAACCCTAAGCCTGGAGATTTTCAGGAGCGCGTCCGGCCGTCGCCTGTGAGCCCGTGTTGCCATTGCAGGTGCGCCGAGCAGCGGGTTCATGACGACCTCCCGACCACCACCATCATCATGTGCTTCGTCGATGAAGTGTGGTCCACCCTGCTCCGCTCCGTTCACAGCGTCCTCGGCAGATCTCCTCCACACCTGATTGAAGAAGTCATTTTGGTGGACGACTTCAGCACTAAAGGTAGGGGAAGCTTCTTCTACCTTTATGAAACTAATATAACTTGGGGCCAAAATGCGATTTGTTCTCTGTAATTCAATTCTGAGTAGTAGAAGGAAATCACATTTTCTCCTTTTGCTGTATTGAAGTGCGTCCCCATCCAGCGTTGTTATCTCTCCAGATGAGGGGGATCAGAGGCCAGATGGGCACAAGGGGGTGGCCGCAGGCGATCGAGCTGTGACACCTGCCCAACACCCTGCCCGACTTTATCGTTCACGTCTCTCCCATCCCTGTTCACTCGCTGTGCAGTTTCCAGCCCAGTGCCCCGTGTTGTCGGTGCTGGCGGCAGGGGGGAGCAGCACGCGCTTCCCTGGTTGCTCCGAGCAGGGGGGAGTTGCAGTAAAAGCAGTGGTGACCCGGGCATCTGTGTGTGCACAGCGCCTTTGCACGTGTGCTGACAGATATTTCAGATGATATCGAACCTCTGCTTTGTAATGCTTTGGCTCTCTGCTTTGGCTCTCTGCTGATTACAGCCCTCAAAAATTTAGGAATGATGTAATTTTCCAACTGCTGGTTCTTCAGGGAAAGTGCTGTCTCAGGCAAACTTCAGAGCTCATGCCACGCATACAGAGAGCCTACAATGTAACGAGACAATAGGTGCAAAAAAGAGGAAAAAAACCTCAGTTTGCTCATTTTTAGAATAATCATGTTCATACCATTTCCCCTCAAAAGCATCTTTTCAAGTTTCCTCTTTACTTTCTCTCCGTGGCTTCCCTTTGTATCTGCTCATTAGCCAGTGAATGACTGAAACGCTGGGTTTGCACTCAAAACCTCGCGAGTGCAGGTGGGTTATGGAGAGCTCTGCTCGGCACTGCTGTAATCCAACAGCAGCAATAACCCACAGCAAACACTCTGCAAATGTTTCACCCTTGGAGCTATTCAAAGCTTTTAACTGGCCTTTGAAATGCAAACAGTGATATTCTTCTGGAAAGAAACAAGGAGTGTCCATGAAGCCCACCGGTGAGGGAGGTTGGGGGGTCCCCGCAGCCCAGCGGTGTGAGTGGGTGCTGTCTCCAGGCGAAGTGCTCGGAGCAGCAGCAGCCGCAGGACCCTGGCAGAGGTTCCCAGGCTGGGAACAGGAGAGCCTGGCACTCGAGCCCCCCCGGACCACCTTCCTCACACCCTCTTTTTCCTGAGAGTTTACCACCAGCTGCCTGCACAGCCACAGGAAACCGTGACAAAAGCAACTTGAAAAGTAGAGATGTGCCACAGCAAACCCTTGTGCAGTTTAAACCCGGGCTGTGTCTTTAAATGTGGTGCTTAATATTGAGAAATTTGTAAAGCACATCAAAAATATTTTTTTAGGCAAAGGAAAACAATTCATGACCAGATTTTAATGGCAATTATAGTGCAATGAATTAAAAAAAAAATCATTTCAGAGTCTTTGAACAATCGTTCAACTATTCTGTGATTCTATGAAATTCATCAACTTCAGCCTAAACCTGCTGGCGCTGACACAGCTGGGAGTCACCGGAGAGCAGGCTCGGACTGCAGTGCCGTGCACTGGAAGCCCTACAGCTGTGCCCAGATGTTTGCGCCCCAGACCCGAGGACCCCAGTGTGTCCTGGAGGTGCTTCCAAGGAAAATCTGCCCGCTGCTTTTCACCCTGGAATTGTGTATGAAATGGGTAAGTCCACCTCGCCCTCTCCTTCTCCCTCTCTGCAGAGTACCTCAAGGAGAAGCTGGACACATACATGTCGCGGTTCCCAAAGGTGAAGATCCTCCATCTCAAGGAGAGGCACGGTCTAATACGGGCCAGACTGGCGGGAGCGGAGATCGCCAAAGGTAGGACAAAAGCCATTTTACAGCCCCGCCTGTGCCCCCCCGGAGGTGTTGATAAGCCATCTCCAGCACTGAGCTTTAGTCCCCTCCCGGTGAACTATGGGCATCTTTTCCATATGTGAAGCATGAGGGTCTGACAAGGGGACAAGCTGCAGCTTGTCCAGCCCCTCAGCACGGCCCTCATGAGCGACAGTCGGGATCTCCAGCCATGGCCAGGCTGTGTCAGCCCCGACACTGCCATTGCTGCCAGGAGCCACCCCGCATCGCTCTGCAGCCCGCGATGGCTGGGAGGTGAAAACATGCTCTGGGCTACGGCTGGGAGGGTCTGGGGAGCCATGGAGAGGGGCGCCACCATCAGCAGCACCCTCAGCCCACGGGAGGGGGACGGGGATGGGGACAGGGTGCCTGATGCTGCCCCGGGCTTTGCTGCAGGTGCCGTCCTGACCTTCCTGGACTCGCACGTGGAGTGCAACGTGGGGTGGCTGGAGCCGCTGCTGGAGAGGGTCCGCCTCAGCCGGGCCAAGGTCGCCTGCCCCGTCATCGAGGTCATCAGCGACAAGGACATGAGGTAAGGTGCCCCTGGGAAACCCAACATCCATGCCGGTGGCTTGAGCAAACCCTCTTACTGGGACCACCAACATAGTAATTGCAGGAAAACACAGGTCCAGAGCTCCTAACTGGCCTTCAGCAGCCTTTCACAAGTGATACGTAACTCTGCTGTACACCAGAAATTAACGGTAGTGGTGGATATGGCCCCTTCATTTATTGCACACACCTTTTTCTCTTTTTCACGACTTTTAGTACATGAAGAGGATTCCTGATGAAATTTGTTAAAATCCTGTTTCAATTATGTACAGATATTCATCTTCACTCATTAAGGGTGACATTTCAATCAGGAATGTGATTCAGAATTAGTCATCCCCATCTTTTCCCCGTTTAGTTACATGACCGTGGACAACTTTCAGCGTGGGATTTTTACTTGGCCAATGAATTTTGGATGGAGGCAGATTCCACAAGAGGTCGTTGAGAAAAACAAAATAAAGGAGACGGATATAATAAGGTAAAAAAAGCAAAGGTGATGTTCTGTGGACCAAACTGTTAATAATTTAGGAACAAAGGCTCCTTCCAGGCCAAGTGTTGTGCCTTTGCTTGTAAGGACGAGAGAGGCAGTGGTCACTGCGGGCAGTCACATCACCAGACATGGGCACAGCCTTTCTCACCCCTCGTGGTACGGCTGGCATTTCACCGGTGCCACCAGGACTGGGGGACGTACCGTTGTGTGTTTCCTTTCCATGCCCAACTACAGCTTTCAGGCTGGGTAAACCCACCCAAATACCATCTATTTTAAAGTGACAAATGGGGTGGTCCATGCTGTCTCTGTAAGTGCCGTCTCGGGCACTGTCCCTGAGCATTTATAGCCCGCAGCTTCTCAGTGATAACCCCTTCAAAGCAAGGGGAAAGGGACGGGTGCTTCCTCACCAGCTGACATGCCGTGTGGCTTCTCTGTTCCCAGGTGCCCGGTCATGGCAGGTGGCCTGTTTTCCATCGATAAGAAGTACTTTTTTGAGCTGGGAGCGTACGACCCAGGACTGGATGTTTGGGGAGGTGAAAACATGGAGATTTCATTCAAGGTACGTCTCTCTGGGCAGCCTGTCCCTCACGCCTGCATCCCTGCCAGCCTGGCTCGGGTGGTGGGCTCAGCTCCATGCTGGAGACCCCGTCCCTCCTGGCAGTTCTCTGCTTCTATTCTGGCTTGCACAAAGCCAGCACCCAACATTAGCCCATGTTTCTATCAAAGCAACAACCTCTGTTTCTCAGGTCTGGATGTGTGGGGGAGAGATTGAGATTGTTCCATGCTCCAGAGTTGGGCACATTTTCAGGAACGACAATCCTTATTCCTTCCCGAAAGATCGAGTGAGAACGGTGGAGAGGAACTTGGCCCGCGTTGCGGAGGTCTGGCTGGACGAGTACAAGGAGTTATTCTACGGCCACGCTTACCACTTGGTCTTGAAAAACCTGGATGTCGGCAACCTGACTCAACAAATCCAACTGCGAAAGAAGCTTCAGTGCAAAAGTTTCCGTTGGTACCTGGAGAACGTCTACCCAGACCTGGAAGCTCCCCTAGTTAAAGCCAGCGGGCTGGTAGGTACCCAAATGACTTGCTGTCCTTCAGTTAAACATGTTTTCCACGGGTAGCTAGACTTGGGAGCATCCCGGTACGCTAACTCTGAATTGCTTCCCTGGCTTTTGGTAACATTTTTGAATATTTCCTCTGTCATGGTTGTCTGGATTCCCTGATGTTTTTACAAAGGAATGGGTCACAATTCCAAGAGACAGTTTCCCATTACGGAGCCGGTTCAGTGTTTAAATGCCACATGAGCATTGTGGAACAGCGATGACCAGGGACTGTGCCTCCAGGGCGGGCGGTCCAGCACCCTCCTGCCCGCACATCCTTCTGGCCGGGCCGGGAGGGAAGGGTCCCTTTCGGGGCGGGTTAGGGGTGCGCAGGCAGCGCGGGCAGCGCAGGCAGGGTTTGTACCGGGGCTCTGCCGCCAGCAGAGCGCAGCAGAAATCCGCTTTTCCTCCACGCTGCCTGCAGAGGGGCCGGGCAGCAGAGCCCTGGCATCTCTCCAGTGCAGGTGAACCTGCGCCGCGGGAGGGGTCCCTGGGCAGAAAACACCTTAAAGTCCATTTTGGATCAAGTCCTGCCTCCGCGAGCCCCTGGGTGGCTGATGAGCCACCTCCACCACCATTTCTCCTCCACCATCTCTCCAGCTCCACGCCAGGGAACTCCTGGTGCTCTCTGGCAGCGGGTCCTGCTTCTGCTGCTACTCCATGGGTATTCGGTGTCACTTCAGCAAAAGGTGAATTAAACAAGAATAAAATGTGAGTTCTTAATTTGCCTCAGCCCTGAGCCTCAGCAGAGTATCACCTGCTGCTTTGAACATTCAGAAACCTCAAATATTCTGCCCAGAAAAGATACAACATTGATTGCAAACTAGTTATAATTGCAATAACAAAAGCAAAATATCTGGTTTGTCTGAGAAATTACAGCGATGCCAGGAATGAGAACTAAAGGGTGTGCTGCCTTCCCCGCCCACCCCGTCTCCCCGTGCCGCAGCAGGAGCAGCACTTGCCGAGCGGAGGTGGCCAGGCGCCGGTGACCACAGGGCTGGCACGGCTCGGGGAGCGAGAACAGGAACTGCCTGTCCCCCCCCGGCCCTGCCAAGGCGCGTGGCCTCCAGTCACTGCACCGGCCCTTCGGGGAGCCAGGAAAAAGCACAGCAACCGTTTGGCTGCTTTACAGGCTTGTCCATGGGCCAAGGGCGTAACGTGAAGGTTCCCCGTCGCAGGGATCCTCAGGGACCGGGTCTGGCGCGCTGCCAGCTACAGCGGTGCGATGCTTCTGTGATGGAGCCGGGAAGGTGGGGGAGGTGGCAGTGCTTCCTCCCGGTGAGCTCTCAGCACCCGTGGAAAAGCTGAATGGAACTGTTGGTTTGGGGTGGATTGTGAGCAGAGGATCCATTCGGACACGTCCATCCGTCTCGGTGTCTCATTTCCCGGCAGCTGCATGCACACAGACCAAGGGCTGGCTGCGGGGAAACGCTCCAAAACCCGTGTGGCTGAAAGCCCACGTCCTGCCTTCCCTTCCAGAAAGCAGCGTTTGAAGGCTTCAGTGAAACTTCAGCTTAAATAACATTTTTAAAAAAGAATTAGCAGAATAGTTTTGAGAACATCAAAAAGTAGAAATTTCTTGAGAAACATTCACTTTTCCAGCTCAATCAGAACAATAAAACTCCATGTCAAATTCGGTGCAAAGCAGTTAGACCATCTAGAGAGTCCTCTGTTTCAACTGAACCAAAACCTCACCTTTTCAGAGGTGTTTGTGAAAATTTTTTCAAGATATTGCCTTGCTTTGTCCTGATTCAGGCCACGTGAAATGCCCTTTCATCTTCATTCTCAAAATTTAATAGGGCAGAAAATCTGTTTTTCAGCTAGCTCTGCAAATTCCAGCTGTGCTGAACACTATCCAAAGTTACTTGAGAACTCTTTTCTGAATGGCCTAATTATTCATGGGGATTAATTCAGAAATTCTTCAGAAATTCTGAAAGAAGGCAAAGGAAGGACATTTGCAAGGAATGGGAGATGTGAGCAGCCCCGACTGACGCACCGCGGGGGTTGTCTGAGGAGCCGGTCCCTGCAGACTGGGGCCGACCAAGCCCTCGGCAGCCGTGAGTCCCTGCGGCACGGTGGGCTGCAGCCCAGGAACGGGGATGCTGGCAGAGCTCAGCCCAGTGTTTTCGTCTTTCCCATGTAATCTCCTGTGCTCCTGAGGCAGCTCTGAACCCGCCAGACCAACAGTGTTGAGAAAACACCTCTGGCAGAGCACGCTGTGCACGGACACTGGCGCTGGCTGGGCAGTGGGGGACGGCTCACCCGTGGGGGACGACTGCAGGGACAACCAGCAAAGAGAAGTGGAGCTGAGGAGCAAGAGCCTGAGGCTCCCTTGCCGCAAGCTGGGGGCTGGATCATAGAACCATAGAATCATTTGGGTTGGAAGGGGCCTTCAAGACCACCCAGTGCCACCCCCTGCCCTGGGCAGGGACACCTCCCACCAGCCCAGGTTGCTCCAAGCCCCGTCCAGCCTGGCCTTGAACCCCTCCAGGGATGGGGCAGCCACAGCTTCTCTGGGCAACCTGGGCCAGGGGCTCACCACCCTCACAGCAAACAATTTCTTCCTGATACCTCATCTCAATCTCCTCTCTTTCAGTGTCAAACCCTTCCCCCTCGTCCCGTGGCTCCCCTCCCTGATCCAGAGTCCCTCCCCAGCTTTCCTGGAGCCCCTTGAGGGCCTGGAAGGGGCTGGAAGGTCTCCCCGGAGCCTTCTCTTCTCCAGGCGGACCCCCCCCAGCTCTCCCAGCCTGTCCCCACAGGAGGACATAGTGACCAAACTGTTCCCCAGGGCTGACTGCGGGGTCCATGGCGGGGGGTGGAGCCCAGGGTCCCCTGCCTCGCCTGGGATGGGACCGGACGGAGCCAGGACGGGACCACCAGGAGCTTGTGTCATTTGCACACAGTGGCTGCTCGGCACAGCAATGGGAAGGGATTCTGCAGTTGTTACTGTTGGGAGCTGTTGTTTTGGGGATTTGCAGAACAGGAACATTAGCTATGTCCAAAAACAACTCAAAAAAGAATGTGTCTCATCCAGCTTTGAACGGTTCTAGAAAGGGCTGATTTCAAGCGCCTCTCAGTAGAAAAACACGTGTAACGGACCAGATGTGCATTTACACGTCCCTCCAAGGACCATGACACATCATCTCTGCTTCGCTTAGTTAAGTGGACAGTATTAATCAGTGTCCTGTGAATCCAGCAGGTTAACTGCAGTGTAACAGCCTCTCTTTCTTGGGAATTTATGTCTAAATTTTCGTTTTGCTTTTGTTTTCCAGCTTGTTAATATAGCCACGGCAAGATGCATCACTGTGGAAAACACCACTCTAGCTTTTGAGGCGTGCGATGTTAACAACAAGGTAAGGCTACCCTGCGTACGGAGTCTGTAGTACTCCTTTTCATGCACAGCACAGAGCTCCTGAACACCCCCACGGTGAGCGGCCCCCTCCCAGGAGCTAATGCAGTCCTTCCCACCGGGGGACGTGCCAAAGGATGCCTGGGAGCAGCGAGGGGCAGGAGTTGCCTGTTTGAAAGCCTGTAGCCAAGCAACAACCCCAGAACCAGCAAATTCAGCTGGAATGGGGAAGTTTGATAAAGCCCCGAGCATGAGAGAATGGGGAGAAACGTTTAAGTACAGGCCAGTGTCCTGTGAGCCGCTGCAGAACACCCAGCCGCGGCGGACGGCCTCTCCCTACCTGTACAGGCAGCGTTTGTTAGGCAGCTCCCTGCTAATTGCTCGCTGTCCGGCACGAGCCAGCCTGCGGATCACGGCCCCAAGCGTACGGGGGGCTTCCCATTTGCAGCAAGTGCCGGGGTGCAGCCAGGGGAGGTGGCAGGAGAGGTCTTCCCATGGGTCACGGCTTTCCTCATCCCCCGGTCCCGGGCGAGGGCAGGGGGAAGGTGAGGAGAGCCTCTGCCGGCTGCTTGCCAGCCTGGCCGGTGGAAGGCCAGCGGGTCCCAGCTCTCCCCCGTCCCTCCCCACAGGACCAGAAGTTCAACTACACCTGGCTGCGGCGGATCCAGCACGGAGAGCTCTGCCTCGCCCCGGCCGGCGCCGCGGGAGCGCTGGAGCTGCGCCGCTGCCCGGGACGGAGCCGCAGCCCCACTTGGCTGCACAGGTCACTGGCCACCATCCAGCCAGACCTGGTAAGTGAAGCGCTGGTGGCCCCCGGTCCCTGGTTTGGCTCCACGTGCCGGCATGCAAGGTGATGGGCAGGGTGCACCACCTACGCTGGAACTCTGGTCCCGGCTTTGCCAAACCTGTCTTGTCTTTTCACCTAAAGTTCAGCGTTGGTCCCCCAGCGTGGGTCCCACCACCTTTCCCCGTGCAGACAGTGGCACGTGCCCTGCGTTAGGCTCCATCCGTCCCAGTGACGTGCAGCCCGGTGCCCCGGCACCGCGGGCCAGGCTGGGGAGACGCCGGTCACGCTGAGGCATTGGCTCCAGCAGGGCTCCACAGTAACAAAACGTCCCGGTTTTACATAGAAACCATCGATAGCACTTACAAGGAGATGATTTGATATTGATTGGCATTCAGCTCACAGTGGTTTTTTTCAAAGAAAACATTTATGAAAAGGAGAAGAATGGATACATTTATTACCTGCACTGCAAATAGCGAGACAGTCACAACGGTATCTGTGTCAGCCCGGTGTAAGTAGTTGTCCAAAATGCTGTGAAATGGCATACTTTATATTTAAGAAAGAAATAGTCTTAATTTAAGAAAAAGAAAATGTAGCTATGTTATACACTCATCATATTGACAAGTTCCCATTCTGATTTAGTCTGAAAAAATAAAACTTTCAAAGCCAGCACGCCACAGCACCAAGGCTCACAAAGGCCAGGGTGTTTTGTGAAAAACAGATGAAAATTGTCATCCGCTTGGGAGCCCAGACAGCATTATCGGTGTGCAGGCAGTTTTTGTCTCCTGTTCCAGCTCACCTGGAGCCCCGAGTCAGACGCGTTCGGCGTTCTCTGCTGGAACAGGGGCTGGGCAGAGGCGGCTGCTCCGGCTGCAGCGGAGTCTGGCACCGCCACCGTACCTGGGGACAGGCGGCCTCAGTCGATGCGGGTGCATCAGCCTTGACCAGTGCCAGCAATAGGACATCTGAGGAGCAGCTCAAAGGCTGGTGAATGCCGACTGAAGGAGTTAGGGTGCTTTTCCTTCTTCTGTTGTCACAGTCATTGTGTTGTATTAGAGCCAGCGACGTGCACTCACATTCCAGAAAGCCCCCTGCACCCCAGCAGCGTGGGCAGCAGGGCGAGGGGGGGATTCTGCCCCTCTGCTCCACTGTGGGGAGACCCCCCTGCAGTGCTGCCTCCAGCGCTGGGGCACCAACAGCAGAAGGACACGGAGCTGCTGGAGCGGGGCCAGAGGAGGCCCCGGAGATGCCGGGAGGGCTGGAGCCCCTCTGCTGTGAGGACAGGCTGGGAGAGCTGGGGGGGGTCAGCCTGGAGAAGAGAAGGCTCCGGGGAGACCTTCCAGCCCCTTCCAGTCCCTCAAGGGGCTCCAGGAAAGCTGGGGAGGGACTCTGGATCAGGGAGGGGAGCCGTGGGACGAGGGGGAAGGGTTTGACACTGAAAGAGGGGAGATCTGGATGAGATGTGAGGCAGAAATTCTGTGCTGTGAGGGTGGTGAGCCCCTGGCCCAGGTTGCCCAGAGAAGCTGTGGCTGCCCCATCCCTGGAGGGGTTCAAGGCCAGGTTGGACGGGGCTTGGAGCAACCTGGGCTGGTGGGAGGCGTCCCTTCCCAGGGCAGGGGGTGGCCCTGGGTGGGCTTTAAGGTCCCTTCCAACCCAAACCATTCTGTGATTAATGATGTGAAGTGAACTTTTGCCCAGACAACACTGTACATGTAATTTCAGGAGTATTTCATCTAGGTGTTAACGAATTGATAATGCTAGGTGGTGACACAAAAATGTCCCTTACCTTTGGCAGCACTCGCAGCATCACCTTGCTGGCACGTGGGTTAAGCAGATAAAGCCAAGCAGATGTGAAAAACAAAAGGATGGAGATCACTCAGACTCTTCATTCTTTCATAATCCAGTTTACTGCCCCAGCATTTGAACTTCATTGCTGAATTACCTAACATCCATTTCAGCACAGTCAATGGGCTTTGAGTTCATCAGCCGAGAAACTCCAAAATACAGAAATCAGTCTCCTGCCGTACGTTCCCCTGTATTGCAAACACCATCTGGAGTGATTTCCTTTGCATGGTAATTACCACTCGGACAGGGAGAGAACTAATCTTCCCATTTCCAGTGAACAAAAAGCCACGAAGCCGAGAAGGTACGGTCTGGTCCTGGCTCAGCAACATGTGTGGGCGTTGGATCCCACCCAAAGTCCCTCTAGGTCAGCAAAGAGATCTTACTTTTGTGTTAGGGAAATGCGAAAAAAGGGCACCCCATAAAGAATCAAGCTTTCTCGGTGGAAAAATAGAGCTGCTGCTGCACGAGTCGCGGTACCTAAAGACCTCTTTCTCTGCCCTGCAGACAGACCACATCATCTCAGAGCACCTCCAGCAGCCGGCGTGCTTGGAAGTGGATCCCTCGCACAAAGCCCTGAGGGTCAATGCCTGTGACTCCAGAAATCCTTATCAAAAGTGGCAGTTTGGCAATTACTATGCAGACTGAAGGGAACACAGTTGAACCAGAAACGCTGGGTTTTCATCTTGTGAATTCAGCAAGGACTTGTGAAGTCAGCTGTGCGATTTGTGACAGCAATTAGAAAACTGGAAGTTCATTTCCAAATGATAATTGAAATCCCTAATTTAAACCAGCATATTGAGAGATCAGAATACCAAAAGCAGCACATCTGGTTTAAAGATGTCTGAAACAGGTAGGCGTGGTTTTCCCTCACTGTGGAAGACTTTGGCAAAAACTCAAATAATTTCCTGTATTATTAAATGGAAATATTTTCTGAAGTCTCCCATCCTACCATAAACAAACCTTCATCAGTTCACCCCGGACAACAGCATAAGCTACAGAAATACTTCCAGGGCTCTGTAGTCTATAAACAGCAAATTGGGATGCTTATTCTTCCCCAGCCTGAGAAATGGAAGTTTATTGACCAGCGCATTAAAAAAATCCATCCGACATGCCCACGCTGGGTCTGGCCGCAGGATCCTGCCCTGTGGGACCCGTTGCTTCTGACAGATGAGTATCAGAGTTCCGTTAGGAATCGACTGCTTATCGAAAAAGCCTTCTTTTAATAATGGGAGGCAAATGTGGCTCGATAAGGCGCCCAGCAGAGGGGATAAACCGGGGGCTGTGGAAGAAGCAAGGAGCACGCCTTGCCCGTGCCCTGGGGACAGGGAGGATGTGAGGATGCATTCCCTTGCATCGCTTGCAGGTGAGAGGAGCCGCCGGGCCAGCAAACCGGTGCTTATCCTGCTTCTTGCTGGCGGCATGCACCAGCGCGCCTTGTCCCAGGGCGGCCAGGCTGTCCCCACCCTGGGGATGGTGGGGCCCCAGCCATGTCCCCGAGCCCCCATGGCTTTTCTGGGGCTCCCCAGGGCCCACTGCTGCTTTCCTTGGCCCCCGGCTGGCTGGGGCATGGGGTTGTGCTGGTGCCTGTGCCGGAGCCCCGTGGTGCTCAGTGCAGCCCCAAGCAGCATCCCCCCCACCGTGGCGGAGGGAGGGCAGAGACCCCCGTCAGGATGTCTCGCAACCCAAAACTTCTACCTGCCGGTGCTCAGGGTAGGTGAAAACGCCCGCTGAACTCAGTGAGGGCTCTGCCTCAGAAACAGAGCTGGCTGCAGAACACAAGTGTGTGCGGGCACACGCCTTTCGCAGAGGCCATAGCAGAGATGGACACGGGACCTCGCCGGCACCAGCCATCGCACAGCCGGGCAGCGCAGGGTGGCTGGGCTCCCCATGCCAGAAGTCCCTCCGAACTTAACCATCACGGGCACATTTTTTTTTTCTTACTGTGAAACGGTTTATCTCCAAAAACTGTCACCGGTGTTTGAAGGGCTAGATTTGATAGGTGACTAAATTGAGGTCCAGGATCAGTAACACCAGTGCGTCCTGGGCAGGATTTCTTTCCCCATTTCATGTTAGGAAGTTCCCGCTGTGGGTGCTGGGGGACGGCAGCGCTTCTCCTGCCGCCCTGCGCCAGGCCCAGGGGCTCCTCCAGCACGAGCCTTTGGGGACGCGCAGGGGTGAGCATCGCACCCCGTCCTCAGGCCACAGTTGACCACATCTGAGCCTCCACCCTCCCGTGTTCACACAACGCTTTGTACTGCTCCTCCGGTCTTTCGGAAGGCCCTGGCATAACGTTACCTCTCACGTGGGGGATCAGTGCTGACAGCATCTGACAGGCTGTGTCTGACAAAATATTGACTGGCCCAACAGATTTTTCCCAGTTGGCTCCCATTCCAGCTGTCTCCCTGATTTTCTCTCCCTCCGTTAGCGCAGCTCGCCTGCAGTCACCATCAGAAAAATGACAGAGACGTTGTTTGTGCAGTCATCTTTTATCAGGAGCATGAATTTCAGCAAATTCTGTTTGCTGACATTCAATCACTTGTCACCGGGCAGGCACCGAATGGTCATATGTCACGGTCACATCCCATTGCCAGGCTTGTCACTCGCACTCTGCTGCCCCGTTTGGGTAAATGCTCACTTCCACGTTGGTGTCTGTTGCCCACAGCCGGGGGAGCGTGCCTTGGGGCTGCCGGCAGTGAGCTGCGGCCCTGCTGTAACACACCATTGAGGGGCGGTGGGATGGCACCGCACACCCTTTGCTGCCAGAAACAAGAGCGTTTTTTTTTTCTGTCCTGCTCGGCAGCCATGGGGATCAGCGTCTCACTACTCCCGGCAAGCTGCCCGCTCCCTCTGCCATCTCCGCCGGGGGCTTGGGGGCCAGGGAGGCTTTGTGGGCGTTAGGGAGGAAGCACCGGGGTGGACGGTCCATGGCTGGGGACGGGGACGGGAGCTGCCATCATCCCCAGTGTTGGCAAGGGGAAACACGCAGCTTTTCCAACCATGAACAAATGCCTCGGGAGCTGTGGGCACGGCACGTCGTGCTGTGCTGCCATCCATTAGTGCCCTAAATCAAAGTGGTGATGGTTGGAGGCCCTGTTTGTTTTATTTAATAAAAAAAATAGAGTTTCAAAAAAGGGAATAAATGATAATAGGTGAAGCTTCTTCCTCTGAGTCCCACGTGTTAAATGTCCTTCTGACCAATTCAGGCGCTTTCCAGGGACTCTCCTGCCCTAGTAACTGCCAGGGCAACCCCAAAACATCACCCTCGGAAGAACCGTTAAACCACCAATTTCCCCTGATTTTGAGCTAAAAAGCCCTAAAAAGCTAAAAAGCGCAGCCCTATGTGCTAATGATGCCCGTGTAGCGCACTATTAGTGCAGCAATGGCAACAGCCGGCGCTGGCTGCTGTGCCCTGCAGCTGCTGCAGGTGTCGTGGCAACTGGCACGTTTCTGCCGGAATGGTTTAATTCCCATTCAAGTTGAGCGCCCAGCGCTCCTGCAAAGACCTCCCAAAGGGGAGCCAGCACCATGTGGCACTGCCCGGAGAGGGGGGAAAAGACCTCCAAAAGCCTCCATGTACCCCGTACCTGCCATCAGCCCTCATCTGGCTGTTCTCAGCTGATCAAACTGTGCTTTCCAAGGAAGATAAAGAACTAGTCCAGGTTTCTTGAAAGTCTCAGCGAGGCTCCACGCTGAGCTGGAACCTGAGCCACAGTACACCCAGTGTCGCACCCCTGCGCTTGGAGGCTGGAATCTGGATTTTACCTGTCACATAAAGGTATAAGCCAAATGTTAAACACTGTTACAGACAGATGTATGATAAAAGGAGAAAAAAATCTGCTTTTTGCTAAAGCGAGCGCAGGTCTCAGCCAGCCGTGCCTCTCCCTGCAGTACGGACGGCTTCTCCTGCTGTCCCACGCTGCTTAACAGAGGAGGGGATGGAGCCCCTCTGCTGTGAGGACAGGCTGGGAGAGCTGGGGGGGTGCAGCCTGGAGAAGCCTCCGGGGAGACCTTCCAGCCCCTTCCAGGCCCTCAAGGGGCTCCAGGAAAGCTGGGGAGGGACTCTGGATCAGGGAGGGGAGCCACGGGACAAGGGGGAAGGGTTTGACACTGAAAGAGGGGAGATTGAGATGAGGGATCAGGAAGAAATTGTTTGCTGTGAGGGCGGTGAGCCCCTGGCCCAGGTTGCCCAGAGAAGCTGTGGCTGCCCCATCCCTGGAGGGGTTCAAGGCCAGGTTGGACGGGGCTTGGAGCAACCTGGGCTGGTGGGAGGTGTCCCTGCCCAGGGCAGGGGGGGGCACTGGGTGGGCTTTAAGGTCCCTTCCCACCCAAGCCATTCTGTGATTAAAGCCAGCTGCATCGCCAGCGTGACCCGGGTGTTCACCTCCCACCTGCCCAGCCCCAGCAGTTTTGTCAGGGCTGGGCGCAAGCACCTGCGTGTCCTGCGGACCCCGACGGAAACTGGGGACGGGCAGGTACAGCCCCTCATCTCCTGCCTCACCTCCTGTAACGCCTCAGAAACCCACCTTCTCGGCCATGCGCAGGGGTGCGTGCTTTAGCTCTGATTTTTATTCCACTTTGGGGCTTTGTCGTTTTCTTCCCTGTTGCATTTTTTTACTTGCAGTAAAGCAAATTTGCTGTTGACTTTCGGAAGTGCAAGCAGGGCCGGACAGCATGGGGGGGAGGCGGTGGCCACCAGCCCCCCCTCAACGGGGCTGCAAATACTCGGGCGGCACTTCGCCACCCACAGCCTGAGCAGGTCACCGGCAGCGGTCACGCCGTTGAGAAATGTGTCGCCCTTGCAGGACCGGCTGCGAGAGGGGCGACGGGGGGCAGCTGGCCGCGGGCAAACAAACCCGCAGTATCAGTTCATACAAGCAAAGCTCTGAACTTCCACAGGCCAAGGAGCGGATAAACAAGCCTGAATAGCACAATGAGGGCTGTCTCTGGTTTGTACAATACAGAATTGCCAGTTATTATTTTGGCATTGCCAATAAATAATTGCCTTTATGTATAGAAGAAGAAAAGTCAAAACGATATTCAGTGTTGCTGGAGATGTTAAACTAACCCTTAAAAAAGCGCTTATGGCTGAAGGAGGCTCCTGCGGCTGAGGTCGGAGGCTGGCTTTGCTCCTACCTCCTCGCCCTTTGGCAGCTGCTCTCGTCGTTCCCAGGTGCTCTCTGGGCTGACGTTTGCAGAGCTCAGTCCCAACTCCAGACAAATCTTTCTGTAAAATAGTTTAAAAAAGACTGCATCAACAACACTGTAGGTAAACAAAGGTTTGTAAAAATGGAGAACGGTTGTGTTTGGATGACACAGAAACAAATCATGCATAAAACTTGCCTGCTTTGAAAAAAAAAATCTTTAAAATTTTCCATCTAAACTTAGCGTGAAGAGTGGGAAGACTTGTGAGAGTCTGAACCGGTGGCATTCTGAAAATACAGATTTCTGGTAGTGGTCGATTTTATGGGGTGAACACCAAAGCACGCGTGGGCACATGCCGTGCAGGACACATGCGGTGTGTCCCTGGGGTGGCCCAGACCCCAGCTGTGCCGCTGCACATGGTGCTGGTCACTGGTGCCACCGGTCACCGGTGCCACATCCCCAAAGGCAGCCGGCCACCGCCGCAGGAGGAGGGGCGGTGGGGATGTCACAGGCAGCAGCTCGGGCTGGCTGCAGCCCTGGTTTCATGCCATCGCCCAGGACGGGTGAGCTGGAGGGCAGCTCCGTTGAGCCCGGCAGTCCCCGCAGTGTGCACTGTGTGTGACGGTGAGCTCCCCCCTCAGCCTTTATCTCCTGATACAGCCCTGCCCGAGCGATAGCCGCCCGTGGTGGTCGCCAGCGGGTGTGTCTGGTCGTGACAGCTCCATGGGCTCAGCGAGGTTTCGGGGGGACAGGTAACAACACGCCAGCCCTGGCACCTGGGCGAGGTGCGACCATGGCTATGGGTCCGGCATCCCACCCCATGGGCCGCGGGCAGCCCCAGAGCCCGCTGAGCTCGCCTGCAGGGCAGCGGCTGCACGCCGGCGTCTGCCCCGGGCAGGAACACGCTCAAGGTTATTCCTCGAGATTCAGAGATTCCTGGCCACAACGGAGCCTCAGTAAGTGGTTTATATCATGCTGAATTTTGAAATCTTAGCTAAGTGATATAAAGGATAGATTGCTCGTATATAATCCTTTAGACATAAGCCATTGCCCAGGTCCGGGCCCAGGATTGGATCCATCTCACCCAGACCCCGCTCTGAGAAGGCGTTTATAAAGCCAAGGGCTCCTCTCCCAACCTCGACCCGACGGGAGGGTCTCCCTGACAGCTCGGGCTGACCCTAGCCTCTGGGCAGTCCACGGCCAAGTTTCCTTGCCGTTACATCTCGTTAAACCACTATTGAAATCGCTGGTTTCTATCAATAAATGCATCACTGCTTCTCTCTTACGAATGCGGTGCATCGCTCCGACCACAGCACTGCGGCGGGCAGGCGAGACCACGTCTGAAAACACCCAGGCTGAGACCCATCCCCGCGGCCGTGGCCAGCGGGCACCAGTCCACGCTGGCGCCGTCAGGAGCCCAGCCCACCCGGGGAGCAGCTGGGGGGGCAGCGGGGCAACAGGGGCCTTGGGGCCTTTTGTAATTCCTGCACACCAGCATCCACCCGCCAACGCAAATCCCCCCCTTCCGACTGGTGCAGGTGGAGCCGGAGCCGGCTGTCGGTGCACCGCGAGACGCCAGCACGGACGGAGAGCAAAACAGAGCGGTGGCAAACAGTCATCTCTTTTATTATTCTCTGAGCTGCGGCACTGCCAGCCCATTGCCAGCACGGCTGACAGGATGGATCACCCGTCTGTCGGCAGCCAGAGAAGCCCCAGCCGCTCCAAGACACCCTGTTGTTCCAATACGGTTACAAAAGTTGGATAGAAAATGAGAGGGTAAACTTTAAATCAAATGGTATTATATTTAGCAAACTGATTATTTATTTTCCTGCGCTATGGATGCCTCTGCCCGCTGTCAAAGCAAAGATGTTAAATTTTCACGGTGTATTATGAAATCATATACAAAACTGAAAAAAGCAGTGACCTCGTGTGTGAAGAGACATGTCTTGGGGGAAACAAAAAAGAAAAAACAAAAGCCAGAGCGAACGCTCGGCTCGCTAAGCAATTCTCCACCTCAGTTTATAAGTGCATCATGGATTCAAATTCATCGATTCGTTGTTTGGTGTTTCCTTTTCTAATCCTCCGGTAGGAAATTGTGTTGTATCTGGAATAGCTGTGTCTGGAGATATCATTCTTTTTCCCCAGGCTGGGCTGCTCCCCGGGTTTCTCCGGCTGGGAGTTGCAGCCGGGGCCGGTGGGGGGAGACGGCTCCTTGCCGCTGCCTTGCTGCTGCAGGCGGGACGCCTCGCCGTTCTCCTTCTTCAGTTCGATCACCTGAACTTCGTCCTCTTCGGTGTCCTCCTCCTCCTCCTCCGCTTCCTCCTCCTCCCCCTCCTCGGCCGTGCTCCCTCTCCCGTCGGCGCTGGCTGCGAGGGTCCCCGCCGTGTCCCCGCCGGCGCTGGCTGCCCTCCCCGTCCCCCCGCTGCCCGGCCCTGCAGGACACAGAGGGCTGCGGGTGAGGACGGGCTCGGCACCGCCATCGTGCCCCGTCCTACCTGCTTCTTGCCGCAGCATCGCTCGTGGTGACTCCCCAGCCGCTGCCCCCGAGGCACCCACCACCTCCCTCCCCCCGGCGGGGGTGCCCCCGCTCTCCAGCTGAACCCCGTCACCGGGGACGCTGGTGGGTGCTTCAGAAAGGCTTCCTGTGCCCTCAAGCCCGTCCCGTAAGGCCACCTGCCCTTGCGTTCTGCCCTGCCCATCTTCTGGTCCACCTTTCCCACGGAGCCCTCCCGCCGCCCTCCTGCCCAAGCCAGGGGCTGCCGCTGGCGGTGGCGGAGCCTGGGGAGGGGAGAGCGGCACGGCCTGTGTCCCCCGCCCCGGGACCACTGTGCTCCCCCCGCAGGCACCGGCTCTGCCCTGCCCTCTCGGACCCAGCCTGGCAACCGTCCTGCTGCCGGGCCTTCCCAAACGGCTTCCCCGCCACGCTCGGACTCCG
>VYZM01018883.1:604160-618485 GCA_013398915.1 Dromas ardeola | reverse complement strand
AGGGAGGGAAGGATAGAGGGAGGGAGGCATGGAGGGAGGAGGGATGGAGAGAGGGAGGGAGGGATGGAGGGAGAGAAGGAGGGCTTGAGGAAGGGAGGGAGGGATGGAGGGAGGGATGGAGGGAGCGGCTCTGCAGGCAGCACCCCGCGGCACCCAGCACACAGGGGGACCCCGGCACAGCCCTCCTGGGACACGTCCCTCCTTCGGCCGTGGCTGACCAGGCTCAGACGGCTGTCTCCCGTTCGTCCTGTTTCGCACATCGCTGCCCTAAATTATGCTTTAGTGTCACAACAAATGGTCTATTCAGCGTTTTGCCTGTGGGGTCCTGAGTATTAATTAGACTAAATTGGTTAGGTCCTAAAAAGCTGCCTGCAATTTAGAGATAAAGTGCTTGTGGCTGGGGGAGGCGGGGTGGGGTGACTGTGCAACATCGTTTAATAGGTTTTATTGTGCCCTCATAAAGCAACACGGCTGGAATATGGATGGCAGCTCGAAGTGGGAAAGGCTCCATCATGATTCACCTCCTCACACCCTATGCAGTTGCTGTGAAACACTATTTTGCCCGTGACAAATGTTTGTATATTTTTTCCTTCTCTTAATCAAAGCAAAGTTTCTGTTTACGGGGCATGGCCATTTTAGAGCTATGGCCAATGCCTTCGCCAGGACTGCGACAGCTGCTCTGGGTTGTTAACCTGCTCTGCTCCGAGGAGGCGTTCGTGTTTCTGTGGCAGCTCACTACAGAAAATCCCAGCTCGTTGTGGCCAGGCAGGTGTGTAAATGACAAGAGGGCTCTGGCACAGACGGGTTTTGGGGTGCCGGGGCAGAACCGGCCGCCCTGAGCACTGCCATGGCCCGGGGGAGTGATGGGGGTGTCAGTAGCCCCCCGGCCCAGACGTCCCTCATCCCGCAGCTGCCAAACCCAGCGAGCCGGGATGCGCCCGCGGGTGGGAAACGTGGATGGGCAACAATGCTGAAAGCCCACCCGCTGAGAGATGTACCTTCCCTCCTTTAATAATACTCAATAAAATACTGCACCTTTTTGGAGGAGCGGCTGCATTTTGCATACTACAATTAAATACATTCATCTCTCTGTGTGTAACTTGCAGCCCCCCTCCCACATGAGTTCCAGCCTCAGCGCCAACTGAGTTTTACCATTTTCACCCCAGAATGAGTCGAGAGAGACTGAGGAGCAGATGTTTAGGAGAGCAATTTTCTGCTAAACACTTGGGCGTCAGGGGGATTTAGACATTCCGTGAATTAGGCAGGAAGACAGTTTGGGTTTTGGGGCCACCGATTTTTGCCTGACAGCCTCCTGAGGTCCCCCTCTGAGCTCCCCTGCATGGAGCAGAAGATGCAGCACCTCCCAGCCTCCCAGGGCTGCCAGAGACCTCCTGCTCAGAGACCCCACGGTGCTCCGATACCCCACGGTCACAGCGATACATGCAAACCTCAGGAAGAAAGATCCCAGCCGTGTTTCCTGAGGCGCGGCAACTCTACAGATGAGAAGTGAGTCCCTGCTCTCCAGAATACAGGGTCTGACCAAACTAAAAGAAACATAAGCACCTGTAGGTGATTGTCTTTGAAGGCTACTCTTTGCTATGCTTCAGGAACACCTCACCTCACGCGGCATTTCCCATTACCTTCCTCCAATTCCTGGCTGTCCGTCCCTGTGTCCTGGGCATCAGCTGACCCCTGCTGTAGTGTCCTGCCATTCTCCGCTGGCTTTTCTTTGGGAAATACAAAGCACAAGAAATGGACTGGTGGAGCAGTTAGTGACGATAATTAGGCTTTAACAGTTGCAGATTGGCAGCAGATTTTCAGAGCAGATTATGAAATTGCTTGTTTCTTTAGTCACATAGTTTTCATCACGTCCAGTGTAACCGCTGGCTCAGATTTGTCCCTAACTCTGAATTACTCTGAGTAACTGTTATAATGACCATAGGTTAGGAATTTTGACTAATACACATAGTACATCCTGTTATTCATAAGGCTATACATAAAATAGAAGTTTTCTCTCCAAAGACTTAAAGAAAGGTGCTTGTACTTTACCTTCGCATTGCTTCTCTCCATCACAATCCCCACGAACTATGTCCTCTGCCAATGAATTTCTATTTTCCTCCTGACTTTCCTTTGCAGGTGAAGGGTCGGGGCTCATTTCTGCGTTTGCATACGGAACCATCCCGACAGATTTTGCTATTTCATCGATGACACCGATGACTTGGAGTGGGCCCTTCTCCGGGGGTACGGTCCCGTTGCACTCGGGCATGGTGGATGCTGCTGGGACCTCTTCTGTCATGCTTAGAGCCGTGCCGTGCCACGCCGTGCCGCCGACCGGGGCCGTGCACCGCTGGGGCCCCGCTCCTGCACCCCAGGGTGGGGAGCGATGCTCCTCACCCCTTCTCCCGGGGGTTTGGTCCCTGGGCAACAGTCAAGGCGCGTCTCCGCGGGCGCTGCGGCAGAGCTGGGACCGTGGTGGCACCATCAGCTGCGCCGAAGGCTTGCCCGCGGGCTCTGGCCACGGGGCGATCCAATCAGCACCGCGCTTGTTGCTGAGGCTGGTCTCGTTGCATAATTAAATGCACCATTTTAATTTACATAAACAAACAATCTGCAGCAAGAAAGCTTTTGTGCTGGCGTGGAGAGCGGGTCGTTCAGCATGTCAGCTCCGCCGTAATAAACAGAGATCTTGTACTCGGGGCACAATGGCCCTTTGTGCCGCCGCCTGGTCACAGGGATGAGGATTGTTCTGACCCCTAATCCCCGGAGGTTGACCACCTTCCACGGCGCTGCCGCCACCTAACCCGCTTAACATTCCCCACGGGGCTTGTGCCGATAAACCTTGCCGTGCCGCCAGCAGGACAATGCAGGCATTCTGCGCTCCTCGGGGAGCAGAGGGGCCAGTGGGGAGGGCACATGCCCCGCACACAGCGTCGTGCCCCCCGCCGCCACGCAGCCCCAGCCCGGCCACGGCCGACAGATGCCGGTCATCTGCAACGCCCCGCGCCGGGAGACGCGCCGCGAGGGCTCGGCCCCGGGGGCAGAACTGGGAGGCGAAAACCAAAAGCACCAGCCAAAGCGGTGTTTTGCAACGAGGTGTGAACCAAGGCGTCAGGTCCCCGAGGCCGAGCCAGGTGACAGGACACTCACCCCTGCTGCGACCCCAGCGCGTCCCCTCCCATACAGCACAACCCCTGCTGCAGGAGCAGCTTCTGGCCACAGCACAGAATCGCAGAATCACAGACGGGCAGATGTTGGCAGGGACCCCTGGAGACCATCTGGTCCCAGCCCCCGCCAGAGCAGGGTCCCCCAGAGCAGCTGGACAGGAACGCGTCCAGGCGGGTTTGGGATCTCTGCAGAGCGGGAGACTCCGCACCTCTCTGGGCAGCCTGGGCCAGGGCTCGGGCACCCTCACAGGAAAGGAGTTTTCCCTGCCGTTGAGATGGAATTTCCCGTGTCCCAGTTTGTGCCCGTTGCCCCTTGTGCCGTCCCCGGGCACCACTGAGAAGGGTCTGGCCCCCTCCTCTCGCCCCCCGCCCGTTAGCTCCTGCTGAGCATTGCTGAGATCCCCTCTCAGCCTGCTCTTAGCAGCAGAAACTCTCTTTAAAGGGATACAAAAGGAGCAAGGGCTGAGATTAGCACTCACATCAGTGGTTACCAGTCGGACCTAAAGCCAGCAGGAGCAAGAGGGGAAGGTTTCTCAGAGGGAAGCAGGAGGATCGCCTCGGCCCCAGCAGCACCACGGCATTTCCTGACCGCAGCTGAACTCGTCTCAGCCCTGGTGCCCAAAGCCAGGTTTACCTAAGAGCGTAATCTGCGGCTGTGAATGACTTTTTGTGTTCGTACAATACAACATTTTTGATATCTTTAGGCTTTAGGAGTTGGAAATCCTCTTGTCGAGTTCAGACCTTGATTAGAAATAGACCCAAAGCCTTTCCACTGGTTTTGTTCATCTGTGAATTTGCATTTTGAAATCAACCACATTTCATCATTGTTATGAAAATGAGTTTGGTGTATTTGATTCATAAAATCGATCTTTTGCCAGAAAAATTTATCCAAAAAAAATGATGTTTGGGCATGAGTTGCCAACACGCAGCAGTCGGTGCTCCCAGGAGGAGCGGCCGGGTACTGGGTACTGGCACGGGCTGATGGCTGGAGAGGAGAAGGTTACTTTCTATCCTTATCAAGCTATTTCCACACCCCCAAGATAATCCAAAGGGCCCTGCAGGTGATTTCTGCTCTGACAGGTCCTGTCCACAGGGTTTCCCTTGTTGTGGAAACACCATCGACAAAGGTTCCATGGCTGGGACTGGTCTGAGCATCCCTGCTGTGCTGTCACCTCGGGCTGTGCCCCTGAGGGTACCCGGGATAGCCACGGGTGACAGCCGATGCCCATGTTGCCCGTCCATGCCGGCACCTCACTTTGTGCAGGGAGCCATGGGGACCTCTCCAGCCCCGCACGGGCCGCGGGCACCAAGGCAGAGCCGGGACACAGCCATGGCAGGGGCAAGGGGCCACGGCCACCCTGGGGTGGGCAATGCACCCCACTCGGTGCAGCTGGCACAAATCCTGCTCAGCGTGGGGCAAACTCCCATCCAGGCTTCACATTTGAAAATAGCTCACATGTGAGCTATTGCATATTTGAAATAGCCCAAAGCTGAAAACACGGCACCAGGCTTGACAAGTGTGAGCCCTGCTGGCCTGGGAGCCAGGTCAGCTCCCGCGGGGACAGGGACAGGGATGGGGACAGGTCCCATCCCCATCTCCCCAGGGACCTGCCTGCCTGACTTCCCAATTGCAAGAAGATATTGGAACAATTTGAGGTATTTCCTGGTGCCATCTATTGGTTACACAACCACTTCTTGACAATTCACATTTTCCCAAATACGTGCCTCGTGGTCGAAACACGATTTGCATGAATCTATTACAAATCATCTTCAGTGTGACCTTTAACGCAGGAAGTTTCCATTCGAGCTATCCTTTGCCAGAATTTCAGAAATAGCACCTGGGATTTCAGAGGGGTTGGGGCACAACAAGGGTTTGAAAGCCAGCAAGGTAAATCAGCAGAGCCCCAGCAATTCCAGATCATTCCAGGAACAGGAAGGGGCTGCCGTGGCAGGGCGTTTGCAGGGTGTTCGCAGGGCTCCGTAGGCTCCTCTGTCATTAACACTTTGCTCCCGGATTTCTGCTCCAGTCCCAGGTCTCTGGGAGCAGCTGGTGCCCAGGGGACACGCACACCACCCACGGTCACCCAGCAGCTGTAGAGCAGAAGCCACGCAGCCCAGGGTCACCATGTGAGATGCAATGCCACTCGAAAGCCAGGGCAGGACGACAGGCACGGTGGGACGGGAGGCAAACGTTCCCACCACCCCGCACAGCCAGGAGGGATTACATGTCACTTGAACACCCAGAGAAAATCTCCTGTGGATCATGTCAACAAGTTGCAATCAAGCATTTCAATTACTGTCCAGCCTGGAGAAGAGAAGGCTCCCCCCTAATAGCAGCTTTCCAGTCCCTCAAGGGGCTCCAGGAAAGCTGGGGAGGGACTCTGGAGCAGGGAGGGGAGCCATGGGACGAGGGGGAAGGGTTTGACACTGCAAGAGGGGAGATTGAGATGAGGTATCAGGAAGAAATTCTTTGCTGTGAGGGGGGTGAGCCCCTGGCCCAGGTTGCCCAGAGCAGCTGTGGCTGCCCCATCCCTGGAGGGGTTCAAGGCCAGGTTGGACGGGGCTTGGAGCAACCTGGGCTGGTGGGAGGTGTCCCTGCCCAGGGCAGGGGGTGGCACTGGGGGGCCTTTAAGGTCCCTTCCAACCCAAACCATTCTGTGACTCTATGATTTCCATTTTGTCAGCAAGATAAATACCTTGTTTTTATGAAAAAACATACCTTGGGATTCCTCTTCTATAGAAAATTTCAGAATTTCAACTTTTCACCCAACAGAGGGATGAAAGGAAAGGCAGAAATAGGCGTTTCCCTGTCGGGCACCAGCCACCCGCATGTCCTCGGGGCCGGGATGCTGCTGCTGCCGCCCGGTGCTCGGGCTGGCCACGCTGGCCTTCGGCAGGGAGCTGCAGGAGGGCAGCGCGTTTCCTCTGAAAAACAGGACTGCATGCCAGAGTCATGCAGCAAGGGCACGCTCGTCACAAACCGTGGGCACATGCAGAGAAATCCAAGTTTTGACAGTGTTAAAAATAGGCAGCTGCCACTTTCTTCCTGGCAGACGCTGCGCACGGAGCCCGAAGGGATCGCTGAGGAGGGAGAGCAGCTCCCGCCTGCTTGAGGGCATTTGCCCGCACGGGTTGTTCTCCCCAGACCGTCCCCAGGAGATGAGGGGACACACGTCACCCCCAGGTCACGACAGTGACAGGAAGCCTGGCAGCTGCTGGGATGCTGGAGCATCCCCAGGGGTACTTTTAAGCAGGCATAGCTCATAGCTGGACTTGGAAAAGGGAAAAGTAACTGTGGGTTCCTCCCGCCGCAGGCAGCTATTTATAAACAGAGCTGGGCAAAAACACCTCTCAAGGCCGGGAAAACATATAATTTGCACAGACCTGAGGTGGTGCCATTTCTGCCTCTTTAAGCTCTTAAAAATGTAAAAAGCTTGTACTGAGAGAGCCAAACTTTAGGGAAGCAGCTCAGGCTGCGGAGCTCTCCCGGAGCAGAGCATCGCCAGAACAGCCCCGCTCTCTGCTCTCCCAGCTCTTCCACCCGCGCTGGATGGAGTCACTCCTGTCCCCATGCGCCCGCCGGGGCGTTTCTGGGCCCTGCAGCCCGGCATTGCCCACAGCAGTGCCCGGCATCGCCATCCTCTGTCACAGGCCACCGGCTCCGCACCAAGTTTGCAAGGCCTCAGCGCCGGGGCTGGTCGGACGGGCTCGCTCCGAGCTTCAAGGGCTGGGTCTCGCTGTGGAGACGATTTGTGTCACCCGGCGGGTGAGTTTGCTTTACTTCTGCTTAGCCGTGTGTGGCACAGACATAGTTCTGCGCAGTAACAAGCAGCTGGTCTGTGCTGGGAGCACAGCAATAAATTCTTGGCTCTATCTATGTATAAGGTGTGTTTGCCTTTTGCCCGGCAGCGGCAGGCAGGACAGACCCAGGCACCCGCCATAGCTACCTTTCGTGATCTTCTTTTCAGTGCTACAAAAGCTGGGTGCAACACATGAAAACTCCTAAAGCAGCTGCGTGAGAAAGGAACCGTCGGCTGCAAAAGCAGAAATCAGCCGAGCAGGACGGCGTCGGGGAAGGCAGAGACGCAGCCACCCCTGAAAAGCGAGCAGAAATGGTGGCTGGAGGGACAGCCACCTGCCCCAGCACAGCGACACAGAGCAAAACCCAGGGCAGGCAGAGACAGAGGAATGCAGGGACTCCTCACGTATTCCAGCAGCTTCCAGGGCTGCACCTTTAATCTGCAAGGGACAAATTTTCACAGGATGCTACAGCCTTGAATGATTTTCCACCGGATTTAATCATAGAATCATAGAATGTGTTGGGTTGGAAGGGACCTTTAAAGGCCATCTAGTCCAACCCCCCTGCAGTGAGCAGGGACATCTTCAACTAGACCAGGTTGCTCAGAGCCTCATCCAGCCTGGCCTTGAATGTCTCCAGGGATGGGGCCTCCACCACCTCTCTGGGCAACCTGTTCCAGTGTTTCACCACCCTCATTGTAAAGAACTTCATCCTAATGTCTAACCTAAACCTACCCTGCTCTAGTTTAAAACCATTGTCCCTCATCCTATCGCTACATGCCCTTGCAAACAGCCCCTCCCCAGCTTTCTTAGAGGCCCCATATGTTCCCAGCAGAAGCCACAACCTGTTTCATGGCTTTGTGGAAAAAAGTTCCACAGTAGAAATTACAGGCCAAGAGAGCCCAGCAAAAAAAAAAAAAGCAAACCCTGGGATGTTGCAAAGGTGACAAGGCAAGGGCCAGGCTGGCCGGAGCGCTGCGAGCCACGTGGGGAGGTGGAGAGGTTGCGGGGCAGCCACAGAGGCACCTTCCCCAGCGCCCAGGGCTTCTGCTGCTGAAGCACAGGGGGTTCGCCAGCTCCGGCTGGAGATGCCGCAGCCCACTCCCTGCTGCGCTGAATCAAGCCAAAACAGTTCGGACCCACATATTCCCCTCGCCTCAAGTGGGCTTTCTGCCTGCGCACGGCTGACCCAGCGCCGAGAGACGTGCCTGCGTCTTGCCCCTGTTTGGCTCTTGAGTTCAGGGAGGGTTTGCCTGGATCTGGGCACAGGGCAAGACCCAGCTGAGCAGTTAAGAAACCTTACAAGGTCAGGCTCAATAGCATTCAGCAAATTACTAAAGTTTTAAGTTTAAAAAGGAATTGCATCCTTCGGAGCAGCCACACTTCTTTCTGCAGTAAACTCACGTTGGCCCCTTTATCCTCAGGGGATAAGAAGAAGAAAGGTAAACCCTGGCTGTTAGGGAATGGAGCAAACCCTGAAGGACCCCACGATCAGTGAGCACACCTTCCCCACGGACGGTCAGAGCACCTTCCACACGGGTCGCTTGGCGCCGCAGTCCCCCAAGCCCCAGCATCCCCACGCAGCACTGACCCAGCGCTCACCCTCCCCTGCCCCGGCGTCCCCCCCGACCGTGCTCTGCGAGGAGAAATGCCAGTTTAAAAGAGCTGTCTGGCCCATTTTGCTCTCGGAGCCGTTTGGTTTGCCCGTCAGCTCCTCCCAGCCCGCGGAAGACTGGGGCATGGTGGATCTCGGTGCCGGCCGCAGACACCCCACCTGTCTCCCACATCCTGTTTGTCATCGTGGCTGTCAACATGCCATGTCGTTGTCTTGTAGCAAAGCATGCTCTTGCTGCTGCTGGAAAAGCATCATTTATTTGGTCTCTCTTTAGGCCTTTCTTAAGTTCACTGGGTGTCCAGGCTCCTTCAGCCTTTCCACGCTGAAAGCAAGCACATATCTCCCAAGGTATGTCACATTAACCATCCATACAAAAGGAATCACTGCCTTGGACCATAAAGCTGCATTAATTTCCACCAGAGACGCAGCCTTAGGGAGCAGAGTTCACACGGTGTTTTAAACACCCTTTTTTCTCCTCCATAACACAAGGCAGAGGGTGCAGGCTGTGACCAAGGCACCTCGGCCAGCCCCATCTCCGCCTCTGGGTCGCTACAAACCAGCTGCAACGAAGACAAAATGAGACTTTAATTAAGGAGCTATAGGGGAAAGTGAAGCAGTCCCTGGTCAACCCACAGTTGCTGCCAGACACTCATATATCTGCCTTTAACTCCACAGTTTGTGCAAAGAGAAATAATCTCTACGGGTTTTTTCCTCCTTTCAGCTGGTGTTATTGGCAAAGAAAAGTAAAACTCTGTCTTGAGACAGCAAATCACAGGCAAACGAACGGGTGTCTCTCAATGAGGTGCAGAGCCCAGAGCAGGACCTGCAACGCCCCGGCCCGGGCTGAGGGGCCGGAGCAGAGCCCACCCCCGGGCCGGGGGAACCGCTGGCAGAGGGGCTCGGGGCTGAGCTGCAGGTGTTGGGGTCAGCAGCGCGCACAGAGCTTCATTCCCACACACAAAAACCTCGCGAGCTGCTCTCCCGGTTGCCCTCCAGCTCTCCCAGAGACTTGCCGTATTACCACCTACTTAATCCTTTTAAGAGAAATTACAGACGCCAGTACAGATTCTGCTGCCTTAGCAACGTTCATTAATTAGAGAAGTATTGGGAACAGGTTGTTTTCTTTTGGGGTTCATCTCGGAGGGAAGCTACTGGGTTTAGCCTGGGGTTTCTGAAAAGACCAGGAAATCCTGCCGCAGCAGGACCTGGATGGTAAACAACCGCATGGGCCGCTGGGTCAAAAGACGAATGAGTCACACAAGGTGTTTAAATTATATTTAAAATTCTTCCAATTGTATTTGAAAAACATAATTAGGTTGCTTGGGCTGAACAAACAGCCTATTTCTGTGTCGCCTGAGAGGGGAAATAAAATTTGTCTTTTCCTTCACATCTATGCCCGTATTTATTAAATCACTTCACATATATCATCAAGTTAATCTGACTGCCCGAAGCCTCTGCTCCTGCAGAAATGTGAACAGCTCAAGATCTCCCAGCCAACGAGCAGTGGGAAAACAGCCGAGGGGCACCTCCCGTCGCCCCGGGCGCGCAGAGGGACGGGGTCCCGGCACAGCCCTCTCAGATGTCCCCAGAGTGTGACCTGCCACCGCGTCCAGGCGCAGGACAATCCTGCTCGTCCCTGCGGGACAATCCTCTGCCTTTACTTCTCTTGCCTTAGAGAGGTCAAATCAATCCGAACTATAGTTACATCATTGTTACGTAGACGAGTATTTTCCCAAATATGGTAAAATTCTGGCCAGCGCCGTGCCCTCCGGGCGAGAACCGGGCACACCAGGGACTCTTGCTGAGCTGTCACCGTGCAGAGCGCGCGGCTCCTGGCCAGGCCGGCACTGCCGAGCAGAGCCCGCGGAGCCGCGCTGGGAAGCCGGGGACACAGGGAGACCCCCCCACCTGCTCCCTCCCCACGACAGCCACCATCCCCTTGCCTCCCCCCACGCCCCGCAGACCCACGCTTCGAGACCCTGTCCCCGGGGAGCGCCCTTGCTGGGGGCCTCCAGCCTGTTCAACTCCCTGCCCCCTGCCACCGGTGCCCCCCCGGCGCCCCTCGCCTCCAAGATGGGGGTGCATGGTGATCGAGCACCCGGCCCCGCACACCCCCAGCTGCTCGGGGCAGCCAGCGCACAGGCACTGGCACCGCAGAAGAGCCAGGAGCTGCCGGCGTGCTCGGGAGGGTCCTCTCTGCTCCCAGTCCCCGCAATGAGAGAGGTTTGGAGGGACATGCAGAGACTGCAGCTGGCCGCATCACAGCTGGTAAACCAGGTTTTCGCAGGGCTTATACAACGGCTGCTAAGAGATGCGATGGCAGCCAGCACTCATAGAATCATAGAATCACAGAATGGTTTGGGTTGGAAGGGACCTTAAATATCACCTAGTTCCAACCCCCCTGCCCTGGGGATTCACTTTGTAAATCTATGGATGCTGGCAGCACGCCTGACATGGGCAACCCATCCCTGCTTTGGAGACTGAGAAGTGGATGGTGGGGTTCGCCCTTTCTGTTCCCAACACACATATCGAGCGCCCACGTCCTCCAGCAGCAGCCGCGTCTCAGGGCGATGGCCCTGCACAGGCTGGCGTGGGCTCCCCTGCAGTCTAACGGCCAGTGTGGGTCCTGGTGGCCAGCCCTACAGTGAAATGGCCAGTGTGGGTCCTGATGGCCACACATGTGCTGGGGGAGCTGGCAAGTGGGCTCCCGGCCCACTCCTGCGCACCCACTTAAATCGCCCACCACAAACCACAGGCAAACCTCTGCCCCGCATCTCAAAACGGTACTGCCCATGGGGGGGTCTCTCTCTGTCGTACACTCCGGGCTCCATCCTCTCTCTAACGGGACTCTGTCACTGGTTTTAGTAGAAGCCACTTTTATTAAAGACCTTTGGAAGACTATGACTTCGGTAACAGGAAATAAATAGCTATCAATTTTGCATTCAATTAAAAACTGTTATTAACACTAAAGTACACTGAGGAAGTTCTGCAAAGGTTCTTCATATTTCAGTTAGTCATTTTTCACGTTAATGAAGAGGTCCACAGCGTGCTCTGATTGAAAATTAAAATAATTAAAAACCCCCAGAGCATTTTAAATACCATCACTCCTGTTGTGAGGTTGTGTGAGGAGAGGAAACAGGCCGTGACACGCGTTTCACCCACCGCGTGCTCCTGGGCAAGCTGCTGCCCTCGGTCCCGGCCCACGCAGCCGTCCCCCGTGCAGAGAGCCAGCCACCACGGATGACAGGTGCCATGTCACACCCGGCTTTCTTCCTCTTCCAGCGCCCGGTGAAGGCCTGGAATGAATTTCAAAAGGTGCTTTCGGACACTGGGTCGCCTGCTTTTCCGCGGGAGGGTCCCAAAACTACTGCTGCCGCTGCCCTCCCAGAGCGGGGACATGGAGCCGCTGCTGGCCAGGCTGATGCTGCGGTTCCTGCGCAGGGACGACCTCCCGGCAGCGCCCTCCGCGTCCCGCGGGAAGAAGCAGTCGTCGTCCATACTGGACTGGCGGCTCAGGCTCTCCACGGCGGAATCCTCGAAGGCGCCGCTTTGGCAGAAGCTGTCCTCGCTGTCCAGAGTCATGGAGCTCAGCCGGCTGCGGGAGCTGCTCTCGCTGGAGAAGCGAGGCTTCCTCGGAAAGAGGGGTCCTGGCACGCCGCAGCCACCGAGCAAGCCGGACTGCTCCAGCTCCAGCGCGCCCAGCAGGGCGTTGTCGTTCACCTCCCCTGCGAGCAGAAGCCGAGGAGGAGCGTTATTCACGGCTCCAGGACGCCCGTGCCCCGGTGGCGCAGGTGAACATCGTGCCCAGCATCTCAGCATCCCCATCCCCTCCTGCGGAGCAGTTTCCCGGCTGCAGGGTGCTCTCTGCCCCTGCCTCCCCCCATGCGCAGAATCAAAGCTGCTCCCTGGCAACCCATTAAAAAACCAAACACACACATCTCTCCCCTGGTAAGTCCAAAATAAGGATGGGGAAAAAATCTGCAACCCACATCAACCCCTTTCCTAGAACCCATGCAAAAGAGCCTTTGCTCTGCATCACTCAAGCAGTGTCCAAATTCATTACTGCCGGAAAAAAAACTTTCCCAGGGCCAGCCCCATGCCTTCCTTAACAGGGGAAAAAGCAAGCAAATGAAAATCAGATTAGAGAATTGCTTTTTACTGAGCGGAGCGCGTTTCTGCAGGAAACTCGGCAGCGCTGTGGTTTCCGACCCGGAAAGGAGTACGTACCATGCAGCAAGCGCCGCTCCTGTGAGAGCAGGCAGCGCAGCTCCACCCACTTCTGCCGCAGCGTTTGCTGTGGAGAGAAAACGGCCCCGTCACCACGCGCTTTCGCAGAAGCATAAAACACTTGTAGAGAAAACAGTGTATCTAGAAAGTACAGGTCACCTACAGGAAGCACTTGCACATCATCCCTCTTTTAACTGAGACAATTTTCCCGGAGTTTAGCAAAGTTCTTCCAGAAAGCACAAGCCCACCCGTGCCCTGGGGGCTTGGGCCCAGGTGCTGCACACCCCTGATGTGAGAAGCAGAAGCCTGGCAAGGGTGCTGCTCGCCTCCAGCCCACGGGGCAGACACCAGCCCCCCGCAGCCCCAGAGCCACCGGCCGGGAACGGGCACCCCGCTCCTCCTCCGGGCTCCAGCGGCACAGCATGGCACCGCTCAGCTCACGTCCGTCCTGGCTGGCCTGACAACCTCCAAGGTGACAACACGTTCCAACCTCCATGCCAGACAACAGGGAGCAACGATTTTCTTCCCCTCTGTTGCACATCAGCTTTTGAGATAACAAATAAACCTGATTCAAAACAAGAAAACCAAAACGCAGGTGGACCCGCAGCTGGAGACGGCGGCAGTAGGCACTTCCCCTGTAACCTGCATGGACCCAGTGCTCCTCGGGCACGCAGCCGGACGGGCTGGCAAACGGCACGTTTATCCACCCAGACTGACCAGACCAAGCTTGCGTGGGCAATCCTGCTATTGCATTCACATTGTTTCTCTTTTCCACGTTTCGGAACAATCAATCACAAACTGAAGACCATGGTCCACTGCGGGACGCCCTGCGGGATGCACCAGGATGCCCAGCGAGCCCCCAGCCCCCTGCAGAGGCCGGGCAGCGCCCAGCCGTGGGAGGGGGTGGCACAGAGGGTCTGCCTGGGGTCCCTCAACCTGCCGAGCAGGAGCCATTTATGAGGACACTGGGAAACCAGCCTTTTCCCAGCTGCTCTTCTCAGGGAATCCCTTCCTAGCGCATTTGGACATGCTCTGGCAGAGGGCTGGCGCAGGGCGCGGGTCCCTGCTCGCGGCTGGGTGCCCGTCCCACCAGCACGGCGGCGGTGGTGCAGAGGGGACCGCGTCCCAGCCGCCGTCCCCCGCCTCGGCTGTGACACCAGGGCAGGACACGCGTGTGCAGCCGCACACCAAACGCGGGATGCTGAGCACTCGCGGGCAAGGCACCGGCGCGCTGCGGTCACAGGGGTTTGCGGTGACTGAGCACACCCTTCAGTAAGGGAGCAGAGACAGCGACAAACACAACGAGGCACCAGAGACTGTTACAAACAGAATAAGGTTCTTTCCGCTGCAGGCAGCCACGCTGGCGTGAGAGCGCAGCATCGGGCACACACCCATCTTTTACCCAGTACCCACGCTTGTCACAGGGGTTTGGCACTTCTGGGAAACAGCAGTTATCGAAAAACTCCCCTTTTGAAACAGAACACTTCACAGCAGATTTTGAGATTTGGGCTTTATAATTTC